>CAJQUW010010680.1:5000-279538 GCA_907163375.1 Prostheceraeus crozeri
CAGACTCTGTCGTTCCAGAGGGGGGGGGAGGGGGGGGGCGCGCTGTGTTTATTCTGGACCTTTTGTTACTACTTATGATATTGTATTGTAATACGTGACTCTCGCTTATCCGGAGTTCCGGATGGCCTACCATTCATGCATTTTACGTATACTGTGAGGATATTGAAAAATGGCATAAGTTGACCAAATGATGTCTGACTATCAAAGCCTTAAACCAACCAATATAGAGACGCCTACCATCGTCACATCCCCGACCGGCCGGTTCTGAATACGCCGGCCGGCCGTCGACCGACCGGTTTTCAATACGGGGCCGAGCCAGGCCGATTATAACCGTGCGGAGTTCGTTAAATGAGCCTACTTGCGCATCGTGTTTTGCATCTAAACTGAATAATTCAGTCAATACAACCTGAAATGCTTTCGAATTAACAGTTCAGTTAGATCATCAATCTACCACTAAGGACTATTTCTGACGATAGTAACCGATTTAACAAATTTGGCGCTTTTGTATTTAGCGTTCAAACTCTTTATTTATTATCAAAATGGTCTGAAATGATGGAATCAATCAAATTTTAACTAATGCTTTATGATAATGTAGGACGAAATAAAATGATCAATAAAATCAAGATGGCTAATACCAGAGTCAATACCAAAATAAGGTTATATTTCTTCTTACTAATGCTTGTGTAAATTAGTACTTTAGTAAATTAGATTGAATGCTTGTGTGTCAGCAAAGGGAGGTCATACGAAGTATTTAAGTCGAGCAAGACTATTCCAGATAACTTCTGTAAACACTATGAATATAGTTTCCTTCATTATGTTGGCTATTTTCTACATTTACAGTCGATAGTCTAAAGGCGCAAAAACTTTTGGACGACAAGCAAATAATTTTGTTTCTAGGACATTTCCATAGGTTTGATGAATCACTCCACTCTCGTATTGATAAAACAGATAAATGAAATAAAATTCTACAGATAGGGACATAGAGTAAGGATATATAGGTAGAGTGTCGACTCAAAAAAGTATCTGTATACAGTGAAAATTTTTACGTGGAAAGATTAAGTTTTTTGCAGAGATTACGTTCCCGTGGTTGAAAAAATTATTTGAGCAGTTTCAAAATAGTCAAAATTTTGCAAATTTATATACTACCGAGATGACGCTCCATTATAAGTAGTATGAAACAAGTTGGATATCAAAAGGAATGAAAATTTGCTAACAAGCATCGTAACTAAGCGGAAATTATGCTGATGATCAAGAAAATCTAATGAACGGCAATATAATGGAAGTCTTCATGAAAACGTCGAGATCTGATTTTGCTTTCTTAGCTGAAATTTCAAGTTTTAAATTCAATTTTCATCGTCAAAATTTTATGATTCACTAAATGTATGTTTCATTTCTTGAATCTGAATCGTGATGTGGAACCATTTACATATTTTTAAGTCAACTTAAATCATTTTCTTTGATTATGTTGTTTTGCTCTATACGAGTAAGTGGCAGGTTGCCTATGATGTGATCACGCTTTGGAAAATACTCTTGAGGTGAGTATGAAAGTAATAGTAGGTCATCGAGTTGCTAATTTAACAAAAAAATTACCTCACCAAGACTGTCATGACACGGAGAATCTGTGAAATGTCATCATTCATTCTGCATTACTATCATGATCATTCAATTCCGGTGTAATTTCTTCAAAACTGCAAAAATTTGCAAATCTCTCATTTGGTAACAATACCAACTGTATCCCCCTCGAGTTCATTTAATAAAATCGAAATTGTATTCACATTGGGGATTTAATAAATGCGGAGTTACCACTATACATAATATACTTACTCGATGGATAGGGACGAAAACAATGTATGAGTGCATGATAGAAAAGCAGCAATAAAGCATTTCATATGTCATCGATGTGTGGCGCAAGAACTTATGAACGGGCCTGTATTGCGTCTCGAGTACATCGTCACTGCCGATGATAACAAGCATCTAGTTGGTAGCTTTATATTTCTACTCGCTTCTCCCTTTCCTATTCCACCTCATCATCAATATTCACAATATCTGGATTTCATCAATAAAAAAAACAAGACAGTTAAATCACAAACTGCACTTTGTATACATACATCCCGCCCTCAAAGAATACCTGCCTTCGAAAACAATCAGCATCTAAATTGCAAAATCACAAATATAACCTGATGGTTATATTCGAGAAAATACGGCAGTGCGGTATATGCGGTAATAGCACCACAATATAGTCCATCAATCTAATTATGAATAATAAGCTTTGTAGTAACTCCGGTGCGAAAGCTGTACGCAGTAGGTGACATACCACGCTCAATTACGCATAATTCACGCGTAATTACACATGACCCTAAACATCCGTGGCTATGCGGGACATTGCTGCAACATTTGTTATATAAGTTGGCATAGTTGACAGTCCTGTTATATAGACTTTGTGTCTCATGTGTCTGCATGTATCAGAGGCTAAACAATATGATAGGACCTCAATTTCATGCTGAGGGAAGACAGAACATGCTCAGCGGTTCATCCGTGGTTCAAGCGGCAACGCAGACAACCGTAGACGACGCGCAAACTATAAACGCTCGCCCGCGCGTATTCATAAACATTCCCAATGTTTTAACAGCATCAGATCATGTGATTTCTGACTCTTATTGCAGCGCGTATGTACGTGCGTAGAAGAATAGAATGTCCTTAGGCTCGGTCACACTAGGTCCACGCATGCAGAACGCACACGACGCATGAATCGATGAGCTGTGCGTCGCAGTACGTCCAATTTCTTCCCACGGTCTGAACGAGTGCTCCGCGCACTGACAACGAATGCCAACGCTCGTGGAACGCACGCCCTGCGCAGGCACTGCAGAGTGTAGACTATATAAATGCTCTTGATAGAAAATAAAACTATCTTTGTGTCAACCAACAGTCAGCTGGCAATGTCAAAAAAAGTCGAAGGCAGCAATCGATGCATCGTCCTCATCGGAGAGCATGCATTCGTTGAAGAAGGACAAGAAGACGTTCAAGTTAAGCGAAGAGGAGGAGGAGTCGATAGTCACGTTCCTGGAGGAAAATCAATTTATATGGAATAGAAGTGCCAGGACTATCGAAAACCTAGTATGAAGATGACCAAATGGGTGGCACTTGGTGTAGTGGCGACAGTGCCTACATGGTGTCTACCAAGAAGAAGACGTCCGATGACGCTCTGTTGTTAACTCTTCAGCAACAGCTTCAAGAGTCAGCCGAGCAAGTTCGAAAAATGCAGCAGACCCAGCCAATGACGGAGCAGGAAGTGTTTGGCCAGTACGTGAGAGGAGCGCTCATGACCATGAGCAAACGAAGGTACAAGAGAGCCCGCAAGGAAATTGGTGCTATTCTAGAATCCTTGCACGAAAGTGATGAGGAGGAGCCTCCTGTGCGTTCACAAATCCAAGTCGTGCCTCCATCACAGCATGCCTCCTGGCAAGGAACTTCCAGCTTCCCCTTTCAACCTCAACCCTTTTGGTCATCTCCTACAAACGCGTGGAGGCAATGGATGGACAAGTATGCTTCTGGCAGCATGTCTTCGCCACATATTTGTCAACAGATCTACGACCAACAAGTTCAGCCGCACAATTCACTTCTCAACATGGACAGTGGTGCAGTGAATGTCAATGACGCTTCTCTGTCAGCCACGCTGGGACCTTCTGGATTCACCGAGCTTTTGAACAGTTCCAACGTGACTCAAAGTTCAGGATTGAACACTCCAAATGTCAAATGTTCCAAGCAATGTTGAGATTGTTTGAGAATTTATGTTGATAACTTACATGTAGTGTAGGGGCATCACATCCCAGATAAAAAGATTACATGACAACATGTCCTTTTTCTTTTATCCAAACCAGGGCTGCATTGATTAATTTGAATAAATTGTTGGATTAAATAATTGGAATAAATTGTCGAAGCACATGCTAAAAATTACGGTCAATTCATAATTTCCTACTTATGTTGAAATTGACGACGCATCTCACTGTATACTACATTCTACATCCTATTTCTAGTATCAAGTTCTGCAAGCAATGTGACATTGTTAGCGCTGTTAATGTAGATCTTTTTCGGCCACTACTGCAGATTGGCGTGATCTTTTCTTCTCAGTGTCAAATCCAGTAATGTAGTAAACCATGTTTCGAGTAATTACATAAAGAGTTGAGTGACACAAGCATTTAATTTTTAATTTCTTTAACTTACTTACATATCGAACGCAACTGTGAGAGTTTCTTTTTTATCTTTCTATTTAACAACATGTTCCCGTCGATTGCTAAAGCAAGTGTGGAAAAATCAAGGAATGTTGATGGAAATTCTATACGTATGATTGTTTTGAAGAATCAACACAATATATTTCAACTAAGCTTTGCACATAGTCATCTTCAGGCAAACACATAGAATTAAGGAATGAAATCAGGCTGATAGACATCATGGTTCAAATTATGAACATGCAAAATATATTACTTAGATAGGTGAAGCTCAGGAAACATCATCAGAGCTGAGTTCGATAGAGTCCATCTAAGCCTCCCCAACCAAGGATCGGCGAATGATGATGCTTTAATCAATGGATAAAAGAATCCATCCTGATGCGGAAACATAGAGCCACCATCAACAATAGAGAAGGATGCAATTCAATGAACGATTTCCACTTTACATAGATGCCTCATGTGGTTGGGGAGGCTTGGATGGACTCCAGAACTCTGCTCTGAGGATATCTCCTGAGTTTCATCTCTCTATGAAATAGATTATGCCAATTCAGAATTTGAGGCATAATGTTTATCAGTTTGATTTCATTCCTAAGTTCTATATGTTCACCTGAAGATGACTATGTGCAATGAAATATGTTGCGTTGATTTTTTGTAACAACTATAATAGAATTTCCATCAAAATTTCTTGATTTTTCCACACTTGCTTCGACAAAGTGAATCAAGGCCTTTTCACAATACCGTCGACCATTTATCATATTTCATAATTAGTAGTAGCCTATGAACCTGCCGGTAAACAAAATAATATTTCAATTTAGTTATGCTGTTCACCATTCAATTTCGAGCTGAGACTTGAAGTCACATGTATAATTTGAATCTGATTATAATTACAGGACTAATTACATGCATAATTTAATCAGGCGTATAGAAACAGGAGCATTCGATAAGCGTCTGCTTGTATTCTTGTACTGCCATGCACATTTAGCCCAGTTAATAGTATGTGAATATTATCCTGACAAACTCCAATTAAACTTGTTGTTTGAAAACTGATTATTAATGCTCATTATCTCTTTCATTCCGCAGATAACACCGAGAAAACATTGATTTTTCAGTAGAATGAGTAACATGTATATGCTGTCAAAAGTATCCAACCTATAAAAGCCTCTGCATTTTTCGAAGAATATTGTTCTACCTTCTAGATCATTCTATTTTGCCACGGTACTGCACCGGCTTCAGAGACGATCCAATGCTTGATGAGATTCCTCAACTTCTTTCCCTCCTTGTTTGCTGTGTTGTTACCAGCGACTATGCAGATGTTCTGTAGATTTGCGCTATTTCTCCACGCACCCGGAATGAATACACGATCTTGATTTTCGGCACTGTCAAGTTGCTGATTCTGCATTGATGGATAACGGATGCGCATCAATTGTGGAGAATTATACACGTGACAATGCGCTTAACTGTCGCGGGATGCTGCTGCACTGTGCTCAAGAGAATTTGAAAGCGGTTGGCTAGAATTCCGAATGCACTTTCTACCACCCGCCTGGCCGTGGAGTCGATAATTGAAGATGCGTTCCGACCGCGTCATACCACGCAATGCATACGGTTTCATCATGTTGGGTCGAAGAGCGAAGGCTTCGTCTCCGACGATGAAGTATGGAACACACACATCGTCGTTCGGTAGCGGTTCAGGATCAGGGAAACCAATGCAACCATCTTCAACATATTTCTTCAGTTCGGAGGCATTGTAGATTTGGGCGTCTGACGCTGATCCCATTCCACCGATGTCTGCCCAGATGAACTTATAGTCTGCATCAACAAGAGCCAACAACACAATGGAATAGTATCCCTTGTAATTGTAGAAGAGAGACCCGCTTTTAGGGGGACACTTGCATTCCACATGCTTGCCATCAAGAGCACCACAAGTGTGAGGGAAGTTCCATCTCTTCATGAATTGTTCAGCAATAGCTCGCCATTCTACCGGAGATGATGGACACTTCATCACTTCATCTTTGTACTCATCAATGATGGCCTGACACACTTCTGGGATGAGAATGGATATTGTGTTGTGCGGAACTCTCCACCCGTAGGACATTGAGCGATACTTTGTTCCTGAAGCGAGATGCCGAAGTGTAATAGCGAGTTTCAAACCAGGATCAAGAGCTTCTCGGAAGGTGGTCGATTCTTTAGCAATTTTTGATCCCACTCTCTGTAAAATTTCGTCAAACATGCTAGGGGGCATACGCATGAAGTTCTTGAATGAGTCTTGATCTTCATTACGCAATTCGACAAGCAACTGATCATACAGGCCAAATTGTCGTCTTCTGCCGATCCATGGTCGGACCCAATGTCTTCGACATTTTCTTGGTCTGCTTCCCTTTATTCTGCGGACATGGTGAAGTGCTAGATTCATGAGGTTCTGATGATGACGAATAGCCGCAAGTTCTTGCATCCTGTCCGAATTATCCATAGTCAATCAACATGTAGCTCATCAAAGCGACTACAGGCCATATTTATATCTTCATTTCTACGCTGCGCATCCACTACGAGTGCTTGGCGATCAGCCAGCACTCTCGACGCATGTCTAGCGTCCTTGCAGCGTCCTTCTAGCGCACGGCTTCATGCGTGTTGTGCGTCGAACAATTTTGAACATGCTCAAAACTCTCGACGCACACGACGAACAGCCACGGCGCGCTGAGCGCACGAGCGCGTGTGTTGAACGCACTGGACGCATGCACAACGAATGAATGCGTGCAACAACGCACAGCTCAATTTTTCCATGCGTTCTGCGTGCGCTCTGCATGCGTTGACCCAGTGTGACCAGGCCTTTAACCACGGATGTTTGGGATGTTCCGCAATTACGCGTGAATTACGCGCGTGGATAAATTTTATGTCACTTTATTTCACTTGACATGTTTTGACCGTTTGTCCACGAATAACATGACGCAATCATGCAATATGCGCACATTCGCTTACATTATGCAAATCACAGATACAATCAGATTTTGAGGATAATTTGCCTGTGTTTTACTATTGTCTTCACAATGCCCAGCAACACATGTATTTACGCTATTGTCGTACTTCCTATTGCATCATTCAATAAATTTTCTTTCATAATCATCTTTCGGGGATCTCAGAAAAAACCGATAAGCAGAGAAGTTAACTCAATTAAAGACATTCAACCTTTATATTATTCGTTATCCTAAAGAACATATGAAATGAAATATTACTTAAGTAAAGAATTTCAATGTCACAAAGTGTTACCGAAGAAGTAATCAATTTTGTAAAGTGTTGGCATTGATATCGGCTAAATCAGAGACAAATTAGTGGGGAAACTAAAAAAATTTCAGTCATGAAAATCCAAAGAATATCAACAAGCAACATGCATTCATGATAAATGTAACAATTGTATCTTTTGAGTAGGCCTGCCAGAGCGGCATTGAGTGTTGTCATTTTTCTTAGCATCATTGTCTTATTTCAATTTTTATTCATCTAAAAGAGAAATTATCGCAGAAAAATCTCAAATTTTCAATGTTTGCAGCCAAGTATATAAAATTCATTGATATGGATATCACTTGCATTATGCGAAGGCCAAGTATGAGTCAAGTAGCAAAGGCTTTGCCTACTCTTCATGCATATCAATCAAATATTATTTACTTTCAGAAGAATTGTACACATGTATGTCATAAACTATGTCTTCATTAATTTAAGTCATAAATCTTTGAAGAAGCTGAAGATGAAGCGACAGCATGGGCCTACTATTGATATACCATTATTACTGTCAGCATTCTGGCATGCCGGAATGCATGAATTATATAACTGTATATGCCGCTATTAGCTTACCGTAAAAGCTCTATTTGAACGGCACCTCTAATATAACGGCAGTCTAGAGGAGGAGTTGAAAAATTGAATGGCACCCTCTAATTGAACGTCACCTCTAATTTAACGACACTTTGATGAATTCATCTCCTACATCAATTACATGACTGAAATAATCTTCTGCAAAACGAGCAAAACAGGAAAATAGTTTGTAGATTGCTATGGAGCTACTGGAATGCCCCATTCAAGGTCAAAGTCAAACAGTTCTACGATAATTGGATGTTGCACGGCGAGAAGAGCTACACCAAATCCGGCAACATGCGAGCTCCATCAATGAAAGTATACTTGAAATGGATTGTCGATGCCTGGTATCAGCTGCCGAAGGATCTGCTCATCAAGTCATTCAAAGGATGCGGACTGACCAACGCTCTCGACGGCTCGGAGGATTGCCAGATCCATTGGTTCAAGCCAGACTCGGACAGTCCAATTCAGACTGGTTTGCAACTTCTCCGGCAAGCCCGAGCCAATGCATGTGTTGAACGTGGAATCAATCAGAACTTTGACGATGATGCTGAAGGTGATGCGAATGACGAGGACAGTTACAACAACGACGTGTCACTTGATTTTCACTAGTGAGTTTGTGATTTCTAACCAGTGATTAACGGTAATCTGTGTTTGTTAACTTTTGTCAAATAGATATATGCAGAGTTCTCATGTTACATATTTTCGCTTTTCATCTATAAAATTTACAGATTTAAGATAAAAATTACTGAAAATTTCATCTCTAAATTCTGATCAGCTAGTCGAAAAATAGAACGGCACCCTCTAATTAAACGGCAGTTCGGGGAAAGGTTTGAAAAATAGAGCGGCATGCCGTTCAAATAGAGGTTTTACGGTAGATACCTCCTCATTCTGGCGCTACTTCTTCGGACAAGATGAAAAATTGAAGAAGTCATTCTCACAAGCCTTGCTGACGTCATCATCACTGTCTGAACTATCTTTACGTTCCTCTTGCATCTTGGTCTTCGCCTTCAGAGCAGATGTAGGATGTCAGGATTCTGTCAGCATTAATGTTTGACGTCTCTAAGTCACTAAACCATTTCAATTTAAAATGTGGGTGAAATGCAGCGGCCCTTACGTTCTCTCCGCTCATTGATGTCACAAGAAATATGCGCGAGAATTTGCACGAGAAATCGGAACATCAATCTCAAGATGCTTAAAAGCGATTCTGCTCTCATTGCGGAAAGTTTCGATCAGACTGATGGTTTTTGACGAAAACGATGAAATAAGTTTTACAGGAAAACATGCAATGTTTGAATATTCAAGAGAAAAATATGCGATTGCGTCAGATTTTTAAACCTAAATTGCGACCGCATCCTCAATCGCAACCCGATTTGAAGAAGATGCTACACAACCGCAACCGCAACTATCTTAGTTACGGCCGTAATTAATTGCGCCGCAAGTGCCCAACACTGGATTATTTACACAACAATAACACTTGACAGCAATTATATTCGATATTGAAAATATACAGTAAGTTTCCTCTCTCTTTTATTTAATGCCAACAAATCAAAAACTCTCTATGTATCAGAGGACGTTTCGGGTCCAAACCCTTTGTCAACGCAAATGAAAGAAATTACAGAATAGATTAAATGCGTATTTATACAGAATGAAAGAAAACTCGCAACTTAAAACATGTCAGCCAATTACCGGCAATTTGTGAAGTCGATTCAATTACGGAGACCGAGCTTGAATCAATCTCGCTTCCCACAACGCATATTCAACACTGTCCTGCACGCTTCAAAATATCAACCGTAAAATCGTCAATACTCGCACAGATACAATCGCTGAGGACATGCGCACTCAAAGCACTCTTGTAATCACCCTTATCTGCACTGCTGCAATGTTCTTGATATCTAACTTCAAAACTCTCGATGATTTATCAATATAACTACTGTTGCACATTTTGCATTTAAAGTTATAAATAATATTCTTAACGTCGCATTTATACTTATCAGGCAAAATATTGCAGTATCTACAGCTATCATACTTATTCATTTTTTTGTTAGTAAAATAATCCTTCAACTCTTATTGTTTTTTATGAACCAAGCGAATATTTAATACGAGTTAATTTTTCTATTGGTTTTATCATTGAGAGATGGGAGAAAATAAGCTAACGTCACACTTTTTATCTATACGCGTCTGTTTTTGATTTCACGTTTCAAACAGTATATCCATTTTCCTTAAATTTTTTGTTAATATTTCATAAGGCTTCGTTCTTTAATAAATCAGTATTGCATCTATTTTCTACATTATTCAAAGTATTAGCAATGAAATTATGCTTAATATGGCTAGAAATCCAACTGTCTTTGTTTAGCAAGTTGTCGGATTTTATGTCCTTGCTGTAGTTTTTATAATACGATATTTTGTCTTCTGTCCAAATACTGACATCAAGAAAATTTAGTTGAATTTTAAGTATTTCTATAGTGAATTGAATGCTTGAATTGACACTATTTATTGTCATTGTTATTATTTTGACTAGAATTTTATTAAAACCATTGCCTTCCTCCTGGAACGGTCCTATAGTAATGTCGATGTACATGTATCTTCTGTAAATATCAGGAATGATATTGCACTTAGTTTTTGATTTTTCCAAAGCTATTTCCTTAATGCAATTCATAAATATAACCGCTGACGGCGGAGTAAAGTGTGCACCCATTGGGACACCAGAAATTTGAAGGTAAACTTTATCATGATACCTAATTTCGTAATTATACGAAACGAATTTTAAACATTTTATGAGGTCTTCCATTGTTATGTTAAAGTTATCAATATTTGTCCAATATTTTTCAGCGAAGTCTTCCACAACTTTGATGGCAAGACTGATAGGGATGCTCGGATACAAACTAATGACATCCAGAGGGATAAAAAAAGTGTCGTTGTTAATTTCTAGATTATTCAAATCTTTGATTAAGTCCATTGTGTTACCTAAGTGCACCGGAACATATTTTATAAGGTTGTTCAATATTCTGGAACAAAACCAATCTATTTTTTCTGTAGGTGTGCTTTTAGTCGACGCTATTGGTCTAAACGGAAAATCACCATTTACTTTTTCTTCATGATCTTTGATGAATGTTTTAAATAAGGCTGGCTCAGAGCTAGTGTTGTGCAATCTTTCGAGTTGAGATAGAAAGCTTATCTTTAAAGATAGTTTATGATTTTGACGCTCTATACTGTTATTTTTTGATTGAGGCAAAAGTGTATAACTAGCTTCATCTTTCAAAATTTTCCCGCTATCTCCCTATGCTCATCTTCGATGGTAATGCATAAGCGTTTAGACTTATCCATAGGAACTGGCAATGTTTTCTTGTTTTATCCATAACTTGGTTTGTTTCATTGGTTTATTGAGATTCTTGGACTGCTTGTCATTATTTTTCATGTTAATCAGTTCTTTTTCCATAATGTTCATTACTTCATTATTAAACATATTCATTTTCAGCTCAGTATCTCTGTTCATATTTTTAGGAAAATGTACTGTATTGTGATCAAAAGGTATGCTTATGCGATTATGATCATTGCCGTTACTATAGGAGTAATTGCAACGAATTTTATACCTACACTTATCTACTTCCATAACTGATATTTTAGATAAAATCTTCATTTAATAGAGGAGGAGTACGGAAATAAGGACCGAGTCCCAAAATCCTACTACAGTATAGTGGTACAGCTTTATCACTAGTGTTAAGGAAATCGCGATTCTCACCACCTTCAACCATATGATTACTATTAAAATGAAAGCTACTAGTACTGGTTGCGCCACATAAATACTCATCTGTGTAAGTAAAAGGAAACTGTGGTCTCCAATCTTGAGGGTAGTACTTAATTGAGCATGCTTCTTTCTTGTTCACCAGTGAATTCCACTTTTTGGTATGCGACATCAATTTCTCTGATGCGATTCTACGCATATCTCCTCTGATTAGGGAAATATTCTCGGAGAGAAAGTCACCCTTCAATCTTCTGCATAGCTTCAGATATTCATATCCCCTTCTCTGGTAGATTTCTGCCTGTTTATCTTTTAGATTTATATTGGAAATATTTGTAATTTTTGATTAATTATGTATAAATATTTCATTTTCCATTACTAACACTTGAATTACCAATGTTCTATTCGATTTTTACGGAACAGTCGATGAGCATGAATACACCACGTAGCTGCATCGTGGTTAATGAATCTCCTTATAGTCCTACCCCCTACCTGTATTTTGAAACCTAACGACAGATTTCATCTGTGACGCATTTCGATTACATGACCACTAAGCATCACTTGGGACATCTTAGCATAACCTCGCATTAATGTTGTTACACCTGCTTGCCTTTGAATGGTATTCATCACAGCAAATTAATCAAACCCAATGAAACACACTGTATTTGTCTTGGTGGAGAATGATGCGAAATTATGGTTGTCTCTTCATCAAGAATAAACTACATTTTGCTTTGCGGAATGCGTCTACTTTTCTTGGGTGTTAAATACGCCAGTGGGGTGAGGGTAATACAAAGTTATGAGCAAGATAGTTCCTGTTATTCCGACCGTGAAAATGCTTCTTTGAGATTATAATAATTTTGAGTCACTCATAAGGTTTAAATTTAAAATGTTAGAGAATCTGATTTCAAGTCATGAAATTCTGAAAACTCAGTATGCCACTTAGCTATCTCGGAAAATATCATGTTATGATGACTTGAATGAGCTCATTCGAATGCATGTTGCACAAGGAATGTGAATATGTTAATCATTTAGCAATTACGCGGCTCGTTATGAACTGGCATTTGGACACATCGCTTCCGGTGTGAGTGAACTTTAACAGTTACAACTAACTCGAGCCAATTATGAATGTCTCGAATCTCAATCATGCATTTGTTTTGGCGATGGCATAGCTGGTCAAATAACTCTTTCATGCCTTCGAAACTATGGAATAGACTTATAGCTGAATGCGCAAGGAAATTGCATTTTTCAGATTTTCCAGTTGAAGAAAATTAGAGAAAACGATTATGCGGCGCATAAGCCCTGAAATTTGGCCTTATAGCTCAATCGCAAACAATTTAATTTAATTTTGGTTCATTTATAATATATATGCAGGATACGTGCGACTGCGTTAATAACAACGCCATATTTGCAACACGCTTCACTACAGAATCATTATCAAAAGCTTATTTGCTAAATATTTAAAATATATGATTTTTTGATAAAGTTTGTGTAATGTATACATGCATTTTGTAGGCTCATGTAGTGTATAGGCTATTTGTAATGACAAATATTAGTGTTAAGGTCGAATTCGAATGACGCGACTCCAACTGCGCGACTAGAGCCGCGCGGCTGGAGCCGTTCGGCTGGAGTCGTGTGATCGATTTCGAATGACGCGACTGTAATGAGTCACACCATCAGAAATTTCCACTTCGTTTTGCCACTGTATGTGTTTGAGTGAATGATGGCGAAGCGTGCGTTGGTGATAGCTCTTTTAGAGGAAGAAGAAGAAGAAGCAATGACTGTTTTATCGAAAGTTACAAAATGTGTAATCAATGAACTATATACTAAAAGGGAAGATGAAGGATTTCAAAGAATTTTGATCGAAAGACACTTGATGAAGGACGACACTATATTTAGAAAATTTTTTAGACTGAATATTGAGCAATTCAATCTGATCCTTTCGATGATTGAAGACGACATTGCCGGTCAATCTCGTGGCCATGTCAAAAGCCCGATACGTCCCGCCGAAAAATTGGGCCTGGCACTTCGGTAAGTTGCCGACTATTTTCACTTCGCAGGAAAGCAGAATTATTACTTTGACTTTGCATGTATTACAACTAGTTGTACAAAGTAGCAGTAGCATTTACTTTACTTCACTCAGAAAACATATGTACAGTAGTGGTCTACAAAAAAAGTCAGTCAGGAGTTACATCACAATATCTCACTCAGAAAACATGGGACACTTAGAATACGTCAGTCGGGCTTTGCATTAATTCATTTCACTCAAGACAGGCACTTAGAAAATGTCAGTCAACTACTATATTTCACTCGGATAGTAACTCGGATAGTAATGTACACTTTCAAAAAAGCCAGTCTAAGAAAATCCAGAACCATACGTGTTTTGTAGAAAATTGAATTCACTGTTGACAAATGATGTTTCATTTTCACTGGGTTCCAAGAGCGCTTTTTGGCTTGAAAGTTCTTCAAGCTCTAGCTTCCCTACATATTCGGATATCTTCATTTTAGCAAGAATTTGACGCTCTTCCGCCATCTTTTTTTACTGACAATGACATGCTTTTAAAAAAGACATCAACAGGATGATTTTCTTCATCCTTTTCAAATGCTCTCAATAAAAACTCCTTTCTTTCCACTGAATTTTTCTTAAAAAGTTCTACTATCTTGTCAGCACTATTTCGACTTGAATATCTCCGATTTCCTGACTTTAGCTTCAAGTCATTATTCTCTTTGTCCGAATTTTTATCCGGTGTGTCCTCCATTTTGTCACTGACTTGTGATTGGTCTCCCAATGTCTCCTTTTCATTCTCGATCCGATTTTCGCTTGGATGCGGACTTTCGAGTACTTCACTAATGCCTGCGTCTTCATCCACAATGGTATTTGAAATTGTCCTGAAAATGCATGACACATCTACAATTTATCCAGAGACAAAACAAGAATCATCAAATTTTCCGGTCGTGTCTGATGCTTTTTGTCAAAAGTTTTATTTCAATGCATAGGCTAATCTTTCAGCTTTATGTGTGACACCATTTAGAAATCAACATTGCTCACGCTAGTCTTGTTTTAGGACTTTCCGAGACTATTTTTAGAATATTCCAGGATATCAGCTAATAAGAACCAAAATCTTTCGAAAGTGTTGCGGCGCGTTCCAGGGGGCATGCACCTCACTGTTGCAAAAGTATGCACATCGAGCACGTGCCTTGATGGAGCAAGTAAATTTTGGGGATTATTTCTTTCAATGTCTGCAAATATGTAAGAATAATTTCTGGGCATATTTTGCGTACACATGAAAGCAAATATATTTCGCTCCAGCCACAAAGCCGAATGGATCGCCCCTGCCAGCCGCATGCCGACTGGAAAGCTGAGTTTGTGGAACCTTGATTAAGAGTGCAGCACTTTCAAATCAATAGGTACATGCAAGTACAACTGTGTAGAGACTAGCGCTGTTCGCTATTTTTGGCTTGCAGTTTAAGCTGTTGGTTTTTAAAATTAGAATCTTTTTTTTTTTGATTTTTTGTACAATAGCAGCCAGTGTCTAATGGCAACATATACAGTGCGTTCATAAAGTCACTGTGCACCTCTTCTAACTTTGTTTTGTCAAAGAAAACAGTCGTAATCTTACAATTGTAGATATCTATCACATGCACAGAGTCACTGGCTCGTTTGGGAAGCGCAATTGAGTAGCTTACGACATTCAACATGATCTAGAATTTGAATTTAACTTCACATTTGTCAGCTACTAACTCGGTGAAGATCAGAACGTTACATTTCGAAGCTAAGCATGGTATGCTGTCAATGCGAGAGAAGAACTTCTTGGTCGAAAATGTTTTTCGCGCCAATGGGGAATATAATAATGAGGTGAAGAAGGGGTTTTTAGAAAGACTTTCTACATCTGATTTGCCTCATCGAAATGTTGATTGGAGTCCAATCAGTGAGTTCAGAAAAGCTGACTCGGTGCACGATCCATCAAGCTCAGATCGACCATTAGGCCCTAATCTTAAGTGATAAAAAAAGTTATTCCTGAAAATGTTATTTCTGAACCTATGACTCATTGCCCGAACAAGTCGATGCGTCGCTTATCCCAAGAAGTGGGTCTATCTCTCGGGGCGGCTCATCCTGCTGTAAGAAAGAACATAGGCCTATATCCGTACCGCATCTCTGGCCAACATGAATTGAATGATGCCGATCATGACAAGCGTTTGTAATTCAAGTACTGTGTTTGGTTCAAGGAAAATCTAAATGTAAATAATGTTCTCGATAAGACTTTCTTTTCTGATGAATCTTGGTTTCATCTATCAAGGCATTTCAGTAGTCAGAGTTCCCGCATATGGTCTAGTGAAAACCCACACGAATTTGTTGAGAAGCCATTACATTCTCTTATGTCAAGACTACAAATGCTTGGGCCGATATTCAACTACTATTGCAAAAATTATTTGACAAAATTATTGCTTCACTCGTTGACGAATTAAGTGACGATGAAAGTTTGACTACTTATTTCTAGCAAGATGGAGCAACTGCGCATACCGCCAATTCCTCAATTCGATATTTTAGTGAAATATTTCAAACAAGAGTTATCTCTGAAGGAGTTTGGCATCCTAGATCCCGGATTTGAATGTCTTGGACTTTTACTAGTGGTTAGCGGTGAAGCAGGTCACGAAATCTACAGGAGTCTAGAGAAAACAGCCGACAGCAAATTGACGCTATCAGGCACGAGGAAATTCACCGAATGTTTGAGAATATGAGACGTTGAATTAACATTTGTATTCGTGAACAGGCAGGACATTTTCAAATGTTTTTGTAGTATGTAAATAGGTATTTTGTGATCACACAGAAGTCGAAGTTTCTACAAGATAAACTCCACTTTTTATAGTGCCGTGGCAAATTCTAAGCGACAAAGTATTGCGCATGCATTGATTTATTAGGTGCACAGTGACTTTATGAACGCACTGTTTTTCTTATGCTGCATATCGAAATTTAGAAGTCGCAGTGAAGTACGTCCATTGCAGATGGAACCGCCCTATATCACTTCTGCTTCTAGAGCATTTTGATAGTGGGATTACGAAAAAATTGGCCAAGGATAACTGGCTTTAATTATTTAAGAAGTAGGACTTTTAGTCTTTGATAACATCGTAGATATAGCGCACATTCATGTTATCGTCATCGAAGTGAATAAGTTAATTCGCTCACTTTCGTTCGGTTTCTACTCTGGAAGGCCAGGTGGTCCATAAGCGGCCATTTTCGCGATTTCTTTGCTCGTGAAGAACCTGTAGGCAATTTTCTCTCTCTTGTGTCTCATGAAAGTGTCTCGAATATTCTTCCATCGGCTTTTACAGACGTCATCTGAAAAAAAGACATTCTAAACGTAATCTAAAAAGACTCAAAAAACGTTAAGATAAGTTAACTGGGCCTAAAAAACTAAGATTAGAAAGTTAATGAGGTTACACAAGTTTTGAACGTGACTGACTGAGTGCACCTGCTGCCTTTTTCCAAATATGTCATTTCAGGTTCAATATGTCATTTTGATAAATATGTTGTGATGCTACGACAACGTCCGTAGATACATGTACATGTGCCAGCATACGGGGCCTATGTTGATGTATACAGGCAATTGCTAATGCGATGGAAAGCACGATGATGATGGTACTCATATGGTACTCTCAGTTTTATAATTACAAGGATCATTTCTCTGTGGTCTTGTTGCCATTCGTTGATGCTAATTACAAATTTGTGATGGTCGATATTGGCTCATATGGAAAAGAAGGCGATAGTGGTATAATCGAGAAGTCCAATATTGGAAAGTTGATAAAGAGCGATGGTTTTTACCCACCTCAGAAACAAATGCATGATAATCTTGAATTGCCGCATGTATGTGTGGGTGATGAAGCATTTAAACTGTCAACTCATAAGATATAAGATAAGATTCTCTTTATTGTTTCACGAAACGCGGTGAACACATTACAAAACAAAAAGGTTAATATACAAATAGGTTAATATAAGACACGAGAAAATTATGAAGGGCAATACTTTATAAACGAATGCAAAAATCGTCTTGTCTTAGTTTTTGGTCTCCTCAAAAAATATAAACTTCTTGTTTTTTTCACATTTTTTTCATCAAAAAAACATTGAAGAGGATGGTCACGTTGAGACTCCACATTTTTAAACAGCTTCAGGCAGATATTGTCTCCCATGGTGAAGAGAGAAAGATGGTCACTAAGCTCCTCACCAATGATGCGCAAGGCCCTTTTCTCAACACTAAACAGTTGACGCTTCAGATAGTCCGGGATGTTACACCATGCTGGATAACCATACAGAAGCACAGGTCTAATTAAAGCGCAGTAAATACTGAAAATGGTCTCAGCTGGACAACCAGAACGTTCAAATGAAGTAAAATATAAATACGCTTTGAGGCCTTCCTCAACAAATTGAGGATATTAGAATTCCACTTCAGATCTGATGAAAAACAACAGCCAAGAATGTGTACTGTAGATGTTTGAACCATCGGAGAATTGTCCGAAAGCAAAACAGGGTCAATATGAATATTCTTTTTTGTAATAATATCCATTGATTTACACTTTTGAGCGTTCACACTAAGGCAGCAATTATCAATCCAACACAGAACATTGCGCATTTCACTTTGAAGATTGTCTTCATTTTAATGCCGTATGAAATGCAGTATATGCAAGTCGTCTGCATATTTTACGAAGATAGAATTGTTACAGACAGGTTGTAGGGAATCCATTACTAAGCAGAATAATAATGGGCCCATGACGCTGCCTTGGGGCACGCCGCTAGTCACATCATTCCACTTAGAGAAACTACCATTGGCATATACACGTTGCTTACGTTTGGATAGATAGCTGCATATCCACATAACTAACTCCTTCGGGATAAAGAAATGAACACAAGCACTAATGATGGATTCATGGGTCAGTCTGTCAAATGTTTTAGATAGATCAATTGCCACCATACGAACAACTCCTGATTGACAATCGAGATGCTTCAAGATGTGCAAATAAGTATAGGTTAATGCGGATGTGGTACCACTTTCGGGAGCAGAAATATATGCAAATTGCTGTGTCTGTTGTTGACGACGAATATAATGCAGCAACCATTTACGGCATACAATTTTTTCAAAAATTTTCGACAACTGCGGCAATAACGAAATGGGTCGGCAGTCAGATACTGCAACTGGATTAGGGCACTTCGGAACAGGAGAAACATTCGCTTGCTTAAGACAGGCTGGTACATGTCCGTCGATAAGGCTTATATTAGACAATAGAATAATGATAGGAGCCAGAGTGAAAGCACGATCTCGAAACACCCAATAAGGCAGGTGATCTGGACCACTTGATTTGCGCTTTGACTTCTGTAACACAGCAAGTACATCAAATTCAGTGATCTCCAACCTTTCACTCGGAAGGCATCGAATTGAATCACAAAGTTCACGTACGTTTGAAGAATCTTGAAAATTGGAGGCAAAATAGGAATTGTAATCATCAGCTGAGAAAGATTTATAGTCATTGGTCGATTTCTTACACTTGCTAATTGTTTTAACAGCCTTCCACATTCTTCGAGAATCATTAGAATTGATAGATTCACTTAAATACGTCGACTTCAAATACCTGGTGTGACTGATTACTTCCTCACGCAATCGCTTAAATTTCCCCATTTCCTTTTTAAAAAATGCTCTGTCCCGTTCATTTATCAAGACTATTAGTGAGCCTCTCATCCATGGTGGTTCAGAACGCCGAAACCGCACGATTCTCTCAGGAAAATAGAAGTCAAACAGGCAGGCAAGATGTTGCTGAAAAGACTCCATAGAAGTATCAACATCACCAGAACAATCAATCGCTCCGATCCAATCGATCGAATTAAGAGCGTCAAAAAAAGCAGCCATTCTAGAATTTGAGTAATTCCTGATTTTCACTTTACGAGATGAGTCACCAGATTTACAAACATTCTCCGGTTGCGACAAAATAGTAGCGTGGTCCGATCGTCAGATAGGTGCTAGGATACGAGGCTTACGATAGTCAGATGGATTTGTATAAATTTGATCAACAATATTATCTCCATGCGTTGCAGAAGTAACTAAAGGTTTCAGCTGAGTAACACTGGCAATGATATCCTGTTACTTTCTGAGGTCATTAAAATCGCCCATAAGAACAATTCTTAATGAGTTATTAGTAGACATGGTTAGTACCACATAATCAATGATAGCTGTAAGACAGTCAACTGCTGCATCATGATCAGGCGGGGAATTCCAGAAAGGATGATAAATTCCAATTATCAGCATCGAGAAAGTGTCAAATAATACGGCAAGGAATTCCATGCCACAATCATTCAACAGAGAAATCTGTTGATTATCAATAATTACTGGTGTAAAGTTTGAGCGATAATAACAAATGATTCCTCCACCATGCTTGCTTGGTCGATCTCTGCGAATGGTATTATATCCAGATATTCCAACAGACTCATCCGGCAAATCAGTAGTAAGCCAAGTTTACACAAATAATCCAATATCAATACTGTATTTTTGAAGCAAAATACCAATTTCATCTAGTTTGTTAAAAATTGAGCGGACATTAGACATAATGAAGGATGGTAATGACATGTGATGACGATTTTTTTTCTCGATTCTTATTCACAAATTTAATCAAACGTAGTTGTCTTTTGTCAGAAGAAGTTTTATAATAGAAATTTCCAGAATTATCAGAAACACTGAAGTTATGGATCTTCCTTGATATTCGTACGGGGATTCTGGAAGGTCGAACATGATTCCTTAGGCACTTGCTTGATATTCCCAACATAAAAGCATTTCGCTTCACAGATCTTGGTAGACCAAAACAGCCTTGATTTCTGATGTTCAATAAAGCATTCGATGAATAACAGTATTGCGCGCTATGGTATTGCGTATCGATCATACTTCTCGTGAGAGTAACAACGATCTCATATGATGAAACCGTATCCAAGAAGCATTGCCCGACTCGACAGCTCGAAAGCCATTTTTAATTATAGGCTTTCACGTGCAAGGAGAGTTTCTGAGAACTCTTTCGCCCTCAAGTCAAGTGTTCAGAGTATTTTATGCACCTATTGCTGTGAATGTCGAAGTTACAGATGCATTGATTATGACAGCATGTTGTCTTCACAACTTGCTCAGAGATGCGTACCTCGAGAAAAATGATGAATGTTGCTTCAAAGTCACCTCGGAAAATCACCAACGGAAAACTTAATTTCATTGAGAGCAAGTGGAGGCTTTGGCAGTGTTGATGGCTTTGAAGTCAGAGAGTGCTTTACGTCTTATTTTACAAATTCTGGGAAACTTCCATGGCAAGTATGTAATTGAAGCATGTAATGAAAACTGATACTGATTAGTGAATCCAAAAAAATCGTTAAGTATTCCTTCCGAGTTTTTCTACTCCTTCCGATCTCTAAATTCATAAATTTGATAGCTCATTTCTCCTACTCTTATAAGCGATTCACTTGAATTTTATTCATCGAATCACATGCTATTCTGAATTTGCGATAGAAAATATCAGTAGGTCTTATCTGCTTGCTATCTAGATGGAAATGTTTAAGTGAAGGAATCTGATCAATTTTTCATAGATGCTGTAGCAAGAACATGAAGGGTCTCTACTCACCTGATAAATTCAATGAATCAGATATTTCCCTCCATTCATTATCACGCATGTTGATGTCCTTGTAATGCTGGCTTTTTGCATCATAGATGCACGGGTGTTGATGTACCAATTCGATCAACCTTGTATCATCCATTTCACTGCAGCTCCTCTGACTCAGCAATCAGCCGCGACGACTCTAAGCAAATGACTGCTTCCGAAGCGGTTGGAGTCGCGTACTTAGAGCCGCATTGATATAGACGCGTCGATCGTGCGACTCGAGACGCGTGGTTGGAAAGGGGGTCATGGGAAACAATGAAAAGCAGTGCAAGTTGAGAGACGCGCGGCTTGAGCCGTACGACTGGAGTCGCTTCAGTCGCGTCATTCGAATTCGACCTTTAGTGCGTGCATTCTAAGATTTTTTTTGCATATACAATGTATATTAATCGTTTGTGACAGCTCAACATTGGCACTGGAGTCTAATTTCTCAGAGAAATGCGAGCATGTCGGAAATGCATGCTCCATTGCAAGGGCATAATAAACCACTCTTTGGTCTAATCTACCCAAGTTCTCCAAGATCTTGAGGATTTGATCTAACCTTTTCAACACTGAACAATGCATGATTTGTGTGAAGGCGCGGTAAGTGCAAATCACACGCGGAATTTTTTCACGACTAAAGTCGAGCTTCAATTTTATATGCGTTCAAGTTTAGTAGGCGAGCTCATAACAACTAAGTCTCCCCACCTAAGTTATATAATTGTTCTCTTGCTACTAAACATGTTTTACCTTTCTGTTCCCATGCCTTATTGAGATATTTAATGATAGCATATGTAACGAATAATTTTATCTAAACAACTGGTAATTTCAATCGTTTTGTCTAATGCGGAGAGTTTCAGTGCAACGAAATAGGTAATCACCGATCTGAATCTTCACATTCTCTGATCGGCATAATATTGTACGTGTAGTCGTAGGTTGCTTTGCTGTACAGTGTATCTAAGAATAATTGTTTTTTTAATGAAGAAAACAATGAAATAAATTGAAGAGGATTCATTGCTTAGCGGATTCCTGGTAAAGCAATTAGTTGTGAAATCTATCACATAATTATTTTGTTTCGAGTACGGAGAATCACTACTCGAGTAACGCATTGAAAGTGAGTTGACCTACTCGACTAGCTACTAGTGTCGAACAATTTTCCCCTGGTCTGTGTGTGAAAGACTTAAGTACTTTGGGCTTCTTGGTATTGAAAATTTATTTCAGCATGTGCCCTGCTCCAACATTCTTGCTCTCCTTGCCCAACATTCGTTCCGGTATCCCTGAAAATAATCCGCGATGTGGGCTTTCTTCAAAGGGTTGAGAAAACCACAACTGATGAAATTTTATCAGTTGCCTGCTAACGATGATTTTATTTATCGTTGAGCAACTACGCAACCAATCACCAAGCTTATAGGAGCAATTGGCAGTTTTCCGTTATTGCAGAAAACTGGCCGGTGCTATTGCCAAAATAGATAAAGAAGATTTGCCATTTAACGAATGTCTAAATTTTTGACAATATCTGAGTGACCATGACTGAATGGGTTACTGAAATCTTTTGTTACAAGACGATAATATACAGATGCTACTTAACTCTAGAAAAGTAAACACTATTCTAATTACTTTTACAACTTCAGGAAGAGTTTTCTGCATTGTTGCGCCAATCGATTAGGCGAATGTTGTTAAGAATAGTCATTGCAGTTATTATACAATATAGTAGCTCATTATATAGAAATCGAAATGTTGGACAACTTCTAGGCAAGTTTCTTGAAGGCAGCTTTTAATTTTCCAAGAAATATCTCATCATAGTGCTCTCTTACAAGCATTAAACATTTTGCACATGTCAGAATATATGAGCCTAAGATTTTTGCGCAAATTCCAAAATATATTTGCCATTGATCGACTTCGTCGCTTGATGCATGATGCACTGCTCATGCCACAATCGACATGCGGATCTTTCTTGTGTCAGGTTGCTGATTGAGCGGTTTCAATCAGCAATATCATGAAGTTGATGTTGAGGAGAATTTGTTATCAACTCCTGGACATGAGCCTGATGGAATGAGGGACAGCATAAAGACTGTAATATCTTACCAGGAGCCCTTACGTACAAAATAATTGCTAGTGTTACGTGTTTGCCACTGAGTTCTAATTTTTACCTTGTCCGTTTTTGGATGCTGAATTAAGTTCTTTATTATAGTAATTTAATGCACAGTACTTAATTCATTTGTAACATTTCACCATCCTAATGCATAACCGTTTTCCAGTTTAACTTTAGTGCATTCTCTAACAACTATGATGGAAATAATAACTAATATTCCTGGCGGCGAATGGGAGTTGGTCCCATGTTGAAAACACCCTCAACGAAGATGTGAAACTGCTGCACGATTACTTGACTACATGGCGCTTGAAAATGAGCACTGAAAAAACAGTTATGACTGCCTTTCATCTGAACAACAGCGATGGCAAACATCAGCTAACTATAACTGCGAATGGAGCCGTACTACCGAGCACCGATCACTCTACTTATTTGGGTGTGACCATCGATCGCACAGTAACTTACAAACTCCACCTCCAGAAGACACAAAGGAGTTCGGGAAAGGACTGCTATGATCGTTGGTGAGCAGCAGCTGGGGAGCATGTCCTTCGCCGTTGCGAACAGGCGCTCTTGCAATAGTGTACAGTACGGCCGAGTACGCATCTCCACTATGGTGTCGTAGTGCTCATACGAGGATCATTGACTTAACGCTCAACGAGACAATGAGGATCATCACAGGCTGTCTGCGGTCGACCGAAGCGAACTTCCTCCCGGTCCTCTCGGATATTGCTCCACCCGCAATGCGGCGAGAGTCGCATGTCATGAGTCTCGCAACAAAAGCCAAGGCAAGCCAACATCACATCCTCCATCATCGCATCACCGCTGCACCAACTAAACGGCGTAAATCATGGCCTTTCTCACGTCACGCTTCCCGCCTACTCCGCGGTTTTGACTTTATGAGAATGTGGAATATACAAGTCAACTACGGTCCCCTTTTTCTAAAGTGTGCCTGCCCAGCTCCATCAATCGCTGCCACCCGGAGGCGATCTCCCTCGAAAGCAATGGGTCGACTGAACCGACTTCGCTCCAACAGGTCTCCTAGACCTGCACCTCCTTCGTGATCCTGATATTGACTTAAGAAGTTGGCTCCAAGAGCTAATAAATTGCACTTCAAATTTGTGTGTTTGGCATGCGAATATATATATAAGTATATATATATATATATATATATATATATATGAATAAAAAGAGAATTTTCAGGATAAAGCTTCTTCAATAGATTGTCATGAATTTTATGAAAAGTTTAATGCAAATTTTCGTAGTGTGAACTCAGATGTAAAATACCAGCAGACTTGTAAAAGAGACAGTCGAAATATTGTCACAATAAGATCTTATGTCCTGGCATCTTCTTCCTTTCTATTCATTTATTCAACCGGCCAATGGCGAAATTTACCATCAATATATATAGTATAAAAAAGTGAAACAAAAATGAAATGGCAAATGATAAAGATAAAACACAAGATTAAGATTAACACAAGCAAAGTAAAATCGTAAGTCCGCTGATGAAATCGTGTGGTGTTCATGAATTTTCATGCTTGGGCGATCCAAGTAGCCAATACATTGGCAAAACTAAACGACGACTTCAACAGCGAATTGATGAACATAAAAAGAATCCGACAGCAATTAATAAACATATACATAACTGTAATATATTTAACTCAGAAATTGATCAACAATTTAAAATAGTGTGCAAGGTAACACGGATTATGAGATAGGCATTATTGAGGATCCAAAAATCAAAGATAAACAGCCAAAAATAAATCGTAAAGTTGAATACAACGGTGTTTCATACTTATTAAAGATTTTCAATTAAAGTCCTTTGGTAACTTAATAAATAATGGTTCCGCTGGATGGCTCCACCAACTTCGCGTACACGCTCGTTTAGTGCCATGATTGGTAGCTTACTGGTCAAAGGTAAGTAAGTGCTATTTAGGACAAAGATTAATTTTAGCTATTAAATGCAGATATTAGTTAAATATTTATTTGGCATAATCTTAATTATTTTTGTATTAACTTACCGCAATTTCTGATTTATTTCAAATAATTTTCAATCCAACATTTTCCAATGGAAAATTTTGAAATTTATTTTTTGGTGATTGACGTTTTTGCCTTCGCTTTGGAGACTTATTATAGTCGCTTGAAAAGACTATGTAATATTCAAAGACCGAAAACTTCTTTATCATCCCTGCATGTCAACTTTTGGAACCAACTGCACCCCTTCCATGTCTATTTCAGATCTTTCCAAACTAATTTCAGACATTAAATGGATTTCAGATTTCTCTAATTAAATTTCAGATATCTGTCAAAAACTCAACTTTGAAAGGATCTTAAATTCAACTAGAGAATCTCCAATTCATCTGGAAATGTCTGAAATTCATTTAAGTAGATCTGAAATCGATTTGGAACTATCTGAACCATCTGAACTACATCTGTAGAAATGGAAGATGTGTAGTTTGTTCTCAACGAAGATATCGGACAATATGCAAGAAGTTAGAAGCCATCATAGATATTCTTCTCCTCATCACGGATATCTTTAGTTTCCAAATATTTCACGAGTTTACAGTCTTTATATATCTTCCGTATGGTCTCCCATGTATAATGCTGTGGTGGACGCTTGTGCTTCACATGTTCATCAACACATGGAGAATTTGTATCATTACAATCAAGGATGCATAATAAAGCTTAACTTTGAAGCTGTAAACAAACTCCCAAATGAAGTGCATTGTTTTTGCTCCAGATCTTTCACATTGCATGAAATTATACCCTATTGTAAAGGAAAAAACTTCATGTGACCCCAAAAGATGTCTATGTTATAGTATTAAAATATGCCAACAAATTACCACAAGCCAGGCAAAGGAATGCTCAAAAATCCGCGGACTGGACTCGTGTTGCTACGATTGTTTTAATTGAAATGATATGATGAATCAAGAGTTTTAGTACAATTCTATTGATGTGTCTATGCCTCGGCTGTGGTATAAAACGCAAAAATTATATCTCAAAAATTCAAAATTTTCCATTTTTCAAGATTGTTTTATTCGAAATAATGATCAAAATCAGCAGTTTTATACCCATTCTATTGGTGTGAGCTGCGTCGGCTGTTGAAGCGGTCAAAGTATAGGGCCTATCACAAAAAAATCAGAACTTTCAAAATTTTCCAAAATTTTCCGATTTTTTCCAATATTTTCCATGGAAAATTTTGATTCAAAATTTTCTGGAAAATTTTCATCACTAGTGTTAGCTAGTCCTGTAGTATCTTGAAAAATAAGAGCTAAGAAAGTAAAATATTTGCGCATCATGATGTCATTTTTTTAAACTTACCAAAGAGATAGTTGAAAAATACACCATCACAGCCATAGAATTTGACAACAATAGAGCCTGTAAAATGAAAGTTAAGCTTCATACAAAATGCAGTAGTGGCACATAAATGGCACGCATTTTCAGTTAGATACACTTGTCAACGGCTGCATCATTGGGTAAGAATCAGTCACATGTATAGTTCTAAGCTTTTCATTGGTTCTTCATGCCCTAACTTACCTCCCCCGGTTGTGCGCGACCTTGAGTCAATTTCCAATCTAGTCAACTTCAGATATACAAATTACTTCTATGGTCACAACAGTCAGTTAGATGTTTTACGTTGCATCTTTTTCCTGTTGTTTGCATAAGTTGATATAGCCTGTAAGTCTATAGCGTAAGTAAACCGATAAAATAATATAAAACCAATTTGGTTTACCGGACATACTGACTTTTTCATGATAATAGACAGCATCTATTATGTTAATGCATTTATCTATTATTGCAATCTTAATTAATGTGATGCGTCATAGGTACAGTTGTGACCCCCTCACAAAAATTGAATAGAAATCCATATATTTCAAGATACTGAGAATCACAAATAGCAGAAAGTCACAGGATATACATGTAATCATAAGAAGTTAAAGTGCAATCGTCTTTGGATATGTACATATAAAGTGCATATACATCAAAGCTAACACTATACAACTGTAAAATTGCTTGACTCTTTCATACAACATGAAAACCTATTATGGGAGCCATAAATCAAAAGAAGGAAAATTTCTTAGGTGCACTGCTGACATGTACACAAGAAATTAGTTCAAACGGCGTGTAGTCGCACAAAAAGGTAAAATGACACGACCACTACGCACACCAACAGGTGGAATATGTTGATGTAGCGGATGAGAATACAATATACAGTTTTCAAAAAGTTTTCTCTCTGCTTTCAGTCCTCTGACTGCAAGGTTTCCATGCAATCGCACTTACATTGCATGCCACAAATAACTCTATGTGCTCGTCTCTGCAATTTCTCAAGGTCTTCAGACAGACTGGCTGGGATACCAACAAAAGGAGGTGAACAATACTCTAAAAGCGAGCGTAGGAGACTTTTATACACAGTAATCAATTATTCTTTTTCAAGAAATTGCTTCAATACTCTCAAGCAATGAAGTCTCTGACTGCCCTGGATTATGAACGAACGGCTTGAATTAATGGATGAACAATTGGACGAGCGAACTATCGAATTCTACACCGCTGTTGCTATTCTTGCTTTCCCCTGCTCTCAGTTTCCGGGCGGAAAGTGTAATGTAGCTTAGAATTTCCGGCAGAAAAGCAGTTACAATTTTTGGAAGTTGACTGTTAGTTTCTGTGCTATTCACTTTCCTCCTCTTTGAACTGAAGTCGCAGTTCTGAGATATCGAGGCTTGTGGCTTCTAGGAGACTTTATTAAGTTTGCACTTGCTTCTCTTTTTCCGAGGAGAAAATTTAGTAAAAACAGTTTTCTGATGAACGTTTTCCGGTCAGCAACTTAGATTGGAGAGAAAGGCATGTTGTAACACTTCACCTTAGCTACCCTCATAGCGTAAGTAGGCCTATAGCAGGTAGAGTGTCGACTCAAACAGTATATGTTTATAACGAAAATTTTTATAACAAAATATCCAGTTTTTGCGAAAACAACGTTCCCGCGGTCCAAAATTCTTTGAGCAGTTTTTAAAAAGCTAAAACTTTGTTAATTTATGTACTACCGACATGAAGCCGCTTTATAAGTAGCATGAAACAAGTTGGATATCAAAAGGAATGAATATTTGCTGACAAGCATCTTGATTAAGCGGAAACTAAGCTAATGATCAATGAAATTTCATGAACCACATTATAATGAAGTCCCTGCAAGTATTCAAGGAAAAGTTGAGATTTCATTGTACTTCTCGACTGAGATGTCATGTTTTTAATTCAATTTTCAGCGGCATGATTTCTGAATAGTTATGTGGACCCAGTTATATGTTTAAAGTTAATTATAATAGGCTTCCTTGATTCTGATGTTTTGCTCTTTCAGTGGCAGTTTGTGATGTGATCACGCTAAAGAAAGTAATCTTATTATAATAAAGCTGAGCTTTAAGTAATGGTAACCCATCGAATTTCTAATTTAACAAACTATATTGCCTCTCCAAATTGACAAGACATCGATGATTTGTGGAATACTATTCTTTATTCTGTATTGGTATTAGTCCGGCAGCCAGAACGAGTTTCTGCGGGGAACGAGGCCGAAAGTGAGACTTTCACAGAATGATGTACATCCTATGCCTACTACGAATCGGCACGTCTGCCGAGTTCTAGTGAGTTCCTCTTCTTGTCAGACAGGATCAAAGAAAAACACATGTAAATCCAGTGGGACGCAGATCGCAGTTTTGGCTAAAATGAAATTTTGCATGTTTTCTCTGATTAAACGAAATGTACTAAGCCCAGAGTCATAATTTTTGGCATGGAATGTCTTCAGGTCATTTCCTTTCATTTTCATGCATCCCTGTCTATATAGCTAAACACATTTAGATTTGGCGAGCCTCTTAATGTCGGCAAACACAAACATTTTGAGCAACTTTATCCACATTCAACCACATTCTCACATACATTGCCGATTAGATGCATGATAAAAGCACATGCACATCATAGGAAATGACCTGAAGACATTCCATGCCAAAAATTATTACTCTGGGCTTGGTACTTTTCCTTTAATCAGAGAAAACATAGAAAATTTCATTTTAACAAAAAACTGCAATCTACGTGCCATTGGATTTACATGTGTTTTTCTTTGATCCTGTCTGACAAGAAGAGGAACTCACTAGAACTCAGCAGACGTGACGATTCGTAGTAGGCATGAGGAGTACATTATTCTGTGAAAGTCTCACTTTCGGCCTCGTTCCCTGCAGAAACTCGTTCTGGCTGCCGGGCTACTTACATTTTCAAGGACATGGAGGATTTGTGGAATACTATTCTTTATTCTGTATTGCCATCATGTTTAGTCAGATTCGTGTTAATTTCTCCAAAAGTGTAGAAATTTGCATATCTCACAGTTGGTACTGGGTCTCGACTCATGTTCATTTAATGAAATCGAAACTGTATGCACATTGGGGATTTAATAAATGCTGAGTTACTACTCTACCTAATACACCTACTCCATAGCTACTCTCGCCACCTTTCAATAGGAACGGGCTGTTCTGAAGTTTCTTAAAATTCCTGTTGAAACTTTAAAATTTCATCTGTTTTGCTATTTCCTTCTCTAATAAACATGCGCATATAAATAGAACTGCGATGTGTTTCATAGTGAGAGCCAAAATATTGATGCTCTATCACAGCCGGCAGCTACAAAATAAACTAAACTTAAGTGTGGTCACTTCTTATACCACTGACTTGAAATTAAATCAAACAATCGCTGACGACGCGTGCCATTGCAAGCACCAACACGTCTGTTGCTTCTTATCAATCAAAGTCAGGTAATGTAATTTTGCTCTTGAAGTAAAATGATTTTGTTAGAAGCCATTCTATTTCATTTGGACCTAACTTTCTTGGTCTATTTTTCTTCGCAGAATCAATATTTATAGTGTGGATAATTATAGAAGGATGAAGACAATAAAAGTAGTTAGAATCATGGGCCGAAAAGAAAACTAGATTAAAAGAAACTAGATTGTGAGGCTTTTAGAATGTAGCATCAACACTTTCCATCCTGAAAATTTTCTACATGCACATGTTTGTTGCCTTATAAATCAGCGAGATGATAGGAAATGGTAAGAAAATTTCATTTTATCTTTCTAATCACTGAATTTTGAAGATTTCACAAACATTAATACTAAAGTAAGGTGTGTAAATTACAGCAATTTACTTTCGGATAACAAACCGCGCTGATTTATATTAATTTGTCAAACTTTGATTCTCAGTATTATTTGTATGTTGTTCTTTGTCATTTTTTTAGAAAGAATGGTGATATTTTTAAAATGAATTTAATTTATTTTTCAATTTATTTTGTACTAAGTTGCCTAGGTATTTTACAGCATATTCTACAAATACCTGGTGCTACAGTTTCAATAACTTGCATCCACACAATTTCGTAGATCCCTAATTTTTATTTGCGAGATGTACACTCCTATTTTCATGTGTTTCACCAAACATATGCATAAACCAACATCAAAACAAACATATATTCATACTTTGATTACTTATATAATCAATTCATTGAAATTTCTATTTTGATTTAATTGTTTGCCTAACCATTTGCAACTGAGTTTTTTATGATTCTGTGCAAAAGGAACCTCATGGATAATATCACCATCAGAACTGTTGGACCACATCCTTCACTGTACTTAAAATAGGACTAGTATAATATATAAGCACCTAATTTCAACATCAATGGGCATTATTAGTTTACCGTATCCCGCCATTAGAAAAATTACAAAAAAACTAAAAATGAAAAGAGGAACATTGATGGAAAATTATACAAAAATTGTAAAAGATTGAGCGGAAATACAACATTTTTCAATGATTTGCCTATCAATTATCTGTTCTTTTAACACATACTTTTAGAAAATGAGGACGCACAATAATATTTTTCCAAAAATGCTACCACATTTGCCTACATTTTGTTGTCAGTGTGGCAGCGGCAGCTTTTTAAATTCATTTTTTGCGAAAAATTGACAAGTAGCCTAGAGTTATATTGGTCGATTCGATGCAAAGCATTAAGGAAAAATTGGAAAATGTTGTGGCTAGCATTTTACATTATGTTGGGTTGGAAGCAGTCAGTGTTTTCGATGTTAGAACATTATCAAAAATCTTCTTTCACAAACGGATGATGTCCATCGGATGATAGAAGAAATATATTGTTGATAAATAAATGCAAAAGACATTTTAATATCGAAAGCAGAGGCTGTTTCCAACCCAACAAAAAGTCAATGCATTAGAGAACCCTTCCATGTAGGCTACCACGATCACAGAAATTCCCAACCACTCAAATACAATGTATAGGCCAGTATAGGCATTTCAAGTAGCAGTTATTAGAATATATATCTGCTTATTTAGTCGAATCTCTGCGATAATTCTTGGGTGAGAAATAAATTATCATCGTCTGATTTTCAAGGAAGCCTAGTTTGCTCGTGTTCATGGAAGATGTAATAGTGTGTTTCATAATTTGGATGACGCGTGGGGCACTCTCTTGTAAGTTCTTGTGTCTATGTTTAATCTGGTTTTTTTGGTTTTTTGTTTTTTTCTTTATTCCTTCATATTTATTTATTTATTACCAATAATGATTGCATTTTATTTATTTTACATATGCATTCCTTTATCAAGTACCGGTATTCCTTAGTGGTGGAGTATATATTTGTTGAATGACGCTATTTGTTTGCATTGCTGTTGCTTGTATTTATGTTTGATGCCTGATGTCGCATATCTATGACACTGTGTTGTGAGTTAAAGTGAATAACTATGGCAACAGTCTGGTATCGTAAACTGTCTCAATTGTGATCATGACCTGCGCCTGCAGGGATGAAAGGTCCTCAATAAATATAATAAGCAGCTATCAATAAACCCATCCTTTTATTTGGGTTTTCTACGCATCACACAGATGATGTCACATGCCCAACGTTTTTTCTCATTAATTTATACTACTCATATAAAGGTATATTCTGCCTGTTTCCTCCTCTTGTCAGACACGATCAAAGAAAAACACATTGTTAATGCCAAAGTAAGTAAATACTTTGGTTAATACAGTGGGATGCGGATTGTCGTTCTTGCCATAATATAAATTTTCTATGTTTACTCTGATTAACTAAAAAGTACTGAGTTCAGAGTCATAATTTTTGACATGGAATGTCTTCAAGTCATTTCCAATCATGTTCATGCACCCCTGTATATAAAACTAAACACATTCAGATTCAGCAAGCATCCTAATGTCGGCAAACGTAAGCAGTTTGAGCAATTTAATCCACATTCAACCACATTCTCGCATACATCGCCGACCAGAGGCATAATAATAATTCATGTACATCATATGGAATGATTTGGACATTCCATGCCAAAAAATGTAGCTCTAGACTCAGTGTTTTTGACTTAATAACAGAAAACATAGAAAAAATATTTTTTCCACAAAAATGCAACCTGCGTCCCATTGGATTAACATGTGCTTTTTTTTGATCTTATCGGACAAGAAGAGGAAACAGGCAGAACTCGACAAACGCACAGATTCGTAGAAGGCGTAGGGCAGCGAAGCACAACTTGTTTTTATTGAAGGCCAATTTTTGTGTTAAATATTGGCGGGCCATTTTTATTTTTCATTTCAAATTTATGCCATTTTTTAGGTCATCTTAGTTATGAATTGTTTGCAAATGATTTAAGTTTCGGACAAACAGTGACGAGTGAAGAGTACGAAGAATGGAAGTTTGCATTTGGGTCTGTCCACAGCACGGATCATAATCAGTTATGCAGAGTCCTTGCATACATTAACTGTACATCCCCATTACCCACGCTGTTTTAATGTAAAATGAATTTGTTGTACGATGGAAACTTTCAAAATTTGCAAGGGAGATAAGTATCAGAGGCAGTTGTGTAATATTCGTGGTATTAAGATTTGTGCATGCACATTCAATGAAGGACACATCACCGGCTGATGAAATACTATAGTACATGAATGGGTCTCCAGCAGAAGAAACAAATACATCAACATTACGAAGTGTTGCACTTCTTCTATCGCTAACTGCAATATTTTATACAGAAATCCTCAGAGTACTATTTAAGCTTTCATCTGACACGCGAACGCATCCGTGATGTGATGCAAAACATGGAGGCAAATTTTCTAGCGCTGTTTTTGATTTTTGTTCATTTGATTCGTTTAGTCCTCTATAGAAATCGAAGATAGTAGGACGGCGCTAAATTCGCGCACAAAGGGCTTAATAGCATGGATTTGTAGATCTCGAAACGCTGAATACAAAAATCAAATTCTTAAGTGTCACAGTCAGTCGCTTTCGGTTATAGGTAAGGTTAAAGGATTTCCATTGGAATCCAATGGTAAAATTCAAGAAATGTCTATGGATTGTGAAACACTTGGCAATTTTCGTACATTTTCTTTTGCAGAAAAGAGACTATTTATGAGAATGCCATGAAATTTGAAACATGACTGAGTTCAGAACATCAACTTCGATACAAAAGTTGAAGTGAGTCACATGATTCAGTATTTGATGTCTGAGAGCCTCTACAAAATGAGTAAAATCGCCAAAATTAAGTCAAAACATGAAATTTACTCATTTTGAGGCTCTCAGACATCAAATAATACATCAATTTAATTCCATCGATAAAGTTCACTATTGAACATTCTGTCAATAATTCCATTAATTTTCTTGACTTAACTATAACTTTGAAAAATAAGAAAATTACCACTATTTGGAAAATGAAGCAAACGAACACTGGTTTATACATACCTGCCATTTCTTACTGTCCTTACAAATACAAAATGTCTGCTATGAGAAGCTTGATTTACAGAGCTGTCAAACTTTGTAGTGATCCTAATGATGCCAAGCAATGTATTAAGAAATTGAAAAATATTTTCCTTCTAAATGGCTACACTGAAACAGAATTTGATAACATTTACCGAAAGGTAGAAGAATATATTAGAAATCCACCATCCAGCGATAATCAAGGAAAAACTAAAATTTTTTTAATGACTAATTACAATTCGTCTTTTTGTAACGAATTCCTTACCGGTATCAAACCAATTAATGTTCGTCTGAAAAACTCCCGTATTTTTCCAATATTTAAAACTTTAAAGACTAGTATGCTAATTCCGAATAAAGATAAAATCCCTTGTTTCTTACTTTCTTCAATTGTTTATAAATATGAGTGTGAGCACTGTAATAAGTGTTACATAGGAGAAACAACAAGGCATTTTATTACTCGGATAAATGAACACATGAAAGGTACGAGTAGACCTGCCTCTGAAATTAGCATGCACGAACACTTTCCTAACAAAGCGAATTTTAGAATTATTTATAGAACTAAGCCGTGGTTGACAAAGTTGGCTGAAGTTATGCATATTCGCGAGATAAATGGCGAAATATTGATGAATATTCAACTTGTGACGCAGTTAGAACTCTGGTGATTCCATGCACTACAAATGTACCGACGACCTATGAACTGATGGAATGTAGTTCACTTTCCTTCTTTTGTATAAAGGCTCCATTTTATTGTAAAATCTGTTTCTCCTGTCACTGATGATGAGCAATTTTGCTTGAAACATGTTTGACCCTCAAAATGAATAGTTTTCATTCAAAATCAAATTTTCTTGTGTTTTGAATATATTGCTTTTAACTGAAATTAGGCTCCATGGCTTTACGAGTTGTCTTAGTATTTGAATATTTTTTAAAGTATTTGTATTCTAGAATCTTGATGTATTTGTGATTTAATCTATATTAGTATTTGATCTTCCATATTTGCAATTGCTCCCAACCTGACGCCTGGTGTATGAAAATTTAGAAAAAAAGACATTCTGCGAAACGACGCAGAGTCATGTTTTTTGTCGAAAGCAACATACAATATTTCGACACAGCGAACATAAAACTCTGATAGATTAATATCTCATAACTGCTGTATCTCTTTATTTTTCGGTGTAAAATTCATGTTCTAACATCAAAGCCATTGTCACTATATCGTCCATTCATGCTAGTGTTTATATTCGCATCCACAAGATGGACAATTTTGGTCTTGTCAAATGCATGGCGGCTTTTTACATGATACCATGCTACTGACATAGTCGTGTGTAATACTTGCAGATAAACAAATGAATGGTTGCTATTAGCTTTGTACTGAACTTACGCAACTGATGCGTCTTGGAGTCGATGTATAATTCCAGATTGAAATTCTATCTAAAGAACAAACACTGAACCGATTAATCTATGCGAAATGTTTGCTAAAACTGAAGGATTCAAGGTTTTACAAACTAAAGTTTCAAAAGTTCATTTAACTTACATTTCATTTGCATAACACTTGACTGATTTTAACGGATGAATATGCTGAATGGACTCTATGGAAAACGTCAGTATTCCTGGAGTTTCGATGATGCTATAGAGTTGAATTACTCTTAAGAAGCATTCACATCAGACCGATGACTAGAACGATAACGATTAATTGAAATAAAATCGCCTGCATGTTTAAGATAGCTGTTGTTGACATCAGCCTGATCATCTTAGCAACAAAATCGTTTTCTCTAAATATCGGAAATACCGCTGAGAAAAAATAACGAATTGACAAAATATTTTAGCTCACAATCTTATGATCGACACCGACACTTAGTTTCAGGGAGTCGTTATCTAGGTCAGACTTGTGTCAAGTACTTATGAAATGTAATTGATTGTAATTACAATTTTTTCGTTTTGTTCAATTATTTTGCAATTAATTTACTGGTAGATAATTACCGGTACACACCTCACGTTTTCACACCTCTTCAAACCTTTTCCCGGCTATTCTAGGATTAATTGCAGTTGCTCCCCGGAATTCCTCCCTCCTCGAGTGTTTTTGCCCTGCATCTCTGCTTAAATTCAAACTGAAGATACAATACCGATATACGAGTATCGATGCTTCTGGATTCTAGGAGACTTTACTACGTCTGCACTAACCTCTGTTACATCAAAATTGATTTAAACCGTGGTTTCTCGAAGAATATATTTGCCTCTCTTTTTCCGAGAAGGAAATGAAGCAATTATAGTTTTCTGATCTACATTTTCCGATCAGCAAGTTTCGTCATAAAATTATTTGAAAAAGTTGCCGGCAGTTATGCACTCGGTGCACATCTAAGTATGGTAGTGGTGGGCAACCAAGTTGGGATAGAGGGCCACCAATTTTAAAAGGCAGAAACAGGTATGTTCAAAAATTATTTATTGAGCACCTTGAAGAGTTATTTTAAGGACTGTTGTACTATGCATAGTGGTAGCACAGGGCATAGTTGTATTTGTATATGTATGCATCAGAATTGTATCCAACTAAGCTGTGCCTTGCACTCTAAAACCTTTGTGAATAGACCAAACTAATTACGGAAGCTTTTTAGTGTTATTAAATGATGGCAATATGAGCAATATGACCATTATAGTTATATGACAATATTGCCTTATTTAATCGGAAAATGACGTTCTATAATTACGATCTATGATTTGAATGACTGTCTGTCCGCCTACATGCCGTACAATGCAAAAGTAACGTAAATAAAAACTGGTTAGACTACATGCACCTAGAGGCTTCCGTCACCCAAACATAAACGGCTTTCGAAAGCCACTCATAGGCTCCCCTAATGATACTCGGGCGATAATGCCTTTCTACCGGTAGTACAAAATTAGTGCAGTGTACAAATAAAATCCAGAAAGAATACTTGAAAGAAAAGTTGGCATATAAATTTCACATATCTTCATGCGCTTGGATTCCTTCATGCGTAGCCTATATTATGTATTTATAGGCTATTTGCAACGTTGCTCATTACGTGATGAAACATGCTCAACACGGTATCGAGCACCATGTGACTTAGTACTGACGCAGTTGATGGCTATATCACTTACCTTAATAGTGAGATATTCATTGCGAACGGAGCATGGCTTAAGCATTCGAAGGGAAATGCTTGCGCTATCATATTGTTCAATAAATCATTGGTTAATGCTTTTGCAAATTCTAAAGAAAATCAACCTCAAACTTAGAAGCACCTTTAAAAGTCAAAGTTGGAGTGGGCCATTTTCTCATCACCGATTCAAATAATGTCCGTGGGTCACTTTATGGATATGAGAATCAGTGGCGGTCCACCCAACATGGGTCGGCGAGCCGACCAAGTGGCCCGCGGGTCGCGCGCTGTCCAACATTGAAGTATGGCAACGTTTTATCGACGAGGAGAGTAAAGTAATCAATACTGCATGCTAAATGAATATTTAGCTCTGCTGACTGTTAAAATCAAGTTCTTGGAAAAGCTCCGTTGAGAGGCATGATGGCCCGAATCTCCAAAATATGCAATCTAACACAAATTTATACTAATCAATGTTTACGAGGTACATATACAGTATAACATTGATAGATGCAGGCTCTACCAACCAAGAAATATGGGTACTTATGGGTTATCTTCCCCATAAACGTGGGGGAGATTACCCATAAGTACCAAGTCTATTATAAATTCAATGTGACAAGCTCGACGAAATTCGATGAATTTGGAAACATTGGAAAATGTGTGGGTGGGGTTCTTGGGGGTTATCTCCTTCCACGTTTTCAAATTTGTCTAAAATCCGTAGAAATATATCAATCATCACAAAACTTCAGAGACACATATTAGAGTATTTTTTCTACCAACATACAAAAATGTATGGAAATCTGACGAACACTTTTTGAATTAGAGACGATAAAGTGAATAGCGATGTCAGCAGCTTGATCTGAATTTGCCTGACCTCATCCTCTGAGCAGATAGCACTATAGGTTAACAAAGTCATTTCCCGACAACTCGTGAAGCGATGATGACTAGGACACATCCCTTGCATTAATATACTTGGCTTAAAAAGGTGTGGCAAAGTAGTGGTCGTGGCAAGATTTCAAATAACAGTGGATGAGACGAAGAGGGAGAGAGATGAGTGCACAGACGAGTAACAATAATGCGTCGAACAGACGAAGTTAGATCGCTTTTTAGCAAATTTCGTGAATTTCACATTTTCTTACAAGGCTTCTAATTTCTACGATAAATGAAGTTCTTGATGCTAGGCAGCTGGTACTGTATTTATGCTAGACTTAAGTTACGCATACCCGTCGAGGATAGCTTAAAAGATGACGGTTCGTGGTAAACGTATTATTTGTCGCTAAACTTTGAATAATTTAGGTAAAGCTTTATAATGAAACTTTATCTGCCAACTTGAATTGTCTGACATATAAATCATTAGTAAGCCTCATAAATCATAAGATATTTGAACCCTTCATTTTATTTTTCTAATTTTCCTTGGCCATTTATTTGAAAGGCCCATTTGAAATTGGCGACATTCGCTTGATGAGAGAGTGCAATAATGATAAATGCATATATTTTAAATAATACAATGACTTGTAACCATAAAATTATGCTTCCGCATTTTTAATTGAATTTGTAAATCTACATCTGAGGAAATGCCAGAATAGGAGAAATAGGCCTACATACTTTTTTATTTGGTGAATTCGCCCATTACAAAGCTTAAGAATCCAATCATGAGAAATTAAAAGTGTAAAGGTTATACGAGAATAAAACCTCAGAACCTAAAATGATAAAACAAACTTGTATGACGAGTCATTAGAGAATGAAAGAAATAGGCAGCCAAGTGTTTGCATTAACAGCTTGCAATTGCACAAAACAGTAATGACGTAGTAGAGTAAAATATGGATATTTGTATTGCATGCATCTTTTATTTTGATAATTGGAAACTCACAAGCTGTCTACAACTCTGCCATCAGACATTCCCTATGTACATAGTTCTCGTCTAGATTCTGAATGCCGTCATTTTCCCTTCAGATCAGAATATTGAAAACAACAGAAAGCATGCGTCATCCAGCGTCTCATTTTATCAGGACATACGAATATTTTCCTATATTCGAAACAGGTAAATATTGATTGAACAATTGATCCAATGACTTAAGTTTCATAATATAATATCAATGGATCTCTAGACCTTTATTAAATTGAAAAGCTCAAATTGTACAGTGAAAACTCAGTGATTGGAGGTCAACATCTCAGTAACACATTAAAAAATGGTGATGAATGTTGATTATATTAAAGCTGTTTTTTATTACGATGTAGAGTATATAAATCTACTTTTTGCAAATATCTTGTATTGAGAACATAGATAGATATCGGTTGAAAGTTACTTTATGTGCGACAGGCGCCTTGTTTGTAAATGAATATATTGTACATATAATTTTCCACAAAAGCTACCGGTACCCATCTTGCTTAGTTTACACTGATAAGGAATAGATACAAAAGCAAAAGCATAAAATATGCACCACATCGAACTTCTTAAGAATTTCACATTCATATAATTCATAGTTTTGAAATACAGTAAACTCTTCGGATGAAGCCATCTTTTCATGGTAAGTCAGCTATTGAATATAAGAAATAGAATTGATGCTAGATTAGAAATGCTATCAAAAAACATAAAGTTATTAGAAGTTCTCCGCAAAAATCATCCAGATGTGACAATCACTTTTACCATAGTAGGCCTAAAGCTCTGTTGTCAATTATTGTAAATGTCGCATCGGACCTGATTTCTAAACATCCTCTTTTTGTTTAAATATATTCACATTTTTTGTTTTATGTCTGCATTGTGTTCTCTTTCGTGCTGTTCTTTTATGCTGATCGAATTTGTTCTTTTGTGCTGATCGATTTAGTGCTCACTGAGTAACTCTGTTTTGTGACACTGAGTAAAGATGTTATTACTATAAATAAGCAGTCAATCGACTAACTTCGTTGCCAATTAATTGCATCAATTGCGTCAATCAATTTCAAGAATTTCACTTCCATAATTAAAGATTGCCGGTATATGATAGCGGCAACTTTTCCACATAAATCCGCTGTTGATCTTCATTAATGGCTTCAAGTCTATGATTATGGCAAGTGGATATATTTGATTTAGCCTAAAGCTGGATTCATACTTGAGCGTCAATGTCTAATCTAGATTGAAATTACACCTAGATTATGTTTTGACGCCACTTCAGTTGGCGTTCATACTTCAGTCATTTATGCCTCGAGCTAACACGAGCATGTCGCTGAATCGCTGATGTCAAAGAGAGACTTCATTGAACTAGAATTGTTGTTCAGATTTGGTTGAAATTCACAGAGAGGATGGTCGTGCATCCGGTGAATGCCAAACACCTACTGTATGGACACTACCATCGCTTAGTGCCTGAATATCTCCAAACAGATCATGACAAATTTTTCAGCTTCACACGAATGTCTCCAGCGATGTCTAAACATCTGGGTTTAGTGACACCTCTACTAATATACACATTTTGATATACAATCACTTCATATTTGATTGATATTCCCAGGAGGTTCTCGGTCAAATTATGATTAAACTTGCGTTTCTAGGGTTCGGTCAAAATCAAAGCTTGGGCCACTTTCATGTAGGCAGCATTGGTCATCTCCAGTTCACATGAAACTGCGAGGATGCATCGTACAGATGCTCATATTTTTTAATTTCTTCAATAATCAATTCTACTTCATACGGGTATTGCTTCGTAGGGGACATTTTCTATCGAATGACAATCAATGATTTACTTAGCGAACGGCTGATCTCGAGTAATCGATGCATATAGAGCCCTAATGTCTGCTTTACACTTGCAAACCGCAAATATGCGCTGCTTATTCGCTTATTCATTTATCAAATCACTAATAGCGTAGCTTCACGCTCAAATGGGACATGAATCTGTTCTCGCTTGAGCGTAGGTTTTTCAAGCTAGATTGAAGACCTACGCCCTATAGTAGCATAGCTTTGGAAGCTAGATGCAAGCACGATTGATGCCGGCTTCAATCCTGATTCTATCTAGATTGATTTTGCATCTTGATTGAAAATCTACGCTAGAATCGCGATTGAATATGAAATGCGAATCCACCTTCATGCAGTCACATGAATCAAACAAAGTCGACAGCGATTAAAATTCGGCATTTAAATTTTTGATATTCTTGAATAATTCATTTAAAATTCACGACAATAAAAATTTAAAGTGCTAGCGGAAACACTTCCAAGAAATTTCCTAAATATAGAATCTCAGACTTTTGATGGAAAGATAGGAAATACAACTGTCATTAAATAAAATTTCATTTTACATGACTAAAAATCTTACAATATGCGCTAAGTTTGTAAGTTTGCATCAGTTGTACGGGAACTATAAAACAGTGTTTTCAATCGCTTCAGGTTACTATAACAGATATCCGACTCAGATAAAGAAATCATTCAGAAGAATTTTGATTCTCGTCTGCATAATGGTTCTACTACTTTCCTTCTGGCAAATTCAACAGCGCAGCCACACCGTGATAATATTAGAAATGAACTCTTCGGGAAACAAGGTTGCAGAGTCTACAACATCGACGGAGAAGCCAATTATACAATATGAACATAAATATAATTGTTCTAATTATACAATTGAAGAATTGTCAAATGTAAAACAAGCTGGAGTTTTCAAAATACCTTTGATTATGCATCAGATCTATCAATCAACCGACATTCCTATTCAATATGTTCCCTTAATTCAGGGCTGTAGAAAAATCAATCCGGATTTCACCCATGTTATTTGGACAGATTCGGTGGCACAGACGTTTCTCCATCTGCACTATCCACAGTATGTGAAACTCTTCAAAAAGTAAGTTGAAACATTCGCACATGTGCATTATATTCAGTTTGGGTATCGACAATGACTTATAATGAGCTTAACAAAAATAAAAATGACAAAAGTTGTAAGGCCTATGTCTTTTGTATGTTTTTGCATGTTGCATATGTAGGCCCATATGCCTTTTATTACATAGTTATTATACATTTCGAATTGGGAATTGCGAAGCTTCGAGATTTCATTCGATTCGAGAAAAATTCGAATCGGTCCGCGTCGGCTGACCAAAAACTACTTCAACTGCTTTATTTTGATTTATAGCCTTTTTCTGTTCGTTGCTAATTGAAAGTGACATTGCAGTGTTTGAGATGCTGGGTTTTCACTGAAAAAAGTTAAGAGCGTCGGCGGCTGAGCAAGAGTTAGTCGAATCAGTTATAGTGCGAACTAAATCATTAATAATTGCTCTATGTGCTACTTGTTGCTCGTATCAGAGCTTACATGTACCCCGTTACATGCACATTATGTCATCAATGTAGTAATTTATCATGAATAATCTGCAATTGGAATATGTTCAATAATATTAACATTTTTGATAAGAAGAGGAGGACAAACTCTATATTTCGATCATCTGAAGTGGCCATCGTCAAAAATCTATTTACTCTAATTCCTGCATTAGATTCAAATTACAAAAATGTATAAACGATAGTAGGCTACATAACGCATGCAAACCTTAACGAAAAAATACTGCTGCAAAGAAAATCAGTAGATATCTTCAGAATCAATAAACAAGGCAAATAGAAATTGCGACCTCTAGACTAAAGAAAATGAGAAGAAGGGAAAAGATTATTGCTCAAGAACTCTCCGTCTCACTGAGTCACTCTGTCCATTGAGTGAAGGTTTTTTAAGCTTTATTTGTAGCATTTCGTGCGGCAAGAGATCGTATTTGCTGTAGCATCGCTTTAAGATCTTAGATTGTGACAGATTGATGCTATTATCTCTGTGATGTTGTTGTCGCTGCTTCCCAATAGATGACGATGACTGCCGGTGCTCCTCAACCCTTCCGAATAAATGTCTCGATGTGTAGCCTATATAATTTGCATCGCACAAATCGCATTGAAATTCATAAACTACATCGTGACAATCAGATGAGGCTTCGAAACAAGGTTAGTGATGAGGGATTCCACTTGAACACTTTTGAACACTGGAAGAATATTAGTTCCAATTTCTGCATTTAGCAGCTTGATGTTGTCTCTTACAAATTTTGATGATTTCTCATCCTTGTATGGTAATGACAAAATCTACCTACAGTATCTTCTTTCTTCTTTTCCTCACTTTCATTTCTTTTATCACTTATTTTCCTTCACCCAACCATGAAGTTTACAATGGAGTTGGAAAATGATAATTCCTTATCATTCTTGGGCACAATGATAACAAAAGCTAACAATGCTTTGTCAACTGATGTGTACCGGAAGCCGACGAACAGTGGATTGCTGCTACACTACCATAGTCATGTCGACCGTGTACAAAAGATCACTGCTGAAAACCATGTTGCATCGTGCTTTTAAAGTTACATCAACATGGTCAGATTTTCATGTCGAAGTCGAAAGACTAGGAACAATTTCCATGAAATTGCAGGATCCGCCAGAACTCTTAAGCAACATGTTACAACAGTTTCTGTACCGCAAGATGGAGGAGAGTTCAAGAAAAGAAAGTGAGGAAAAGAAGAAAGAAGATTGATAGATTTTGTCATTGCCATACAAGGATGAGAAATCATCAAAAATGTCTAGCAAAAGGCGCCATGCTTTATTGTCTTGACTGCGCTGCGAATGGAGCGACATCGACGATGATTATTTTAACGATGGTTGAAGTAATAAATTGAACAAAACAACTATCTATTCCTCATTGCAGCAAAATCAGAGGCTTATCCTTCTAGATGGGATAAAGAGAGCATTTTGTTCGTTCAGATGTCACCGTGTTCATGTTGGATCAAGAACATCAAGATTTAATTTACCCGGCATAATTATTGCCGACAAAGCTCCCTGAAGGCTAGCACATAACATGTCGGGAGGCCGCTTGCAGCTGATTATTCGACAGAAATCTACTGCTTTGAAAGCTGAAAACAAGTTACTACTTGTTTCAGAGAGATGGAACTGCACATGAACTATATTTCACGCCCGTTGAAAAGTGATCAGAGTGGTCGAAACAATGAAAAACATAAAATGCTAATTAACGCGAGCATAGCATTTCGATAGGCCTACTCAAGAAAGGTGACAACATGGGTTGCGGATTTTGTGAGTAAGGAACACGCAAGCTACTTCATAAATGCTCTTTTTTGAGGCAAATTAGTATTATCAAACAGATGCTCAATGGGTTACTCTTCTATCATTTGTTGTGGATGACCTAGTTGTGTTAAACGGTCACGTGCTTCTACCAGACTTGGAGCAAATTAAGAACTTTAATTAGACAATGCATTTTGCAGCATGATATATTCATTATGTTCATTATTTCATCATTATATTCATTATTCATTCATTATCTATTCATATTATCACATATATATACAAAAGGTTGTATATTTAGGCCTACATGTAAGTTTTGAAATACATTAAACTCTTCGGATGAAGCCATCTTTTCATGGTAAGTCAGCTATTGAATATAAGAAATAAAATTGATGCTAGATTAGAAATGCTATCAAAAAACATAAAGTTATTAGAAGTTCTCCATTAGAATCATCCAGATGTAACAATCACTTTTACCATAGTAGGCCTAAAGCTCTGTTGTCAATTATTGTAAATGTCGCATCGGACCTGATTTCTAAACATCCTCTTTTTGTTTAAATATATTCACATTTTTTGTTTTATGTCTGCATTGTGTTCTCTTTCGTGCTGTTCTTTTATGCTGATCGAAGTTTGATCGATTTAGTGCTCACTGAGTAACTCTGTTTTGTGACACTGAATAAAGATGTTATCACTATTAACAAGTAGTCAATCGACTAACTTCGTTGTCAATTAATTGCATTTCCAGGACAAAGCAATCAATTTTGGCAATTAAATGTAATTATTTTTATAACCCGTGCCAAGAAGTGAATGAAAATTTGAAATGACCGGTGATCAACCTGACCAATCAAAAGAAGTACATTAGTTCTTCCACATTGTCTCATTCAGTACATGTCATTCATGTGTTTTAAATGAAGCAAATATGAAAATCGTAAATGCGTAATATCAGTCAATCAATTCACAAGCAAATCACAATTCCAGAATTTTCCTTTATTTGTCAGGTCCACTATTCATTCACATGACTACATCAATCGATTTAGGATGATGCTCGAATCTCATCCATCTTCAATAAATTGAATTTCTATTTACCATGGATTTAGCAATCAAATCCAAATATTCAAAGGTTGCCAGTGCCACTCAACTTTTGTAGTCTTATTTCACCTTCAATAGAAGTTGCGTAATTTTAAAAGATAGTTGACTGCATTCGCAAAACAAATAATGTCAAGAACGCGACTGACGAACATCAATGTAACTTTATATATCTTTCCAGACATTCCGTGTAAATTGACTTAAGGTTTCGTAACAATTTGATGAATGGATTAAAAGGCAGTCGTTAATAACAACATTCGTCACTTTCAGGAATAACGCTTTTGTCAAGAGTCAATCTGCTGACTTATAAAGAGAATTTTGACTGATTTTGGCAATCAGCAGTTCACTGAATGAAGCATCGGTCACAAATAAGAATAATTTAAAGAATAAATTTTAAATGATCAAAATTATTATTAAGAATTAATTTTAAGAATAGCAGACTAATCTGTATTTTCCTATGCCCTTTCAAAGTGTTTCTGTCCGGGGCAGGAGGGGACTGGTTAGATAGGCGCAAGAATGTGTATGAGTAAACACAAAGAAGTCCATCAAATTTGATGAGCATCTACGACAGTATATTTCCGATACAATCCATGCTGCTGCGGCTTAGACACTGAGTATACAGTCGAACTTCTGTACAGTGAACCTCTACAAAGTGAATCTCTCCTCATAGTGAATTAAATTTTTGATCCCGTCAAAAATGGCATACTTTGAGCTTGTCACATAATCTCTACATAGTGAGCCTCTTCATAGTGAATATATTATTTGGTCCTTTTCTTGTCTCAACCTCTACATAATGAATATTCTACATCAAGTATGTATTTATCTTTAATTATACTTTGCAATTAATACGAATCCCATGCATGTGTACTATCTTTGAGGCGAGTAGTTCGATGATACTTATTACACCAAAGTTTCCTAAATTATTAATGTCTGTGAGTCTACAATCTAAATTTAGATACAAATCACAATGGTTGATGTGGTGATTTGTGGTTAATAGTTTCAAGTTTACGTGTGGTCTAAGTGTGCTTTTTGCGTTTTCAAGCGTACCGACTGTTGAATCAGATCAGGGAATTCCTTAAAGGGAAAAGTGACCTTGCAGCTTGATCAACAAGCTTTTGATCGAGTAGAAAACATGATTGGTTCGGTTGACGAGCGATGTACTGTACAGACTCGCATTGACAGTTATTTCCATCGTTCATAATTAGTGATGTCTGTAGCTTATGCTGTATACAGTATTGATTATTTTGCAGTAGTAACATTTGCATCTTGAGTTTGCATTATCATTTAATATGGCTTTGTTATACAATGCAGTATTACTGGCAATTACCCTATAAAATTTGTTTTCTAAACACATGAGTTAGTTTTATTATTTTGCAAGATTATATTGACTTATGATGTAACCAACATTACATCAAATTTTAGAAAACCTCCTTATAGTGAACTCTCCTCATAGTGAATCTGTTTATCTGGTCCATTGAAATTCACTATGTAGAGGTTCGACCGTAGTTCGACACAAGAATCGTCTGTTTCCTAGCGTTACAGAACGTGATCCGTCGACCCTCATCCTGTACTGATGGTGCATACTATAGTATAATCATGACGCCAGGGGATATTTTAAGCAATTAAGGCTATGTGTCAAGTTCTTAAAAAAGAGTATTTCATTGTTTCCTATATGTTTATGGAAATAATCGGAAATGGCTTGTTTATTCACTCTTATTACCAGTATCAACATTCACGAACTGAATATGCAGTATACAGCACTAAATAATTTCAATCTCAGAGCTTGGCACGATTATCTTGAATAATTGAGATCAATTATTATACTCGTAGAATGTGAATATGTACACTCAATATCAAAATCTACATTTATACAAAAAAATGTGTCTATATTAACTGCTCTAGGCCTGTATCTCAGCTACATCTGCAACGGCTATAATGCACAAACTCGAATCATTACATCATCATAAGACGGATAACTTCATTCAAGTACGTGTGTGGCCGACTGAACTCGCATTGGAATGCCTCGGAAGGTTCTGTGTTGAGCAATGTAGAGGCAATCACGATAATGGCAATTCAAAAGTTACTGTTTTTGGATTCTATGACAATGAAGAAAGCGATCGATGTTTCAGATATTTTTTGGTCTTCTGACAGATCTACATGTACAAAAATGTCCGGTATGCATAAACCAACTTCCTACCTAGTCACGTACAGTAGTACCTTACCTCAGGGCAGGGATACGCGACAAATGTTACGTAGCCTATGCGTTAAAATATGCCGTGTGCCCCGTTTATCCCAGCGCTTAGGGTAGCTACTGGTTTAGCTTTGGATGAAGACATAATCTCCGATTCGCGTGCTTGTGTGTTCGCGTTGTGGTCATTGATTGAGCAGGTCGCCAGGCATTCTATCTGCCGGCTGGTAGTTTGAGCCAAACGTTTGGAAGCGCGGTCCTTTTGACACTATAGAGTGTGGTGTGGAAGTCTTTCAGAGGCCGACCATAGAGTATCTCGACTGGTAAGATGTCTGTGTCGCGGTGTGGTGTGTTGCGATGTGTCATCAGTGCCCTGTAGAATTTATCGGAGTCCAGGCGACTTGACGGAGTCAAATAAGTTAGAATCATGCGTTTCTCGGGTTTTGTGATGTTCAGCTCTGTCGTTGGCGTGTGAGTTGGCCACTGATATCGGGCAGTGTTTGACACCCCAGTCTGAGAGGAATCTCTATACTCGTATCTCGTGACGTGTAAAGAAGGAGCAGCTGCTGTGATGCACGTTTCAAAATCGCAAGTGCAACACTTCTGCTACCATCTGAACCTATCCTTACCCGATGAGGAACGTGGGTAATCGCTGCACTATTTTACGCCGAAAATTTCGACTCCGTACGAGCTGTTATTGATCCATTTGACTGTGAAGGTGCAGTTTCGATCAGACAATTTAAGGCGATCATCTTGCACTTTCTGCCTTACCTTATAAAACTACAGGAAACCCATAGATTGAGTCCATGTAATTGACGCTTTCTCAGCCGTCAGTGCAGAGAATATCATCAAAAAGTAACCAGGGATCAAGGGTGAGGCGATCAAGGAGAAATATGACTAAGTTAATAAAAAAAATCCGGATATTCAAGTCCTTCACTCTATTGAGCTATTGTCGTCAGGTGGCGAGAGCTCACTCCCGGACAACATGTCTCCTCAATCGGCTGCTACCCAAAACTTTCCGACCATCACGAGCGTCGACGTAGAGCGCATATTTTCGACATGCAAAACGATTTTATCTGGCGATAGCCGGAGATATCCGAAATATCCAAAAATATCGGATATACTCCAAAATATCTTTCTAAAATAGATGTATAAGTCCGCAACTGTTTTTGCTAATAAAAAATGAGCTTGGATAGAATGTTGATAGGATGAACTCAACTTTTTCCTGAAGCCTGCGAAGCCATTACTATAATTTACATTACAGTATCATTTGATTTCTAAACATCTTAAATATTTTGACGATTTTTTGAAGTTCTGAAATAAATAAATATTTAAATATTTTGATACTTTGACTAAATATTTCTCCGAACTATAGTCAGAAATACTATCATTAGACATATCAATCACTTGGAAGGTTTGCGATCGATAATTTGCAGCCGTAGTTACCTTTTCTTTTAGGACCAAAGAGGTGCAGGACATGAAATAATCGTTTTGCGAATCTATAAATATGGCTTCAAACATTTAGTTTCGTCGCGGGATATTTCGGTCTTGGAGCTTGCCGGGAATTCTCGATTATTTTCAAGTATCGCATGGAATTCTTGGGAAGTATTTTTATCATAATATTTAAATTAAAGATCGGGATTTCGAGCCCGAATGTTCAGTAGCCATGTCTTTTTACTTTATGGACTGCGTGACTCTACCGAGAAATTTATCTAAAAATTCATCCTTTGATGCGGAAAATTCTTTTTAGTCACTGGACAAGTATGCTTCAAAATGAAGACTTTTTTCCTAGCGATGATTCAAAAATAATGGAAAATCATTTCTTTTTCTCATTTTAGGTTTGTTGGGTCATATCATCGTAAGGCCTCTGTTTGATTGAAGGACATTATATCGTCATAAACTTCTTCATTATCAAATAAGTTTAATAATAACAAAGCTAATGCTATAATTTGTTAACTTGCAATGTCTTGCGCTTATCAATGCAGCAGATTCCGCTTTTAAATATCGCGGTTAATAAATTCAGCCATGTATTATAATGAATTGGAAAATGACGAATTGTCTTTAGCTAATTACATTAAATTCATATTATAGTGTTGTGCAGCAAAATTGCCCACTCTTGTTAATTTTACTAAAAATAGTCTTCTGGAGGTGGCTACACACGCTCTTTATTTTTGTTTCTGTTTGCATTTTTCTGACCATTCTTGCGAGTCTAAAATTCTTGTTCAATTTGTATCAGTAAATGTGTAGTGAAGATAGTCGTACTTATTTAGTATATTTTGGGTGGGCAATTTTCCTTCACTACACTGTAAATTCATTTAATGAGATTAGTTGATTAATAATGTCATTTCTATTTGCCTGAAGATGATTTTAGTGAGCGGGGTCTACTGCATGATCACACCGTTAAAAATAAAATGCATTTACCAATCATAAGGGATCTGATATATCATACCAATATTCTACATATTTGATTGTCATGCGATGCTTTAAAAGCTTTCAATAAGGAATAATAATACAGCAATATTTTGGCAAGAATTACTCTATTGCCTGACTTTTTTAAAATTTCCATGAACAGTAAATTGCTATGTACCGATCTCCGGGAATACGAAGCTCTAATACAATTACAATGCAATGGACTTTTGGAATTAGTGCTGAAAAATCTTCTCAAGTAATTGTCATTTTTCAAGCACTGACTTTCATTTTCGCTTACTCCGAGCACACTTTCAATTTTAAAAGCTTGGGCCCATCTTTGAGACATATTCTGATCCCTGATACACTGCAAATCGCTGGATACGAAAATTTCATGCAAATTGATAACAAATTCACTTCTTTTGTTTATATTCGCATGTGTTTGGTATGTAAGGATACGAAGAACTCCTGTGATTAGCCGATTAGAAACAACATAGGAAAATATATTTTGACATCCATCTCTTGTATGTACTTGTTAGTGTATGGTTTACAGTGCATGAACCACCTTGAGAAATACTGGTATGTAGGAATACAAAAGGGAGTAAAGTTGTTTTCATATAACATGTACCGCAACTTTGCTTCACCCCATTATTTTCAAAAATGCACTGTATATTTTTGAAAATTCCTCATCATTTCCTCACAACACGTTTTTACCTTCTTGCTACGAATTTTTGTATATATTCTCATCACATTTTTTTTAGTTATAAACTTGGAATTCAACAATCGGATTTTCTTAGAGTGCTAATCCTCTACCACTTTGGTGGCGTCTACTTGGATATGGATGTTGAGTGCAAAAAGCCATTAATCGATCATCTGAATGTTTTCAATACGTCGGCAATTCTTGATTCGGAGTATCCAATACAGAGGAAGATTATGTGGAGCTTAGATTTTTCGCAGATGAATTCAGTTATGCTAGCAAAGAAGAAACACCCGTTTTTTAAATTCCTACTGAGCAAGTTTCCACAGATGTTGAAATATCGTAAGTTGCAGATCTTATCTGCCTCTTTACTTCTATTTAGCGCGTGAGCTAAATTTACATATACTAAAAAATTTCATCACTAAATTCTTACATATACGAATACTGCATAGGCCTACGCTTAAAAAATAAATGGAGCTCTCTGAATTAATATACAGGGTAAACACAATGGAATGTCCCAGCCTCAAAGGTCTACAGTGGCGAGATAAAATAGTGTTCACAAAATCATCATATCCTACGAAAGGTGACTCCTGACACCTTTAATTAAGAAAAAACATCATAAATGTTCAATGTGGCTTTCAATATTCTTCGCAAAACACGAACAATATCCACTCGATGATAAAATTCATATCACACATCTGGAGACATTGTTCGGCTGGCAGCTTAATTTAAGTCTTTAGCTGTTTGACATCTGCTGGAAGAGGTGCCATGTAAATCGCATCTTCGACATAACCTCAAGGAAAAAATCGCATGACGTGATGCAACGGCTGCTTGGCGGCCAAGGGATAAGGGATCTGTCTTCAGAGGCACGTCCGATCTATAAAAATTAGATGTTGCTGTATTAGTCCGGCAGCCAGAGCGAATTTCTGCAGGGAACGAGGCCGAAAATGAGACTTTCACAGAATTATGCACACCCTATGCCTACTACGAATTCGCGCGTCGGCCGAGTTCTAGTGAGCTCCTCTTCTTTTTGTCAGACACGATCAAAGAATAACACATGTTAATCCAATGGGAAAAAGATTGCAGTTTTTGGCAAAAATGAAATTTTCTGTATTTTCTCTTATCAATTAAAAAGTACTAGGTCTAGAGCCATAGTTTTTGACATGGAATGTCTTCAGGTCATTTCCTATCATGTATATGTGATATTATCATGCATCTGATCGGCGATGTATGTGAGAATGTGGTTCAATGTGGATAAAGTCGGCCAGCATATTGATGCTTGTCGACAGTAGGAGGCTTGTCAAATCTGAATGCATACAGTTTCATGGATAAATGCTCATGAACCTGAAGACATTCCATGTCAAAAATTATGGCTCCTGACTGAGTATTTTTACCGTAATAATCGAAAACATAGAAAATTTCCTTTTCACCAAAAACTGCAATCTACCTCCCATTGGATTAACATGTGTTTTTCTTTGATCGTGTCTGACAAGAAGAGGAGGAGCTCACTAGAACTCGGCCGACGCGCGAATTCGTAGTAGGCATGGGGTGTACATTATTTTGTGAAAGTTTCATTTTTGGCCTCGTTCCCTGCAGAAACTCGCTCTGGCTGCCGGACTATATCGGCATTGTGCATACTTGCATGTAGATTTAGGATATAATTCAATGCACATATCCTCATCATATTTTAACTTCAGCATATTTTGTTACTTCAAAATTCAGGTGACGGCGAGGCCAGCATTCCCCCTTAAGTACGCCTCTGCCAGCAGTCATATTCTCTGTTCACCCTTTTGAGTTTTATTCTGGTCTTCATACAGTATTTTTGCACTTCACTCTGAATTTTTATTGTGGTGCATGCGTATACACAGCATATTGATAAAGAAATCTGCATCCGCATGTGGAAAATTTTGCACATTCGCATGTTAATGATGTAACATGCGGCATGCGCCATTTGTAAATGTACGAAAAAGCAATTTGCGGTTTACTGAGGGAGCAATTATTGAATTTTTTGTCACTGCTCCGCTACATATTCCCTCCATGAGCTGCATGCATCAGAACTCGTCCATAGTTTTTCCACAGCAACGATGAAATTGCATTTTGTAGATCTAAAATATATTAAAGATCATTTATGTACACTTTCGACAATAAATGTGTCATCTTTTCTAGAATGCTCAACCAATTAAGGAAATCAGCCAAATATAGCCAAGGGCTCGCTCAAGTGAGCGATAGGGACTACACGACTTCATCAGAAGTTGAAGACTAGGCCAATCAGTTGAAAATATAAAGCATGCCATAAATGTTCGAAGTGTTACCTAACTTTTCATCGACTTAAACAGAGGATGACCTGAGACAATACAGTGATTAATTGTGTCTATCCCTTTCCAAATTTGTAATAAATCATCAATATTTCTTCATTTTTCGATTTTTCTAATACAACTTATTCTTAAACTGATCTTGTCATGTGTTCCATCAAAAATCAAATGGATGAAAGCCAGCAGACGTGAGGGAATTAGCTCAACTGCCTGTCCTACCAAAACATTTCAAATTTTGTGATTGAGCTTAATTTTTAAGCGCTAAGTGCTAACATGTTATGTCTATGAGTATTTCATTTTTTGATAGAGTATGACATCATCCCCTCGTCCTCGTGACCTGTAGCCTATTGTATATTTTTGAGGGCAAAAGGAGGACAGGCTTCGAATAAAGAGGGAAAAAATTTGTTGGGTTTCATCAGCTATTCTATTATTGAAAATTGGTAATGCTGAATTATAAATGGCAATATATTGAAAAATGCCACTGTTGTGCAGAATTGGGTGCACTAACGGACAACGTCTCTGCTCTAAATTTTTATCTGACTTTCCGAGTGATGATATGATAAGAGACAATGGATAACAGAAACATTTGAAAGTTAGCAGTTTGTGAATGTGTTTAGCAAGCTTAGTATCTAACTAACTCACTGAAGGCGCAATGCTTGTCACGCGTTAATGAGTAAATGAAATACCTTCCCCATTATGAATCAACCAATCAATTAATTGCAATTATTTTATGTGCTTGTCACATAAATGCAATTTCTAACAGTTTGATAATTAAGACACAACTTTCAATCATGCTCTTTTTGCATTGAACACAACAACACAAAAACGTTAGTAACAATTGCAATGATCCAAATGTTTTTTGCTCACGAATGCAAGAATTTAAAAACCTTTTTACTAATCCGATAATTCCAAACGCTCTGCATTTCAGATATGACAGTTTACAAAACTGGTCCATTGACTTATCACAATTACATCATGGAATATCAGAGACATCGACCAAAACGTGACAATGCAGTTTCAGTGGTATCTCATAAGTACTTTTCTCCTTTAGCTGATGCAAGTGCCTTTCCAGCGTACACCAGATTATGCAGGGACAAGAGGCATAGAAATTCAGCATTTAAACGCGGCTGTGCTCAGTGGAAAAAGCAAAACATGAAGCAGGAAAACACCGAAGAGTTACTGGAAAATGCTCTTATGGTGCACCGATTTTTTCATTTAGCATACGAAGCGTACAAGGGATCTACCAAGCATCGTGATGATGTCTGTCAGATTGTAAATGGAATAACAACAGTTATGTTGTAGTGGGAAGTTTAAGTGCTTTTGTGCCATACAACAGTGACATTTTTATCACCAATCCTGCCAGGATTTCCTGCAACAGGGATAAATAAATGTGTTTTATTAACTACGTAATTTTAATTTTTGCGTTGCTGTCCATGGGATATACTTGCCTGTGTTGATTTTCCTGTATTGCGCTCAAATTATATCTATTTTATATCAAAAAATATTACAAATTTTGTTTTTTCACATCTGCCATTTATTGAAACCATCGCAGATTTGTAACTTCTTAGAATTGGATATTGCAATAGCAGTGTTTACAAAAGAAGAAAGAATTTAGTAAATCACGATCGGTTGCAGCCTACATTGACAATCAATAGGTAGCCTATATGTTCACGTACAGACACGAAAAACTTTCGAATTACAAATGTCAAAAGTCAAACATGTCATTTCTAAGAAAATTGCAAAACAGGAGCATGCGTCAAAGCACATTCATTCACAGAAAACAGCGTGCGGTCGGTACTCCAAAAAACATACATTTCGATTAGAAAGGAGAGTGATCCAAAATGAATTGAAAGCCATACATTACACATTACACAAGAAATTACAAAATCTAATGGAACTTATCTACGTTAACATATGACAGTCAGAGAACGGTACACATCTTTCGAGGAATTGTGTTCAATCAAAAACGTTCCGCTGATGTGGCACAATGAGATACTTTCTTTATTCAACTTTCTGCTATTTTATTCTAAATCGAGACTTTCTGACAATTTTATTAAAACCGAATTTCATGACACTTATATGAGAAGGTCACTTTTGTCAAGAGCTGTGGTAAATATAGGCTGATTGTAGAAAAAAAGTCACTCCACGCTAAAGAAGACAGATGATTTTATAACGACCCTGATTATCGATAAATCTATCAACTATAAAACAGATACAACCATCTCGAGACCTGTTTCGGTTTATTCGTCCTCGAATAGCACTGAAATTGGATCTGGAGTAACTCGCACGTTAAGCGAATCTGCGCAAACTGCGGCAAGAGAGAACCAATGTAAATTAGAGCATGCTCTCGTGTTGTTTCATTTGCTATTGAATGTTACTTTTGATTGTTATCTGCATTAAATTTGACAGAATTCAAACTTCAAATTCACAAGAAAACGATGATGCCGCAAACGTTGTATCAATCTGATGATCTTTTAAATACTAAAATGCACTCTTATTTATTTTTGCAATTGAACTCATTCTAATTGCAAAAAGATAGCAGATTCCTTGTTCGCCAGGTATCAAATAAAAAATATCATCAAACGTGAGCAACCATTTAAGCACTAAATTCATAGGTGGCGGTAGACGCTGCGTTTCGCTTTACAGGAGCTCATTATTGCGGTTCGGAATGGCCCGAACAAGCTTCAGACATCCGAACAGGATGAAGAACCACAGAACAAGTTAACCTACTCTGCGTTTATGAAACCAGGTAATGCTTTGCGACAGATAATCATAAAACGTTGCACAACGTCACAATGGGTACAGAAAAGAAAGCAAACTCAGTATTAAATGTTTCTGTGCTTAACAGAGATACGGAATTGGAGTCGGTTTTTTTGCCTGAGTCGGAATCTTAAAGATTGCCACGCCTGGAGGCGTGAGAGTGCACTCAGCAAAACATGAAAGGGGGCGACGTCGCTGAATTGCTGATCATTGGAATCATAATGATTGACTTCATTGGATGAGTAGATAAAATTATGATAAAAGTATACTTCATAAAACCTTTTTTTGAAATATCCATACATAGTGGCGAGAAGTTTCAGGAAATGTACATGTAAATGTGGTGCTTACATAGATAAGACTACATAAATGCAGAGCGCATATTTTGTCATGTTAGTGTGGTTACCTAGCTAAAAACCCATTCAAAATGCACTCGCATATGTGCGCCAGATGCACAAAAATACACATTAATTAGTCTCTGGCCAACGGAAGCACAATCTGTCAAGTGAAACTATTGGTTTTCGTTAATACTCACAGAGAGCTTTCAAAGAAAGTAACTTGCCATACTTCTGTCAAGTCCACACGAAGCTTGGGGAAATGTACATGTAATTAATATTATACATGCTTTAGACCCATGAAAATACCATTAAAAAATGGTGAATGTTGAATTTAGGATTCTGCCTTCAGAGAATGTGTTACTTTACCACGTTGTTGTGGCTACTTTGCAAAACATAATTATTCGAAATACACTTTAACATGCATTTCAAATGTAAAACATGTACTTTTGAAATGTGCTTAAACCATGTAAGTGCATTGAATCAAATAGCTGGTAGATGGGTTGCTCAGGTCAAGAGCTTTTAGAAAAGATATCGTTTTCTGAAATATTCTAGAATATTCAGGAAATGCAAGTAATTTTATGAAATCCTCATGTAAATGCTTTAAATTAGACTTATGAAAAAAATTCGAAGGTTTGGTGATGTTGAATTTAGGATTCTACATGTCAAGGGCACTCAGATAAAGAGTTCAACATCCAAAAATAGTGAAGTCTGGAGATGATCGCATGTGTATATTTTGCTTCCTTCAGAAATAGGGCTGAATTTTGTTTACACCCTGTATTTTTATATTTTGGCTAAAAGCGGAATTTCGATGCTTGTTCGTCAATATGAATTGCCCTCAGTCTTCCTAATAATGACCAGTGTGCTTTTCTTCGAATGATAGCGTTATTTCACATTTGAATCAAGATTTTTTCTCCAATTTGTACCACCATCATCTACTGCAGTTAGCACCAAGGTAAAACAAAGAACGGTATTTTATTAATGCATTGATATATGTGTCAACAGTTTCTCTCCAATGAAGCTAGCCAAATATCAAGAATTCTATTGATGCCCCACAGAAATGCATCACTCAAATCGCATTGCTCAGACACATTCGCAACCAACCATTTATCTTCCAATGAACGTAAATCCAGTTGCTCAGCAATAGTAAAAGGATGCAGACACTGCAAATTTCCATCATTGTTTATCGATAATATGATGAGAGGAGCGAGAGCCCAAGACCGATGTCGAAGAAATCGTGCTATGGCATGTACCTCAGCCGAAACCAATTTTGATATGTGAAGTCTACTAGGCAATATGTAGATCACCAAATTTTCCCTTCCCAACTTGTTATAAGCCAAATCAGTTAAGCTAATAATACTACTAGTCGAATCAAAAGAGTAATATGGACTCTCTTTTAAACGTTCTGAGTCATCGGAAAATCCTGTTTCTCGATATCGAGGCCAAGAAAACAGAAAACTGAAATACAAACGGTACCGTCTGTCACAATTTGATTCATGACTGACAACTGAAGCGTTGTGTGTGACTATGTTTGACTGAGATTCAGTCACAAAAGCGTGTTCTATGGAGCAGTTTTCAGTTAATTTTATTTCACGTCTGCACCACGACATCATTTGCTCTCCAATCTCATGAAACTGAGAGTCCTTCCATGTGTCAAGCCCAGGACCAAGCATTGAAATTTTAAAACCATGTAAATGTGTTTTCAAGAATCCTTGATCACGAGCCATTTGCAAACGTTGTTGTAATGTCCCAAAATGCGATAGCTTTGATTCTGTTAAGACAGAGTGATTCCTCGATAGCTGAATGTAGTGCCACTGTAAAATAAGATGATAGTGAAACAGACAAGGAAGCCAATGTCATTTAAGATACATTTAGGGACAAAAGCGGGTATTTGATGAACTAAAGACGCAAAAAAATACGTGTTTCTATTTTCTTTGTTTCTTCGCATTTTTTCATTTTTTAAATATCATAATTGCAACATTTCCAACAATCTTTGTCAATATTTGTTCAATATACTTTCGAAAAATGCTAGCGATTTAAAGTCGCTAATAAAAAGCAATTGGTGAAATCTCAGTAGGCCTATAACATTGAAATTTTGAAATGTGCTCAGAAGGAATCTTTCCTGAAATGTGTATTGTAAACTAATGTTATTACATGTGATTAATGAATTATATATTATTATCATATCATTAAGTAATTAATTATATTATAATATATTGCATATAATAATAATATTCGTTTATTCATCAGAATGAAAATCACACAAGACAAGGTTAAGTTGTCCAAAGAAAATTCATGTATATGAGAATAAACAAATCGTTTAAAGCTCGTAAAATAAGGTACATGAATTAATTATAATTACATGTTCATCAGCAAGAAGTTATGTTCAATTAATTAAACCAACATCCAATTACAGAGTGCAGTACAATTAGGTACAAATGATTCATATCGTCTCTCTGATTTACATGGCGGTATAACGCAGTGATGCGAATGCCAAGATCGATGTTTTTCTCGAGTTTTAAATATATTTTTTATCATTTGCTCAAACACTACCAACCTTGCCAAGCCTTGAGTGAATTGAGAAAGGACGCATCAAATGCGAATGTACTGTTTCTTCATAATCATTATCTTGGTTCTATTTTCGCTTCAGGTGAGGCCGTTTTGTTGACACCGGGCATTTTCGTGATGTATTTCCGCATCAATGAATTGTTGACAGTATGCTCTCATCATATATCATTTTACAAATTTATAGCTGGGCTATATATTTTTAAGCTAAAAGAGGTGAAAACAATGATAGGAAAGATCTAAATCATGTTATAAACAACAATTCGTTTCAAAAGCTCAAGTACATGATGACAATTAAATAAGGTACACACAGCAACTAGACTCAAATTAATTTACATTTGAAGAAAGCACCATCATGATTAACTTGCTTATTCAAAGTGGGGTTGAGTTTTTTTATGTACATGGCTTCCAAAATATTTAGGTCATAAGTGTTGGGAGCTTGAGATCGAATTTTGAAATTGTCAACTTTACAGCTACAACTGCAATTTAACCTATGGTCAGAAATGGCTGACATTTTTTTCCCGATGTTCTTTTATTCTTAAGTTTAAGTGTCTTGTAGTCCTACCTATGTAGGTAGTGCGAGGGTCCACCTCACAAGCGAATTGGTAAATGACATTAGACCTACGAACTTTGGGAGTATGATCTTTGTTGGAGAAACCACTTTTTAGTTTATTGCATGTGAAAACCCAACGGATAGGAAATTCTTTATCTATTCTACGGAATAGTAATTGTAGTTTCTTTTTAAAATAAACCGATTGAATGCCAAAAAATGGAATTTTGACAGTATGGAGGTATTGGGATTCATCTTTTTCTTTTGGAGCACCGAATCTTTTGTCCAGATACTGTTTGACCACTTTTTGTATAAAGTACAACGGATATCCATTGTTTTGAAAAAATTTTGTCAATTTCCCTATTTCATCATGGAAAGTTTGCCATGATGAGCAGACGATGTAGGCTCTGTTGATCAGAGTGCTTAAAACAGAAATTTTCCATTGCATGGGGCATATGGCTCTGAAATTCAAGGTTAGACCGGTGTACGTGGGTTTTCTGTACACCTTAGTAGTTAGCGTGTTGGATGAAACGTCCAGGTCAATATCTAGAAAAGGTAGCACTTTACCTCCTACCTCTGTGGTGAATTTCATATTACTATGCCACTTGTTAATATAGTTGAAGAAGGATAAGTGGTCATCATCTTCAAAGATAGCCAAGATGTCATCTACATATCTGACATAGAATTTTAGGTTTAGTTTATCATTTTGTAGGAAAGTCTGTTCTAAGTGTCCCATAAATAAGTTACTGAGGGTTGGGGCTAGGGGGCTACCCATGCTCAAACCATCACTTTGACGGTAGAGAATGTTGTTGAACGAGAAAATGCCACCAGTGGCGAATTGAAGTAATTTTTTGAAGGTGTCCTTACTGTACGGTGGTTTTGTGTTATTGTAGCTATACACCTTATCACAGGCTATATCAATGACTTCTTTGAGAGGGACGTTAGTAAAAAGACTAACAACATCAAAGCTGATGAGTTTCGAATCCGATGAGAATTTGTAGCTAGCGAGTTTGTCTAGCAGATCAGCGTTATTTTGTACTGAGTACTCCGTAGGAATTATAGGAGTAATGTACTGGTTTAGGTACTTGGCAAGGTTATATTCGGCCGTGCCATAACTGGCAACAATAGGTCTAAGAGGTACATTATTTTTATGTACCTTCGCAGAACCGTAAAGTTTGCCACTACAAGACCCACTAGGAGTAATTTTAGTGAACACTTGGGAGTCCACGTAAGGTTTCACATATTTGTTCAAAAAGTATTTTAGTTTATTCTGTTGTTTTATAACAGGGTGATCGAGCATCAATTCATTTTGGTTGTGTGAGATAGCAGTAAATTTGGTAGTATCTTCAAAGATAGCATTGAGCTTGTTTACATATTCATCAGCATCTAGAATAGCTATACCATTACCTTTGTCCAATGGGACAACTTTGATGTCTTTATTTAGTTTAAGGGACTTCACTACATCTTGGTTATGTTTGGCTTGTGGCGTCTTGGTAACGTTAAACATACGCTTATTGTAATTTTGTAACGCAAGTTTCACCTCATTGCAATCTCTCTTAGAGATTTTATTTTTCAGGCGCTCCACCACTTTTTCCAACGCGCAAGTCAGATGTTCGCTTCCATTGCCGTTAGGTCTGCTAGGGTGCTTGAGTCCTGTCTTAAAAATCTCATTTTGGTCATGCGTGAGGGTCACCTTGCTCAAGTTGTGTACCGTACCGTTGGGGGTACTTAACTTGTTTTCTATATATAACTTGAGAAACTTTTTTTGCTGGGTTTCTGAAATGGATTTTAAAAACCCAAAATTTTAAATTTTGATGTTGTTAGTCTTTTTACTAACGTCCCTCTCAAAGAAGTCATTGATATAGCCTGTGATAAGGTGTATAGCTACAATAACACAAAACCACCGTACAGTAAGGACACCTTCAAAAAATTACTTCAATTCGCCACTGGTGGCATTTTCTCGTTCAACAACATTCTCTACCGTCAAAGTGATGGTTTGAGCATGGGTAGCCCCCTAGCCCCAACCCTCAGTAACTTATTTATGGGACACTTAGAACAGACTTTCCTACAAAATGATAAACTAAACCTAAAATTCTATGTCAGATATGTAGATGACATCTTGGCTATCTTTGAAGATGATGACCACTTATCCTTCTTCAACTATATTAACAAGTGGCATAGTAATATGAAATTCACCACAGAGGTAGGAGGTAAAGTGCTACCTTTTCTAGATATTGACCTGGACGTTTCATCCAACACGCTAACTACTAAGGTGTACAGAAAACCCACGTACACCGGTCTAACCTTGAATTTCAGAGCCATATGCCCCATGCAATGGAAAATTTCTGTTTTAAGCACTCTGATCAACAGAGCCTACATCGTCTGCTCATCATGGCAAACTTTCCATGATGAAATAGGGAAATTGACAAAATTTTTTCAAAACAATGGATATCCGTTGTACTTTATACAAAAAGTGGTCAAACAGTATCTGGACAAAAGATTCGGTGCTCCAAAAGAAAAAGATGAATCCCAATACCTCCATACTGTCAAAATTCCATTTTTTGGCATTCAATCGGTTTATTTTAAAAAGAAACTACAATTACTATTCCGTAGAAAAGATAAAGAATTTCCTATCCGTTGGGTTTTCACATGAGTAGTAAGCACATTGCAAATTCAAGTGCAAATTGTGAAATGCTGAGTCATCAGGCGGCCGCAAGTGCAAAATGTGAAATGCTGAGTCATCAGGCTGAACGCAAGTGCAAATGGTGAAAGGCGGAGTCATCAGGCGGCTGCAAGTGCAAAATGTGAAATGCAGTGTGAGGGACATGGCCAAGGATGTGTTGGGAGGAATGGGTCCGTGAGGAGAAAACCGCCCCCCCCCAACGACTCAACTGACTAAATTGGTCGAAAAGACCAAAGTTGTTCAGAATCATGTGAAACAAACTTCTATCAAGGTTTCAGGTTGAAATTCGTCCAAAAAATTTTTTCGAAAATTTTCACTACGGTGGTCTCGACACTTAGGATTTTTTCATGAAAAAAAAAAAAATTTTCAAAATGTTGGAATTGAGCTCCGAGACCCATCCCATCGTGTTTGTCGTCAAAAGTTGGGTCGGTGAAGTTTCGGTGAAAAAACCGCCCCCCCCCCCCAACGACTCAACTGACCAAATTGGTCGAAAAGACCAAAGTTGTTCAGAATCATGTGAAACAAACTTCTATCAAGGTTTCAGGTTGAAATTCGTCCAAAAAATTTTTTCGAAAATTTTCACTACGGTGGTCTCGACACTTAGGATTTTTTCAAGTCCAAATGTGAAATGTCGCTTTTTTTTTTTTTGCCAACTTGGACGATGAATTGTGGAGGATTGGAAGTGAATGAAGAGCTCGGGTTTCTTTTAGCGGCAAGACCGCACTTTGTTCTCTAGGATCTCCTCTTTTCAGATGCGTGACAGGCTCCGTTTCCAAATGAGAGCCTGTTAAAAATCGAGTTTTTGTGCATTTTCCAAGATTTTGGAACTTTTTGAAAAAACGACAGAGTTTTTTCATCTCGGCTTCTGGTCATCGTAGAGGGTCGAGGGATGTCTTAAATGAAAGGGGAGAGCGAGAAAACGTGACACTCAAAATTTGGAGTCAATCGGAGCACTAGAACCGGAGATAGACGGGTTTAAAGTTTTTGGATGATGGGTGTTACGTCATCAGCTGATCGCCACACACTATATAAGCTGGGAACCGACAGAGACTTGTCATTAAGACGAGAGCGATTGTCAGAGGTAGGTCGTCTCTCTGAGCTCCGATGATAGCTTCGGACATTCCAAATCCCCGGTTTCTGTAAGAAACCGACTTAGAAAATTTCATTGCTGAACTCAGCTAAGGCGTCAGACTTAGAGGTTCGCCAGGAGATGGCCTTCGTCTCCAGGCCATAAAAGACTCCAAAACTTTAAAGGCTTGTAACTTTGCTTCTACAAGTCCGTTTGACTTGATTCAAAAAAGGTTCGGTTGCTATTGACCTGCTTTAAGTGATAGACTACTTATAAAATGTTGTAAGTAGTGCTAAAAAGTTGAAAAATTTAAATTCACTAGTTTTGGAGGTTTTCTGGGGTTTTCGACCCTGCTGAATTCAACTAAGACATTTACAAAGTTGTCAGAGGCGAGCTTCGGCTCGAGACTTGTTTCCTGATGTAAATAACTCCACCGATTTTCATGTCAAAATCGGGGCCCGGATACCAACACAGTGACATGACGCACGCTCTGTCCGCTCGAGGTTGGTTGGATTTGTGGGTCGAGGTCTTGGAGTTGGGATAAGATCCCCTCTGAGAAATGCCTGTGACGGATTCATCAGCTTAACTTGTCTTTCCTCTAAGCGAAGTTGTCTTTGTGATAGCACTGGGCGACTATCGATTCTGTCTTTGTATAGCATGGGCCTTCACGACTGATAGCCCAGTAACTCAGGCTTGGCAACTTCTATCGTTTGTCATTGTAACTTGGTAAAAATGGGGTGGTTACTGCAAGTATTGACGTCAAGCCTTTTCGCGTCATAGGGGAATCCGTCTTTGTGTTGGGAGTTGGAAACAGAAAGCATGGCGACTGGCGATGTCCATACATGGTAAAACTGCTGTTGTCAAGTTAAAAGCATGGTCAAATAAGGAAGGTCTGAATCATGGCTTTGTGCTCCCTGGGTATATAAACCGCTGACTCTCATTTAATTTCATTTCAGTCATGCAGACGCCGAACACTTTGGTCAGCTCTCCTGACAAGTCTCGGTTGAAGCCGAGAAATCTATTTGAAGAGTTTCAGCGGGCTGAAGAGCGAGAAAGGATTTATGACAATCTTGCTCGAATTGGTTCATCGTCTTTAGATGATGATACCGATTCAACAGAGTGGGGCTATATACCGCCCTCTGACAGTCGGGTGGTAGTAGAGGAGGTTGATACCGCTGACATAGAGAGACTAAGAGTCTCTCTGAGCAGGATCGGCCAGTCCCGTCCAAGTTAGACGTTAGTCTTTTTAAAAACATAAGATCAACTTTCATACATGCAACACATTCTTTCATCACCCTTCGTCGGGAACGCCTCATGAGCCCTCTTAAGGGCTACCTTCTAATGCAGCTAAAGCGGTCCCAAGCCCGCCACATATCTACGGATATGGAATGCAGAGGGGAAGAAAATTGATGAATGGAATGAAGGGAGACCACCCTTGCACCACATGCAACACAACAGACTTCTCTCTTCGCTAGTGAACAAGCTCTTCTCAGTGTCATCAGAAACTAACATGTTGTACAAAGGTTTTACTGCAGCACAGGTTGATGTATAGTTAGAAAAGTTTGATCATAATGTTTTATGAAACACACATGTCATAAAAACGTTAGTGTAGTCAACTAGTTTTTACTACAACTCATGTTTGTGAAAATAAAGTTTGATCATTGACGTTGTATTCGTAAGTCTAGTCAGAAAGTGTATCATGGTTTGTAAAAGTTTTACTGCAGCACAGGTTGATAAAGTGAAAAAAGGAATCTTCATCTAAATTAGAATCATTCTGATTGGTTGTTGAGGAATTCATTGTTAAATAACTATATAAGTGAAACGATTGCAGCACTTCTCATTCACGTTATACGATCGAACACTCTAGTATGGAAAACTCTTCTGAAGCCATGAATATTTTCTTCAAAATTTTCGAAGTTGTTGACGAGTGGGATGAAGACAAGCGTGAACAAGAGGAGGAGTCCCGCAAGAAAGTCGTCATTGAAAAAGTAGTGTGGACTGATGCTGAATTCACGCCAAAAACGACGCGTGTTAGAAAAGTGCCCGACGCACCAAAACGGCCAAGGTGTTATAAAGTGTACAGTGACTTAGAGGTTATTCCGCTTGACTTTTCCTCGCTGTAAAAGTATATGTGATTCAATTATAAATAAACCTACATACTACATGTCTTTGTTTCGCAATGTATTTATCTTGAAATGGAAATAAATGGAGGAATTTAGATATGGGGTTAGTTAACACATTTACTATCGGTCTACTTTTCTATCAAAAGGGATCATACCATTAGAGAAGATAGAAAATGATTTTGTATACGTGTGGTATAAGAGTGACAAGCAGAACTCATGACTCATTCTCAGATAACGTTGCTTCAAGTGATTCACCTAAATCATGTTTTATATCATGAACGATTTCTAGTAACTGTGTTAAGTGTCTAGATGATAGGATATCTTATTCTAACAATAGCTCCCAATCGATACTATGCTTACTCGATGATCCTTTCGAAGCCATGTAGTTTATATGAAGGAAAAACAACACTGTCATAATACACATTTATTGAAAAGAAATAAAAGCAATACGTTTTGTAATAAGACGGTACATGACGTCTACTAAGTCAAACTCTTCTTGATTGCTGGGCTGACTAGAAGGAGAGAAGAGGTCTAGCCAGCTCCGGAGAGTCTCAATACACCGCTCCATCATCACGTCCTTTGGAGACACACTCAGGAAGGCAGCCCTGATTGTATCACTACTATCCTCTTCATCGTCGGAAATGATGATGGTTTCCTCATTGAACTGCAGCGGCTCGACCTCACCATCGTAAATGCTTTTCACTTGCCTCTTGCGAGGGGCATTGGGCATGAGTAAGGCATAGGCGTTCGGTGGTGTATCCATTTTAATGATATTATGAGGAAATGGTCATTGCATCACACTTATATAGATTCTCTCTCCCTGCTTCGTGCTCTCTCATTGGGTGACAGCCATTTATCAATCACACTGCATCATTCTCATATATAAAGAAGAGTGTTTTGCATTTCACTATCATAGTCATGTCTGACACAGAGGAAACGTTCACACCTCTTGCTAGCTCAACTCCTACGAAGAAGGAACTTGAGAGAAAGTTTCAACAAAAAGAGGAAGAGGAAGAAAGACAAATGATTGAAGGCTGCAAGCAGCTCACTCTACAAACGGTTGAGAGTGAGCCTTTCATAAACGAGGCTGACTTTCAGGAGTGAAAAGCCCTTTGATGAGACAGAGAATGCCCCAAACGGTCTTTATGAGACCACGGCCTTAACGGCCGCCTAATCAAGAAAGAAAAGACATTGACTGCACCACACGCAACATTAGTGATTTGATGTTATCTGACGAAAATGAAGTGTTAAGACAGTACGACCACCAATGAATTGAATAGGATTACCACTATCATCATAGATACCAAATTTGCAATGGGATAATCGTGATACATTGACTGGAATGTATACCTTGTTCAGGAACTCCCTGTGCATGGTCACGCCAAAGTCGCCACTGTCAATAGGAATATATCTTAAAAGGGGAACCATTTGACCGCCAACTTGTGTTGAATGGATAAAGTTAGTGTAAATGTAAAAGTGATTGATATTCATATCGAGCAAGGATGTTGAGCCACAATACTTCTCGTCGTAGAATATGTCACGTTTGAATCCTAAAATCTTTGTCAACTCTTTTGAAATGTGAATGACCGTTTTACCATGTACACTGATACAGAATGTATTTTCTTTAGGATCATAGTCAAAATGATATGAGTGTAGATTTGATACACCCTTGTTCAAGTATGTACAAACATCATAACCATTGCTATAATGCTTGGGAGGTATCGGTAACTTTTCAGTTGGCTTCCATGTAAGACTGGGACGTAAAACAGGGTCTGTACGTTTGAAGTAAAGGACCATTCGACAATCGGATTGCTGTTCAGATGTTATTTTCACATTCCCCCATTCATGGTATGACCATAAGACGTCTGTTTTTAAAGAGAGCAAATCACGAAATTTAGAATTGATGTGAACAAATCCAATGTGTGAACGCTCATAATCATTTCGGAAATCAATCCTTGCTTTATTGTGTACTCGAGTGATGGACATAGATAATCCATTTATTTCATTTACCTGTTTGATCAAGTCATCAACAGTACCAGATTTAAAAAGCACAAAGCGCTCATGCATGCGATCAAGGGGAAGAAGGGTAATATTAAATTTTTTCCTGTGCCAATTTGGATATTTCTTAATCTGCTTTGATACTTTCATGGACACTTGAGCTCTCAAAGGGAAGGCACCACCTCCTTTTACTTCTGCAAATTTTGTGATAGGTAGAAAGAACCGTGATTTAAGATTCAATATCTTTTGCAGAGGTCCACTCACATAAAATCCATGGGAAATAGTAGTCGGTCTCATGTAGAGGGTAACTTTATGTAGATTTGGATCCATTTGCCAGAACCATAGATCCTTTGCCAAATCATTCATAACATTCAACAGGCGTTGAATTTTCATATAATAGTATGATTGCTCTAATCGATGACGGAATGATGGGTTTGTAGGTTGTTTCCATTTCAGGGGTGAGGCATTTTTAGCAATGGGTATGTCTGTATCTGCAGTGATAATTAAAGTAGGGCCATTTACAATCTCATCAACAGCTCGCTTTCCCCGACGGGTGTTTACTGTAGGAATAGAATTCCACTCTGCTGCATGTTCATTCAAGTTGTAGGTATGTACTTTATCATTTCGCTCTAGTTTTGGAAAGTACAAGTCTTGATTCGTTGCAGTGCCTAATGTAATCTCTTCATTTGCGATGGTTCTTATATTATTCACATAACTCAAATCTTGCAGGGCCACTTCCCAATCACCATTTAAGTCAATCGGCTGTGTTAAATCAGTCTCAAACTCAGCAGCTGTATTTTCATATCGCTCAGGTTGAGCATTACTGGGAAACACTGCTGTAAACTCCATGTTAAAGTATCAACATAAAGCGACGTTTGCTTAGGCGTTATGCCGCATGACATAACGAACTGCTGCTTTCAATCTATTCACAGTAGGTACTTTCTGTCGTCCTAGGAATTTGGATAAGAGTGATTGCCCTTTCACATAATGCACTCCCCTAAGTATGCTTGTACCGCCTTCTTTCATATTGCGATAGTTGATACAACCAAATATGACTTGATATCTTGGTCTTCTACGTTTAAAATCTGCAAGGATATGAAATATGTCGCGTTTTATTGATGAGCTCACACGACAGCTATTTTTTAATTCCATTGCAATGCGACGTACAGGATTGATCAAATCGATGCCACCTACAGGTGATCGCTTAAAGCCATAATCTGTTAACACCATTTCCCACGCATGGCCCATTCGCTGACGTAAAATCTGTAGTTTGTATGCATGATTTTGCCAAGGATCGGCTATGCCGGAAAGAATTACATCTTCAATAGGTCTTGTTGCATGAATAGGTGATTTGATAAGGCGAACTGCATCATCTAATCCTCGTCCCGCTAATGTCACTATTGCAAATGATAATAGGATGATCAATCTCAACATGACTTCGTCCATTTCTAATGAATGTTTTACTTAAACGAGAAGACTAAGCAAACGTTTTTGATGTGTCTAAAACTAACCATGATTGCCAAGCTCTCTTCTCAGTGTCATGTTACATGGAAGGCTCGACGCATTACCTTTTACGATACTCATCGACACGTTAAAATAAGCTTATCACCTTTTCAAATGGATAACCTCCACGATGCTTTACATATCATGCATCATCCAATGTACTATATCCCTCTAGGTGGACGTCTATTCATTATTCGACGAGATTTCATTGCTCTTCATGATCAATATGGTATTATACATTTTACATCCTCAAGTTGGAACAAGTATAGAGAACGTATACATCCTCGCATCATGACTTACCTTAAACAAACCAACACTCATAAGTATGAATGTGACAAGTGAACAATGTCTTCTTATCTCTACCTATTCATGTTTGATGACTAAATACAACCTATTCAATCACATCATCTACTTTTCCATTGAAGTATAATAAAGAAAACAAATTTTAATCGTACATATTTATTGAAGGCTTTTATAAAAGTTGCGAATGCGCTTTTCATTGACAAAGGTATTATGTGAAAAATGTTTACAAATATCATGTAAAGAGTCATAATGTAGTCGTTGCATTACAAAGTAGAGGGCATAGGCTCCACATGTTGAAGACAAGGGATGTTGATAGGCCAAAGCATTGCGAATCCATTTTCGTGAATGACGGTTCATGAAACGTGTGACATAATCACAATTTGGTAAGGCCAATGAATCAAAGATTTCACCGCAATAGTTTTTATCAATAAACAAAACTTTCCAGTGTTTGCCGGGTAGGTGTGTTGTATCAGTATTCATGATAATGAATGAGGGTGGTTTTGGTAAAACTGTGGGCATATTATTAATGGAAAACACACCTCGAAATGCTGCAACAGTGCGTTCATCACCATGTTCTTGAACGACTCTCTCTAGCTCTGCATCAGATAACCAACTCATTAACTTGTATAAGAAGCGGAAACGTCACGTAGTCTGTTAATTCGAATGGTGGAATCGAACACAGCATAGATGAGTACATTGACTGTTTTCGTCAAATCTTTTTCAAAGAAGAATTCTAGTTTAAGACCCTTCGTGGCAGTACCCGGACGATAAGAAGCACCTGCTTCATTGTTTGCTGTCAAATCAAATGCATAAAGTGTATAACCTTTAGCAAATTCATCATAAGTCAAACCATTGGTGTCATCAGTATTCCAGTATTTAAAGGTTTCCATAGTATTTTGATATGAGCGAGAATAATGACCATTAGCAAAGTCTGGGCAAAAAGGAGTACCAGGAATGCAATCGGTATCGCGATACAATCCGATTTGATTTAAACCAAAGTGTTCAAAGTTGAGGGGATTCTTCGATATATTACCATTGTATGCATCATTTGCAATCAATCCCACAATGATCATTTTTGGTGATTGTATAGGAAACAAACTATCTTTAACAAAGCTCTTTTGCGCACGAGGAATGGTGAAACTATGGATCTCAGTATGATTTACATCATAAAGAGCATCATACTTCTTTAAACCCATCTCGTGACCATTAATCACCGAAGGATTCACTGTCATTCGTCGCACATAAAGTCTAACACTTTCAAACACAATCTTAAACTCAGTCTTTGCTCCATAAGAATTCAATACAAATTTAGGATCGTTCGGTAAGAGATGAACTCGCATGTCTACTTTTGACATTAAGAAACGTGATTGACGGAAAAAGTCCAAGTATAGGGGACCATATAATTCACACACCCTACTTTCTGCAGTCCACTTTTCACGAGTGACAAATCCCTTGTTTTTGTCACTATCAAATTTACCAGCTTCATCTTTACACCAACCCATAACAGCCATGTGACTCTTTTGTGCTTGTGGCTGGAACTGCATGACTGTTGAAAAATAACCGAGATAGGGATAACTGTGTTGACCACCTTCAACCCGAGTTTCACCAATGGTTAATGATACATCCTTGAAGAGCGTTGCTATTGCCAAGTTATTCACGGCTACTTTGTCCTTATCATCAAGGTTGGTACCGTCCTTATTTACTATCTTAAACTTAACATGTAGATTGATGTCATTTACATCGATGTATTCAGCATCATTTCCTGGTATTAAAAATTCAATGACACTACCAGAATCAATACTCGTCTGTGGATAACGAATAGATACATAATTTCTAATGATATCCGTCTGTATAGGTGTTCTGTCAAATAAGCAAAGGGATGTGGTTTTACATTCCATATTTAAAACAGTCCACGTCGTCTGCGTTTGCTAGGAGGTATACGAGATGCTCTTCGCTTACGTTTGCCTGAAGTAGAGAGTGGATTGATATGACTGATGACAGACCTGATACCAGCCTTACCGACATTCTTCAAACGCTGTATTCCATGACGCTTTAGCGATTCACGAATCGGCAATCTTCCTGAAAGCGCATCACTTGCTACATCTGCTGCTAATCCTACAGCTTCCTTTAAAGCTGATTTTCCCACATTTGCGATAGTGGGGAGCATCATACCTTTGACAGCACCCAATAGACTACCCCCTTTTTGACGTCTCGATCCAGCATAAACGGGAAAGCCAGCTCCATGACTAGCATAGGAGGGGGCAGAATAAAACGTAGCAGTTTGATCCATAGGTATTTATTTATTTATATTTACACAATTCATTACTTTGCTTAGGAACGTTGACTAACACGATAAAGGTCAGAATGACGAATCCAACTGTTCATTGAATTTGGATAGCCAGCCCATTTCACCAGGCTCCACTTTTCCCCTTGTCGCATTTGGTGGCGAAGTATCTTTTCAACCATGTAGTCATCATCTTCTTTGGTGATGGGTGTTATCTCATGACGATAAAAACTCCCTTCAATCTCTTCACCATGATAATCGCGAAGCTTGTAGGTAGTGGGTTTAAATTTCTTGTTAACCTCAGAGACAGTAAATATTTCTTCCGTCCAATTGGGAAGATATCCTTTTACAAACACGCTTTTCACCTTGGAAATGCGAACTTTGTCACCAACCTGAATGTCACGTTTACCTTGTGATGGTTGCCTGCGTTTAGCATTGATTTCACGGATTGTATCCACAATGTCTGGAGTTATGTCAGCAGGTTTGTGACCAATCATACGATGGACAGAATGATTGTAAGCGTGTACAGTATCTTGTAATACATCTGTCCACTTTTGTGTTACTTTTGCAGTGAAATAGCGCCATAGACGAGTTTTCAGTGTACGGTTAAAGCGCTCGACCACTGCAGCCTTATATGCACTTTTCACACTAAACAGTTCAATGTTGTGTTTGCGAAACAAAGCACGCACATGTCTGTTTTCAAACTCTTTCCCTTGATCAGTCTGAATACGTGTGGGAATGCGTCCTTCACTGAAAATATTTTGGAAAGCCTCGGCCACTTCTTCACCACGCTTTGTCTTGAGTGGTTGAACCCAAGCATAACGAGAAAATAAGTCAATGACAGTTAGGAGAAAGCGATAGCCTTTATTCTTTTTAGCTAATAAAGAAACATCAGCCAAATCTGCTTGCCATTGTTCATCAATATCATGAACGATATAAGAACGGGTAGGATAACGTTTTCGAGCTTGTGTGTGCAATGTATATGCAGGTTGAGCTTTTAACCATCTCTTCACTTGTTTCTGTGAATAACCACTTGCTTGTGACAACTTTTTCACTGAAGCATAACCTGCATAATGCTTTGGGTTATAATAAATTGATTTCAGATGTTCATCCATCGTCTATTAAGAGGGATCGTTTATTTGCTTCAAAGTATCAGTCTTTTTCTCCGCCAGGGTTTGCGTTTGTGTTTGAGTCTTGCTTTTGCTACTTTTTTGAGCCGTCTTGTATGAATCACTTTTACAACATGTACTTAAGCAGTTCAATGACACATGAATGTTTGGTAACTCTGAACATGGGATGCAACATAGCTTCTTCATTAAAAGTCTGTGATAAAATCAAATGATGGATAACGTGTTGAAGGTTTTGGTATACGCTTCGGCAACTTCTCGGGTGTTTTCAAAGTTTGCTTGATTCTCTTTTTAGGTCTCTCTACACTTTGCAACTTTCTCTTCCTAGGTGTAGAATCATTTTCCATTTCCTGTAAGGTATCACGACCAAGAATTGCTTTTGGGACATTGAATTTCTTCATACTTTTTAAAAAGAACTCCCATCCTGTAGGTGTAAAGTGACGACGACGATCACGAACAGCATGATTAATTAAATCTTCCACTCTTGAGTCCCTAATGACTGCACCATCATCACCTACCACTTCACCTCGTTGTGTGATTTTCAAGTTGGGTTCGAGACTTCGATATAAGCTCAGTGCGCGATTGCGATAGGGTTTGGGTGAACCAAGCGAAAGATCATTGCGTATTTTTTCTTTCAATTGTTTTATTTCTTCTAAGGTAGAACTCTGCTTTATCAAACGATCATATGGATTTTTACTTTGTACAGCTTCTTGTTCATATTGCTGATTAAGTTGTGACATTTGATTTGCCCAAGGTTGATGAACACTCTGCATTGTAGTCAGATGTATATATTCTTCTTGTGGAATAGCAATCATGCGTTGAAAACCACTCATAACAATTTATATATGATCATGGGTTTCTCAAAGAGATGACTGCGTAAGCGATAATTTTCAGGACACTCCTGGGTAAAGTCCAAAAATAAATAATTATAGGGTTTTTCCGTAGCAGCCTCAAATACTTCAATCAATGCTTTTGACTTGCGAGGAAGAACTTGTCGAGATAGGAATTCAACTTGACTTTTATCGCGAGGATTTTTAAAGATGATGTAGTAATGTGTGTTTAGACTTCGAGTCCGTGCTTCCTTTCCACTTGGAAAAAGATTTTGCATAATAAAAATGATAAAGCATGGTTTATGATGAGCAGCCTTGGTAAACATAGCAGTTACTTCTTGTGAGTTCTTACTCTCATTAAGTAAATCATCAAGAATGATAATATCATACGGTTGAATATCAGCAGTGCTGATAATCCCGGTTGAACCAAGCAACCGTTGCCAGTCAATTCACGATGTAAGTCATGTTGATAAATTCTACAGCACCAAACAACGCGATTCAGTATGCAGTCAAAAATCTCATTACGACGCTCCAACAATTGCAGTGTTAAATGTGTCTTCCCACTATGAGAGGGTCCTACGATACACATAGTGCGATTACAACGTAAACGGAAATCCATGTTGATTTTGATGAAAAGTCATACCATTTAACTTAGTATCTATCCATTAATGGCTTTATTTGCGAGAGCACCAGCTAAACCTCCCAAAGCAGGACCGGCAGCTGCCATGATGATAGGCGCTAAAAGTGGTAAGAAGCCACCACGTTGTGATAATAGTTTGCGCTTTGTAGGAATTGATGTTTTTGGATTGCTCAAGGTACGAAGAACTTTACCATGTCTGGCAATTGCATTGGCCTTTTTGATATTTAATGTCATATAACGCACTTTTCGTATTTCCGTACACATTTTGCGAATGAAGGCATTGTTTGCCAGCTTCATTGCCTCACATCGATGAGATGGCTTTAATTTTAATAAGCGACGAAGCGTGAGACAGAATTTTTTGTTTGCATTTGATTGACACTTTTGTCTGCGTGAACGGTGAGATGAACGACGTCTAGCCATTTTTTACAGGTGGATGTTAGAGTGTTCTTTGCTTAAACACGACAGCAACGTCGAAACATCACCGTCGTAAACGCAATGAAATAGAGGAAGACATTGAGTACAGCACTAGTAAAAAGCAATACACTGAGAACAGCCACAGTACCAGTAGGATAGTCAGAAGCAGATACATGTGTGGGTAGCCGTAATGTATCATTCAGTGAGGTACTATAGTTCAATAGAAACAGTTCAGCTGTGTCGCTTGCTGATATGTTATGAGCCAGACATGAACAATCTGTTTGTATGACGATGTTTGTAAAGTTTAATGCCTTTGCATCAATTGTGCTTAAGTGGAAAAGGCTTCCCATAAGCAACGTGTAGAATACATAACTCCAAGCAAGGTAATGAAAGAATACCATGATGTAACAGTGATGAAAGTGTATTCGTAAACTGATTTGGTTTAAAATTATAAGATAGCATATAGTCGACATCTTCACAGTTTGCGTGAATGATGATTGCATTACTCAAACGATGTATCATCTCTCTACAATCACTGGATGATAATAGTTTTTCCAACACAAGAATCCACTGCCTTGTATAATCATGCTTTCTCATTTCAATGAGACGATGATACAGTGGTGTCATGGTCATAGATGACTGTTTTAAATTCGACTAGGATTGCATCAACATCATTTATATACATTGACTGTTGAAATTATTTCTTGATCACAGATGGGACACAACATAATTTCCAAAGGTACATAGCACGTAGAACACATAACAGAATGACAACATGGTAAAAAGAGAAGGGATCGCTCCCTTTTAAAACACTCAACGCAGTTTCGTTCACATAATAATTTAAACGTCTCTTCTTCCAATTTCTTTCTAAAGTCACTTTTATTGGTAGAGTTACTTGACAAATCAGTTGCAAATGTCACTTTTTTCTTTTTCACTCCAGATCGCACCAATTTCATCCCATTTTCACTATCATTACATTGCAGCATGGAAAAATCCTCTATCCATCTTCGATCCAAATGATGATTCATAGCGTGCTCATCTGGATCCATTAGTCTTTCAACTAAAGCGCCAGCTTTAATATTTTCATTTACATTTGCAACACTTTCTATAGCCTTCAATGAATAGCCAAGCTCTCTTGCTACAGACCATGAAGTTGGGAAACGCATGCAACTTTTCATCTTCAAATAATTTCAAATGATCATGAGTGTCAGGAATGGACGCTCAGTTGAATATGCTTGATATGACTTGTACACCTTTGACAGTATTGATGACTCTGTGTAATCTAATACTTTACTTTCTCAAACGGGTGTCGCGGTAAAGAACTAGTTGACTACACTAACTTTGCTTTTACAAACCATGATACAGTTTCTGACTAGACTTACGAATAAAACGTTGATGATCAAACTTTCTAACTATACATCAACCTGTGTTGCAATAAAACTTTTGTACAATATGATAAAGTTTCTGACGATACTGACAAGAGCTTGTTCACTAGCGAAGAGAGAAGTCTGTTGTGTTGCGTGTGGCGCATGAATGTCCTCCCTTCATTCCATTCATCATTTTTCTTCCCCTCTGCATTCCATATCCGTAGATATGTGGCGGGCTTGGGACCGCTTTAGCTGCATTAGAAGGTTGGCCCTTAAGAGAGCCCATGGGTCGTTCTCGGGACGTGGGATGTGGTGGGCTTATGACTTTTTCAGTTGGCCTGCAATGAAAGAAGTAAGAATGAGAAAGATGGTACAATGTTATGTTCCAGTCATAATACTTACGAAATTTGTGCGGCTTCCTATAATCTACACGGATGTCCTCCTTGTGATGTATTTTGATGTGATAACATCGGACATCCGTGCAGTTAAAACATTCTTGTGAAGTATCAGGAGTCACATCTCCATAAATTAATGGCCGCTCCGGGACATAGCCCACCACAGGAATGTGAAGGGCGGTGACCGTTTCAGGCGACACTTCCGACTGCATACTCAACTGACGCTCCAACACTCTCACTCGTTCCATCGCCTCTTCCTTCAACTCACGCTCTCGACAGACCGACTTCTCACAACTCTCCAACTTCGACTCAAGCGTCTCCCTCAACTTTCTCTCATTCACCAACTTCTGCCTCGCCTCAAACAACTCTCTCTTCACACTCGCAAAGTCCTCCGACTCTCTCTTCAAGCGATCCCTTTCCACAGTCACTTCTTTCAACGTACACTTTGCAGCATTCAACTTTCCCTGCAACCTGTCACACTCATTCCTCACATTCCCATACGCCAGCGCATCATTCTTCGTCAACACCACTTTACTCGGCACACTCGACTGACTCACTCTCACAACACAATTAGGCATCACACGCTCATCTCTCGGCGACGATTGAGCCCGTGGCTTTGCCAGTGGCTCAATCGACGCGACAGCTCGCTCAAGCTCAACATCATCACTCAACCTCTCAACACACCCCTTCTTCGTTACAACGCTCTCCATAGCCTCATCGTCATCATCATCATCACTCTCGACAATCAACTTCCTCTTTACTTTACTCGCCACTTCATCATCATCCAAATCCACATTCACGACTGGGGAACGTACTGGTTCGCCTTGAACAAATGCGCTCCCCCGCTCACCACTCAACACTTGACTCATCATTTCCTTCCCAATCACACGCAGAGGACAATTGGCATGAGCCTTCACAAACTCGACATCATACGCACTACAACGAACATCACACCACACACAATACATCACCATCAACACATCATCATGCTTCATCTCACCCTTCGTCACTCTCACCAAGACGTGGCGCCTGAAACGGTCACCGCGGAAGGGCATGCCGCAACTACACTTAAAAATTTGTAATTTTTTATTGCATTCCTTCGTCATTTTCAAACTGAAAAGAGAAGAAATAATGTGTTAAATTGAGACACATTTTAGTGCTCATAAGAGGAGATCGTTAAAGGATCTCATCTAAAGTCACAGCTTGATAAAAACGTTTATGTGAAGCTATTACTGTATCTGCATTAAGACAGAATAATCCTAAGTTCTAAATATTTCAAAGTTTGATAGCAAACTTCGACAGAGCACTCACCGTTCGTCTTACAACTTGAAACAGGAGTGAAGCCTAGAGAGAAGCAGTGACTTATATACCCTCCCGACACAAAGCCTTGCCTTGGTCTTTCTAAATTTAGTCATGCTTTTAACTTGACAACGACGCTTTTACCAAATTTGGACAACACATCGACAGTTACTGGGCTATCAGTCGTGAAGGCCCATGCTATACAAAGACAGAATCGATAGTCGCCCAGTGCTATCACAAAGACAACTTCGCTTAGAGGAAAGACAAGTTAAGCTGATGAATCCGTCACAGGCATTTCTCAGAGGGGATCTTATCCCAACTCCAAGACCTCGACCCACAAATCCAACCTCGAGCGGACAGAGCGTGCGTCATGTCACTGTGTTGGTATCCGGGCCCCGATTTTGACATGAAAATCGGTGGAGTTATTTACATCAGGAAACAAGTCTCGAGCCGAAGCTCGCCTCTGACAACTTTGTAAATGTCTTAGTTGAATTCAGCAGGGTCGAAAACCCCAGAAAACCTCCAAAACTAGTGAATTTAAATTTTTCAACTTTTTAGCACTACTTACAACATTTTATAAGTAGTCTATCACTTAAAGCAGGTCAATAGCAACCGAACCTTTTTTGAATCAAGTCAAACGGACTTGTAGAAGCAAAGTTACAAGCCTTTAAAGTTTTGGAGTCTTTTATGGCCTGGAGACGAAGGCCATCTCCTGGCGAACCTCTAAGTCTGACGCCTTAGCTGAATTCAGCAATGAAATTTTCTAAGTCGGTTTCTTACAGAAACCGGGGATTTGGAATGTCCGAAGCTATCATCGGAGCTCAGAGAGACGACCTACCTCTGACAATCGCTCTCGTCTTAATGACAAGTCTCTGTCGGTTCCCAGCTTATATAGTGTGTGGCGATCAGCTGATGACGTAACACCCATCATCCAAAAACTTTAAACCCGTCTATCTCCGGTTCTAGTGCTCCGATTGACTCCAAATTTTGAGTGTCACGTTTTCTCGCTCTCCCCTTTCATTTAAGACATCCCTCGACCCTCTACGATGACCAGAAGCCGAGATGAAAAAACTCTGTCGTTTTTTCAAAAAGTTCCAAAATCTTGGAAAATGCACAAAAACTCGATTTTTAACAGGCTCTCATTTGGAAACGGAGCCTGTCACGCATCTGAAAAGAGGAGATCCTAGAGAACAAAGTGCGGTCTTGCCGCTAAAAGAAACCCGAGCTCTTCATTCACTTCCAATCCTCCACAATTCATCGTCCAAGTTGGCAAAAAAAAAAAGCGACATTTCACATTTGGACTTGAAAAAATCCTAAGTGTCGAGACCACCGTAGTGAAAATTTTCGAAAAAATTTTTTGGACGAATTTCAACCTGAAACCTTGATAGAAGTTTGTTTCACATGATTCTGAACAACTTTGGTCTTTTCGACCAATTTGGTCAGTTGAGTCGTTGGGGGGGGGGGGGCGGTTTTTTCACCGAAACTTCACCGACCCAACTTTTGACGACAAACACGATGGGATGGGTCTCGGAGCTCAATTCCAACATTTTGAAAATTTTTTTTTTTTTCATGAAAAAATCCTAAGTGTCGAGACCACCGTAGTGAAAATTTTCGAAAAAATTTTTTGGACGAATTTCAACCTGAAACCTTGATAGAAGTTTGTTTCACATGATTCTGAACAACTTTGGTCTTTTCGACCAATTTAGTCAGTTGAGTCGTTGGGGGGGGGGGGCGGTTTTTTCACCGAAACTTCACCGACCCAACTTTTGACGACAAACACGATGGGATGGGTCTCGGAGCTCAATTCCAACATTTTGAAAATTTTTTTTTTTTTTCATGAAAAAATCCTAAGTGTCGAGACCACCGTAGTGAAAATTTTCGAAAAAATTTTTTGGACGAATTTCAACCTGAAACCTTGATAGAAGTTTGTTTCACATGATTCTGAACAACTTTGGTCTTTTCGACCAATTTAGTCAGTTGAGTCGTTGGGGGGGGGGGGGCGGTTTTCTCCTCACGGACCCATTCCTCCCAACACATCCTTGGCCATGTCCCTCACACTGCATTTCACATTTTGCACTTGCAGCCGCCTGATGACTCCGCCTTTCACCATTTGCACTTGCGTTCAGCCTGATGACTCAGCATTTCACATTTTGCACTTGCGGCCGCCTGATGACTCAGCATTTCACAATTTGCACTTGAATTTGCAATGTGCTTACTACTCACATGCAATAAACTAAAAAGTGGTTTCTCCAACAAAGATCATACTCCCAAAGTTCGTAGGTCTAATGTCATTTACTAATTCGCTTGTGAGGTGGACCCTCGCACTACCTACATAGGTAGGACTACAAGACACTTAAACTTAAGAATAAAAGAACATCGGCAAAAAATGTCAGCCATTTCTGACCATAGGTTAAATTGCAGTTGCAGCTGTAAAGTTGACAATTTCAAAATTCGATCTCAAGCTCCCAACACTTATGACCTAAATATTTTGGGAGCCATGTACATAAAAAAACTCAACCCCACTTTGAATAAGCAAGTTAATCATGATGGTGCTTTCTTCAAATGTAAATTAATTTGAGTCTAGTTGCTGTGTGTACCTTATTTAATTGTTATCATGTACTTGAGCTTTTGAAACGAATTGTTGTTTATAACATGATTTAGATCTTTCCTATCATTGTTTTCACCTCTTTTAGCTTAATGTTCTTACTCTCCAGGTGATGCCTTAATGTATTAACCTTGTCCTGATGACGGCCAGAAGGAATGGGCCGAAACGCGTAGACAATACAACTCGAAAGATTGCAACAAGAAGTTTTGCTGTAATACATGTACTTTTGTTTTAATCCCATTACGATCAAACCAGTATCTTCGTCAGCTGGTAACTTACAAGTGCACGAGTTGAACTCACAAGATCTATTTTACCTCCATCAATATGTTAGCAGCTGTTATTTGGTTACTCAGGATTACAAATATTGTAACCTTCTTTCATAAGTTAAAGACCAAATACAACATAGAACTCAATACTAGTCGTAAATTCGAAAAGTTCAACCACAAAATCATAAAACTACAATGTGATATCACATTCCTGTCCAAATGCTCAAAATATGGCTTGATTCCCAAATTTTTAAGCCTCAAAGACAAGAATAACCTATTGAACCGTGACATTATTCATGATCGCCAATTACGTAAGATTTCGATGCTAATTTCACAGCACAAATCTAAGGTCAAGCACCTTCGTAGTAAGTTGGCTAAGATTAGAGAAACTATTTTCTCTAAGTTGAATTACTTGGACCAAATGATTTTCATAAAGTTGTTTACCAGAGAAAATCAAAACCTTTTAAAATCCATTTCAGAAACCCAGCAAAAAAAGTTTCTCAAGTTATATGTAGAAAACAAGTTAAGTACCCCCAACGGTACGGTACACAACTTGAGCAAGGTGACCCTCACGCATGACCAAAATGAGATTTTTAAGACAGGACTCAAGCACACTAGCAGTCCTAACGGCAATGGAAGCGAACATCTGACTTGCGCGTTGGAAAAAGTGGTGGAGCGCCTGAAAAATAAAATCTCTAAGAGAGATTGCAATGAGGTGAAACTTGCGTTACAAAATTACAATAAGCGTATGTTTAACGTTACCAAGACGCCACAAGCCAAACATAACCAAGATGTAGTGAAGTCCCTTAAACTAAATAAAGACATCAAAGTTGTCCCATTGGACAAAGGTAATGGTATAGCTATTCTAGATGCTGATGAATATGTAAACAAGCTCAATGCTATCTTTGAAGATACTACCAAATTTACTGCTATCTCACACAACCAAAATGAATTGATGCTCGATCACCCTGTTATAAAACAACAGAATAAACTAAAATACTTTTTGAACAAATATGTGAAACCTTACGTGGACTCCCAAGTGTTCACTAAAATTACTCCTAGTGGGTCTTGTAGTGGCAAACTTTACGGCTCTGCGAAGGTACATAAAAATAATGTACCTCTTAGACCTATTGTTGCCAGTTATGGCACGGCCGAATATAACCTTGCCAAGTACCTAAACCAGTACATTACTCCTATAATTCCTACGGAGTACTCAGTACAAAATAACGCTGATCTGCTAGACAAACTCGCTAGCTACAAATTCTCATCGGATTCGAAACTCATCAGCTTTGATGTTGTTAGTCTTTTTACTAACGTCCCTCTCAAAGAAGTCATTGATATAGCCTGTGATAAGGTGTATAGCTACAATAACACAAAACCACCGTACAGTAAGGACACCTTCAAAAAATTACTTCAATTCGCCACTGGTGGCATTTTCTCGTTCAACAACATTCTCTACCGTCAAAGTGATGGTTTGAGCATGGGTAGCCCCCTAGCCCCAACCCTCAGTAACTTATTTATGGGACACTTAGAACAGACTTTCCTACAAAATGATAAACTAAACCTAAAATTCTATGTCAGATATGTAGATGACATCTTGGCTATCTTTGAAGATGATGACCACTTATCCTTCTTCAACTATATTAACAAGTGGCATAGTAATATGAAATTCACCACAGAGGTAGGAGGTAAAGTGCTACCTTTTCTAGATATTGACCTGGACGTTTCATCCAACACGCTAACTACTAAGGTGTACAGAAAACCCACGTACACCGGTCTAACCTTGAATTTCAGAGCCATATGCCCCATGCAATGGAAAATTTCTGTTTTAAGCACTCTGATCAACAGAGCCTACATCGTCTGCTCATCATGGCAAACTTTCCATGATGAAATAGGGAAATTGACAAAATTTTTTCAAAACAATGGATATCCGTTGTACTTTATACAAAAAGTGGTCAAACAGTATCTGGACAAAAGATTCGGTGCTCCAAAAGAAAAAGATGAATCCCAATACCTCCATACTGTCAAAATTCCATTTTTTGGCATTCAATCGGTTTATTTTAAAAAGAAACTACAATCACTATTCCGTAGAAAAGATAAAGAATTTCCTATCCGTTGGGTTTTCACATGCAATAAACTAAAAAGTGGTTTCTCCAACAAAGATCATACTCCCAAAGTTCGTAGGTCTAATGTCATTTACCAATTCGCTTGTGAGGTGGACCCTCGCACTACCTACATAGGTAGGACTACAAGACACTTAAACTTAAGAATAAAAGAACATCGGGAAAAAAATGTCAGCCATTTCTGACCATAGGTTAAATTGCAGTTGTAGCTGTAAAGTTGACAATTTCAAAATTCGATCTCAAGCTCCCAACACTTATGACCTAAATATTTTGGGAGCCATGTACATAAAAAAACTCAACCCCACTTTGAATAAGCAAGTTAATCATGATGGTGCTTTCTTCAAATGTAAATTAATTTGAGTCTAGTTGCTGTGTGTACCTTATTTAATTGTCATCATGTACTTGAGCTTTTGAAACGAATTGTTGTTTATAACATGATTTAGATCTTTCCTATCATTGTTTTCACCTCTTTTAGCTTAATGTTCTTACTCTCCAGGTGATGCCTTAATGTATTAACCTTGTCCTGATGACGGCCAGAAGGAATGGGCCGAAACGCGTAGACAATACAACTCGAAAGATTGCAACGAGAAGTTTTGCTGTAATACATGTACTTTTGTTTTAATCCCATTACGATCAAACCAGTATCTTCGTCAGCTGGTAACTTACAAGTGCACGAGTTGAACTCACAAGATCTATTTTACCTCCATCAATATGTTAGCAGCTGTTATTTGGTTACTCAGGATTACAAATATTGTAACCTTCTTTCATAAGTTAAAGACCAAATACAACATAGAACTCAATACTAGTCGTAAATTCGAAAAGTTCAACCACAAAATCATAAAACTACAATGTGATATCACATTCCTGTCCAAATGCTCAAAATATGGCTTGATTCCCAAATTTTTAAGCCTCAAAGACAAGAATAACCTATTGAACCGTGACATTATTCATGATCGCCAATTACGTAAGATTTCGATGCTAATTTCACAGCACAAATCTAAGGTCAAGCACCTTCGTAGTAAGTTGGCTAAGATTAGAGAAACTATTTTCTCTAAGTTGAATTACTTGGACCAAATGATTTTCATAAAGTTGTTTACCAGAGAAAATCAAAACCTTTTAAAATCCATTTCAGAAACCCAGCAAAAAAAGTTTCTCAAGTTATATGTAGAAAACAAGTTAAGTACCCCCAACGGTACGGTACACAACTTGAGCAAGGTGACCCTCACGCATGACCAAAATGAGATTTTTAAGACAGGACTCAAGCACCCTAGCAGACCTAACGGCAATGGAAGCGAACATCTGACTTGCGCGTTGGAAAAAGTGGTGGAGCGCCTGAAAAATAAAATCTCTAAGAGAGATTGCAATGAGGTGAAACTTGCGTTACAAAATTACAATAAGCGTATGTTTAACGTTACCAAGACGCCACAAGCCAAACATAACCAAGATGTAGTGAAGTCCCTTAAACTAAATAAAGACATCAAAGTTGTCCCATTGGACAAAGGTAATGGTATAGCTATTCTAGATGCTGATGAATATGTAAACAAGCTCAATGCTATCTTTGAAGATACTACCAAATTTACTGCTATCTCACACAACCAAAATGAATTGATGCTCGATCACCCTGTTATAAAACAACAGAATAAACTAAAATACTTTTTGAACAAATATGTGAAACCTTACGTGGACTCCCAAGTGTTCACTAAAATTACTCCTAGTGGGTCTTGTAGTGGCAAACTTTACGGTTCTGCGAAGGTACATAAAAATAATGTACCTCTTAGACCTATTGTTGCCAGTTATGGCACGGCCGAATATAACCTTGCCAAGTACCTAAACCAGTACATTACTCCTATAATTCCTACGGAGTACTCAGTACAAAATAACGCTGATCTGCTAGACAAACTCGCTAGCTACAAATTCTCATCGGATTCGAAACTCATCAGCTTTGATGTTGTTAGTCTTTTTACTAACGTCCCTCTCAAAGAAGTCATTGATATAGCCTGTGATAAGGTGTATAGCTACAATAACACAAAACCACCGTACAGTAAGGACACCTTCAAAAAATTACTTCAATTCGCCACTGGTGGCATTTTCTCGTTCAACAACATTCTCTACCGTCAAAGTGATGGTTTGAGCATGGGTAGCCCCCTAGCCCCAACCCTCAGTAACTTATTTATGGGACACTTAGAACAGACTTTCCTACAAAATGATAAACTAAACCTAAAATTCTATGTCAGATATGTAGATGACATCTTGGCTATCTTTGAAGATGATGACCACTTATCCTTCTTCAACTATATTAACAAGTGGCATAGTAATATGAAATTCACCACAGAGGTAGGAGGTAAAGTGCTACCTTTTCTAGATATTGACCTGGACGTTTCATCCAACACGCTAACTACTAAGGTGTACAGAAAACCCACGTACACCGGTCTAACCTTGAATTTCAGAGCCATATGCCCCATGCAATGGAAAATTTCTGTTTTAAGCACTCTGATCAACAGAGCCTACATCGTCTGCTCATCATGGCAAACTTTCCATGATGAAATAGGGAAATTGACAAAATTTTTTCAAAACAATGGATATCCGTTGTACTTTATACAAAAAGTGGTCAAACAGTATCTGGACAAAAGATTCGGTGCTCCAAAAGAAAAAGATGAATCCCAATACCTCCATACTGTCAAAATTCCATTTTTTGGCATTCAATCGGTTTATTTTAAAAAGAAACTACAATCACTATTCCGTAGAAAAGATAAAGAATTTCCTATCCGTTGGGTTTTCACATGCAATAAACTAAAAAGTGGTTTCTCCAACAAAGATCATACTCCCAAAGTTCGTAGGTCTAATGTCATTTACTAATTCGCTTGTGAGGTGGACCCTCGCACTACCTACATAGGTAGGACTACAAGACACTTAAACTTAAGAATAAAAGAACATCGGGAAAAAAATGTCAGCCATTTCTGACCATAGGTTAAATTGCAGTTGCAGCTGTAAAGTTGACAATTTCAAAATTCGATCTCAAGCTCCCAACACTTATGACCTAAATATTTTGGGAGCCATGTACATAAAAAAACTCAACCCCACTTTGAATAAGCAAGTTAATCATGATGGTGCTTTCTTCAAATGTAAATTAATTTGAGTCTAGTTGCTGTGTGTACCTTATTTAATTGTCATCATGTACTTGAGCTTTTGAAACGAATTGTTGTTTATAACATGATTTAGATCTTTCCTATCATTGTTTTATACAGTTCAGCTTAATTAGAACTAATGAACTTTATCTAATTATATGGATCGTATTGGGTACTTCAATTCCCAATTCCCAAATATATCCCGTTGTATATAAATTTATAAGAGTAGCATATATTTGATAAAATACGCTTGGAAATGAATTGTTTTGAAGAATTGAGAGCTTTTATTGAAGAGTAGCCTATCTGTTGATGAATTTATAGCAATTGTAACTTTCTGCAGCAACTAATCATTTGGGAAGTAGGGTTTTATGGTAGTTACCTGCAAAAATAGAAAGCAATCGCATATTCGAGACAAGATCATAACCATGGATATATTATGAATCTAAGGGAGCATTAAGGTATAGAACAGGATTAGTTGAAGCCAGATTGCAGCTACATGTCATAATTATCTTCATCAAGTCCCACTGCCACAACAAAATCAACGCAATTCATCCTTAGAACATGGACAGGGTGTCAACTCGATCCTATATCCCTATATTTGTCCTATATTTTTTCATTTATCCTATATTTATCCTATATTTCGTTGAAAGGTCCTATATTATCCTATATTTTTAAATTGAAAACCAATCATAATGGAGTTAAGGCATTTTTTCACGATTTATGTAAGTATTAATGAATGAATTGAGCCTTGATGTATAATTGCTCACATACTCGTACTTGTAGGATGAATGATATTATAAAAATTATTCTAATCGATGTTTGTATGCAAATATTGAAGATGTCATAACATCGTAAGCTGCAAATATGCCTTTGCTAAGGGACTATCCGAGTATGGCGGCGATGTTGAGCAGCTAGCCGTGGACTTGTTCAGCTTGTTCAAATACTCTGCAGCAAGAAGAGAAGATTTCAAAGAAATCCAACTCGATTTGGAACTCGAAATTCAGATGTTCCATCAACATACTAACACACGCTGGTTGTCAATCGGTCCAAGTATTCGACGGATCCTCGATCAATGGACTGGAATATGTCAATTCATTGATTCATTGCAGAAAGATTCGAAAAGTACTCCGAAGAGTATTGCCTTTAGAAGAACAGCCACGGCCCTTGGACCACTGAAGCAGGCAACACGTGTTCAGTTGCACTTTTTAGATTGTACTGAGAAGATCTTCGAAGAATTTTTGAGATCTTTTCAGTCAAAAGAGCCAATGGTTCATCGATTATATGATGATATGTGCGAACTTCTGAAAACTTTGTTACTTCGATTCATCAAACCTGTAAAGCTGAATGGAAAAGATGGAGTTGATTTAGCTTCTGTCGATCTTTCTAGGTCTCACCAACTTTCTGATGATGATATTTCAATCGGAGAACCCGCCAGAAAAGCTCTAGTAAAGCTAACAATGGACCAGCAAGCCAAGTCATTGCTCGGTATGCGGGATTGTTTTTGTGCAATAGCATCATATCCGAAAACCAGGCTTCCCCTCGACAACAGAATTTTAATGTTGAAGATATCGCTCACGTGGCTCGAAAATTTCACTTGTCTGACTCAAACATCGTGACAGTCAAGGATGAATGGAAAGTATTATGCTTGGGTGATGACATGAAATTATTCTCATCCATTAATCGCGTGGACCATTTCTGGCGAGAAATTTTTATGTTAAAGCGGTCCGATGGTCAGCCCAAATATCCTTGTCTGACTGATGTAGTCAAAACTGCCTTGGTTATTCCACATGGAAATGCAGATGTGGAAAGGGGATTATCTGTAAATAATTCATTTGTAACCGCAGGGCGATCTCTGCTCAGTGAGACAGTCATAAACGGTGTCAGAGCAACGAAAGACGTGGTACAGTTTTGTGACCCTGAATTGAATCGACCAGAAAAATTGCCCTTGACAAAGAAAATAATCACCGCCGCAAGAGGAGCTCATTCGGAATACGTCATGAGGCTGGAAGCTGATCGCAAGAGGGAAGAAGAAGAGAAGCAAAGAAAACAAAAACAGAAAGCTGAGATAGAAGTAATTGAGAAAGAGCGGCAACAATTGAAAGAAAAACAATCAAGCCTCCAGGAAAAAGAAGAAAAACTTCTTTTAAAGAAAAGAAAACGAATGATGCGCTTGCAGCGGCACATGAACTTTTGAGTGATGGAAACAATAAATTGAGAGATGCATTGAAGAATGGAAATCTACAGTATGCGGCAACTGCACACTTGATGATAGACACTGGAACTCAAAAAACAAGAGAATTGACTACTACTCTCGAGGAAGTGAGACATAAGCAGAGAAGCTTAACTAACAAAAAGCGCAAACTCTTCGATAAGAATCTCAGTCTGCTGGAATCGGTCAAAAACTTCAAACCCGGTAATGCTGAATAATGGATTTGATTGTTTGAAACACAGATTAGTGAAATAACATTTTCTTTTGATAGAGTGTATTTTATAGTGACTTTCTTGACTTTCTATGACTATTTTTCTCAATTTTGTTATTGGTTTAACTACCTGGGGATGTCCTACATTTTGAAAACCTCAATTTTGCATGTAATCGTTATTATAATAATTTTTTAGCTGAGGAGAGTATCCTGTGGTCACCATATTTGTTATATACTCGTAGTTATGTGGTCACACCATTCGAAATTTTTATTCAAGATTTGTTAGTTGTGACATTCTGTAAAGATTTTTTTATCGTTCCATTGTCGAAATTGTTTTTACATTTATTTGTTAACTAATTGTATGAGAAATATGTTTATGGAGGAACGGGATGGCTGTGAGGGGTAAGTAATGGGCAAAAGACCGTTCCAGGCCACCACAAAATTCAAAAAAATAGTATCTTTAAAAACGACATAAATTCATGAATTTAGTCCCTTTTTCAGGTTTTTAAGACCTAAATACATGAATTTATACCGTTCCAGGACACCATAAAATCAAAAAAATTAGTATCTTTAAAAACGACATAAATTTATGAATTTAGTCCCTTTTTCAGGTTTTTAAGACCTAAATTCATGAATTTAGTCCATTCAAAAAGTACCATTTTTTCAAAAAATGGCATTTTTAAAAACGACATAAATTCATGAATTTGAACCCTTTTTCAGGTTATGAAGACCTAAATTCACAAATCGGCTAAAGCCAGAGGAGCTTCGCTCCGATTTGGGCGTTTTTAAAAATACCCAGTTTTTCAAATTTTTCAAAATCTCAAATTTGAGAATTACAATCGGGCGAAGCCCTAGAACCTTCGGTTCGATTTTCACCCCCCGCCAAAATCATGACCGTTCAAGGACACCGAAAAAATCATAAAAGTTAAGAATCTCAAATTTGTGATTATGACATTTTTCATTGCTTAAATCATGACCGTTCCAGGTCATGTAAAACCGGACACCGAAAATCATAAAAGTTGAGAATTTCAAATTCATGAATTTGATCCATCTTTCAGGTTTTTAAAATATATCATGTGACTAAAAATATTTGAAGGAATTGACATATTCTTAACAATAAGTTTAGGTACTTTTACAATTGTCATTCAATTGTAGAGAACATCTGCTTCTGGCATTTATGAATAAAAGGCATTTCAGTGTAAAGAGCTGTGACCTCCAACTCAAACATTTGAAAGGAAACAATGTATGAAAGAACAAACAGCTGCTACTACTCTGTGAAACAATGACATTTTAATTGTACGTTAGGCGAGTTGCTTTAATTGTTGCCAGCGCGGCAGCACACCCGAATGACGTTAAAACATTTGCCAGCGGTACTGTTTCATTTCTCTCTCTTCTGTCATTGTATCGTGTGATCAGATTGTGTCTTCATAACAAAAATGCCCAAACGTACCGCAGCAGAATCTTTCGCATATTACATGCCACTGCTTTTGCAGTTAATAAGTGATTCAGAACAAGAGACGGCCAAGAAATATTTTGAAGATTGGGAAGCGGAAATACGTCAACAAGCACCAAGAAAGAAAAGTAAAAAAGTGGAGGAGGACTTCAAAACAAAATTGGAGCAATATCTTACTTTCGACAATGTGCAAGTGTTCAATGTCAATGAAGAAGATTTTGTTTCAATCGAAAGCAGTTTTGGTATAATAACAAAGTTAATTGAAAGTGATAAGTTGCCCAATTCGACATTGTTGAAAAGTGCTGCTTTCCAAGGTCGTGGGTTTAAGAAAATATTAGAATTATGTGAGAGAAGAAAGAAGATATTTGTAGAAAAACTGAAAGAATTTGAAATTCCTTACAATGTAAGTTATTGTTGTTTCTTAATGAAATTATCAGATCTAATTCTACCACACGTTCTCTTCTTAAATTCAGCAATGCCAATTAGCTTCGTACGACAGAATTTTAAAAAACTTGAACAATATATAAAAGATCTAAACAAACCAGCTCTTATGGAAGAAATGAGTTTTGGTTCGCAAAGTCAATAAATACTTTAAGAATTTATTCTCTCTCTTTCAATTTTATCAGTAGTATGATCTCTTCTTATATTTGTAAATGAGAAAGTATTCTCTATTGTCTTCTAGTCTACTAGCAGTAGACTGATTTGAATAATGGAACAATTGTTGCTCTTCTGGTGTTTGAAGTGTAAATATATTTTCATGATAGAATGACTGAGTATGCGCTTCACTGATCACTGAGAGAAGAATTATCTTTCATTCCTCTTCAGAGTCTGTTGTCATGAGTTGTATTTTATGCAATATATATATTTCTGCGGTAGATTGTTTGTATTTTACTTTGATAAATTTATTGTTCTAACAGTGATCAGCAACAACATGGAAATATAATATAAACAGCATGAGATGTTTTTACTTCTCGGGTCTGAATGGGTTATGAGTTGAGTTAGTAGAATTTATTTCATTTAAAATGAATAACATAAATGACTTCTTAAAGCATTATGGTAAACAGACTACGACAAATTTCGACCTAAAGAAAATTGCTTATCAATTAGGAATAAAGAACTTTCATGTATTAATGAGAGACGAATTACAATTGATCAAAAATAAGCCAACTGTAAATTTCGTAACCAATCTCCATACGTCAGACCAAAACGGCGTACATTGGTCAGCAGGTATCTTTAGTAAAAACGGAGATAATTATTATTTTGACTCATACGGACTTCCACCTACAAATGAAGTAAAAGAATTACTTGGAACGGGAACATACAATACGTTTCAAATTCAAACACCAGGCACTACCTATTGTGGTCAATTATGTTTATACGTTTTGTACAAATTACAAAAAGGAGTACCATTTTTAGATATAATGTTAGAGTTAAACAATCTATAACTCAAGCGAAGCTAGCTAGCTAAAGCGGCACCTAAAGGTTAAAGCTCGGTTTTCTGTAATTCGTTTTCATAGAATCTACCTTTGATATCCTCATTATCTAAATCTATAATTTCATAAGTAAACGGATAAGTTTGATTTATTTTAGAAACTTCAAATATCTCTTTAGTCCAATAGCCTACGAAACCATTCTCGAATTTATTCTTATATTTAAATATTCGTACCCTATCCCCAATTTTAAATTTCGGCTTACGTTTCTGTAAATTCGGATTACTCTCATTCGAATAATTATTTTCGAATATTTTCTTTCGTATCAAATCAGGATCGTCAGAAGCATTCTTTGGGGTTTCTTCAATACCTGAATGAACTTTATTATTGTACTGCTCTACAATTCCTGGTAATATTTTTAACCATTTCTGATTTCCTTGCTGAGTAAATTTCTTGAAAATTTTATTTTTTAACGTCCGATTGAATCTTTTTATCACTACAGCTTTTCCTGCGTTTTCAGTTGAATAAACAGTTTCAAATAGTGGCTGAACGTTTCTGTTATAAAATTCCGACCCTTTATCAACAAACAATTTCCTTGGCTTTCTATTACTTTCTTTAAAGATTTCTTCAAACGCATATTTAACTGATAGACCAATTTTATTTTTTAAAGGCTTTACCCAAGCATATCGTGTATATAAATCTATAACGGTCAATGCGTATTTGTAGTCCCTTTCATTCGGCATATGAATAAGATCAGCACTCCAAATATCATCTTTATTAAATACTTTTACCTTCAATAAATATTTAGGCCTTCTGTATTCTTTATGAATTTCAGACGCATAGCGTCCTAGGTCATTCGACATTTCGGAGGCGTAGGTTTGAGCGTTGCTCTCAGACAGCTTTGCTGTCGTTTCATTTAAACCCTGACCGAATAATATTTTAGCTTGTAAAGCTTTCTTAACAAACATTCTTTCAATTTTTTCTCTAAATGTAGGATTCTGAATACTATCTAATTCTTGAATCATCTTCTTATCAGCTGCATGACGAGAACTTAGATCATGATTTCGATAAGCTAAATCATGCCTGTAAGCGGCGGCATCTACTCTATTTATTGGTTCTTCACCTGGTTTCGGATTATTATTCTCATCTAGTCTTATATCTAATCGAGTTCCTGGGCCGGTAAATGAATGACCAGGAAGATGTTTTTCTTTCGAATATTTACTCCAAATAAATCCAGGAAAGTTTTCTAATGTTTTTTGTATGTCACCACCGTAGGTAGTAGCCAAACTTTGTTTGTCGTCGTTACCTTCATAAATTTTACAATTTGAGTTTTTATTTTTGTTTAATAGATAATTCAATAAATCTAAATTAGAAATTTTTAATTTAGTTAAATTTTCGGAATTTGTAGAATTCATTTTAAAAGATAAAAAAAAATTAAAAAGATAAAATAAAATAAATGTTTTACCGAAAAGAACCAAAGGTTCTGAGGTTATTACCTTATCATACTAGGACTAAGATATATTCCAGAACCATCTTTTGTTTCTTTAATTTCAATTAAATCATCAACATTGTGGAGAATATTTTTAAGAACTCGTTTTCCTTCATCAACTAATTTTAATTTACTAATAAAATTATCTACTACTCCTTCACCCCTAGCAACTTTCTCTAACTCTCTATTATGTCGTTTTTGTTCTTCTAATGCTGCTTTCTCTGATTTATTTTTATTTACTGCTTGGACAATACCAGCTGTCCCACCTGCAACACTTCCTGCTGCTGCTATGCCTCCTATTATTAGTGGAATTAATGGGAGAATCCCGCCATTCTTTTCTTCTTGTAATTGAATATTCTCTATCATTGGTTTACTTATGTAATACTTTTTTTTATTAATAGTAATAGTTTTAGGGGTATTTTTGACAACAATATTACGTAATTTTAATTCAACAGTTTTATTATTAATATTACTTTTCGCTTGCGACATTTTTAATAAAAAATTTTAAGTTATCAAAAATTTAAATCTATTCTAGTTATGAAAAAATTTCAAGTTACCAAAAAATTTTAAGTTACCAAAAAATTTTAATCTATTCTAGTTATGAAAAATTTTAAGTTAAGAATTTTTAATCTATTCTAGTTATGAAAAAATTTTAATTAACTTATCAGAGCGAAGCTCCTCTGGCTTTAGCCTATCCTTACCATCTTTCCATTAAGAATTTCAATAGAATATTTTACATCTTCTAGCAATAAACCATAAGCCATCAATGAAGTTGTGGAATCTTTCTTTTCAATATTAATTGTTACATCACAACCATTTTTAATAATATCTTCAGATTGTGCACTTAAATCGAAACAGAAAATTGGATATAAATGTCTCCAATCTCCAGGAGTTAATTGTGGTTCAACTCCAAATTCTGTACAAAGATTTCGATAACAATCATATCCTTCCATAAATTGATTATTGGTATCATCGAATCTTAATGGATCAATTGGATATCGGGTTTGATTTAATGAAACTTGTAAACTTCGAATTGTATTAATATGAAAAATATTGTTGTTCTTATCAAAACTTGGAGAATTATTTCTTTGAAGTGTTAGTAATAAATATCTTGGAGTATTCGCAGTTCTAGTAAAATGCCAGTTAAATCTTTGTTCGGAAAAAGTTACTGAACTAGCAGTACGCTTTAGAAAATTTACTGGAATTGGTTTGTTAGTATTTAATCTTTTTGCAATAGCTGTTTCAACCTCTAAACTAGGAGTAATATGCTTAATCCACCATTCAAGTCTATCAATTTTTAAATATGCTTTTTTCCCAGTCTTACCAAAAAAGATTAATTCATTATTTGCTGTACGATGAATTATTAATTTAAATTTTAATTGATATGATATTTTATCATAATCTAAATATCCGAATAATGGAGACAATGACCAATTAACTGTCTGTTTACTTTTCTTGTTAAATTCACGTCTTTCTTTATATGCTTCATTATTTGTTTTATTTAAATGTTTTGCAATATTTTCTACATCTTTCGCAATTCCTGCTGCATCTGTTCCAGCGTGAGTTAAATCATCAATAATTATACCATCATTAGTATCAGGAAACCAACCTTCGATTTCATACTTTTTATTATTTTCACCAATTGTTACAAATCTAAGCATTGTATCAATTACACCTGGAGAATCACTTATTGTTTCTATATTTTGAGTTGCAACATCTAAACGCATTTGTGTAAATAATCTTGGAAAGAAATTATTCTCTAGTGCAATATTATCGGTTTCTGGTAATGGTGTTGTAAAATTGGCATCACTATACAAAGAATATTCACAGTATAAAAATGAATCAGGTAGATATAAATAACTCTGCTGATTATCAACTTCAAAGATTAAATCTCCTCCAGTATTTACTCTACTGGAAGATCCGGGATTCATAGCAATTCTTATATAGTCATTCTTTTTTTGATTATAACTGACGAACGGAGGATCGTCTAATCTAAATTTATTTTCGATAAGCGAAGACATTTTTATAAAAAATAATTTGACTTTTTGTTTTTTCTCACAGACAGAAAATAATTTTGCTAAAATAATTTTGCTAAAAAAATTTTACTAAAAAAATTTTACTAAAAAATATATTTTAGAATTTTGCTAGACCAGCTCCGCTACAGCTTTGCTGGTTAAACCGAAGGTTGCTACTCACGCCATTTCCTCTTATTTCTTCAATTGTTTTTTTACTATGTTTACTATTAGACGGAGCTACGCTCTTCAAGGTTTCACCCCCCACAGTTATGTTAGCAATTTTGTTTTTTGTTTCATCTGAAAGTTTTTTTAAATTTTTTAGTTCTTCAGAATCATTCCTAAGTTTACGAATAGCTTCTAGTTGTTTTAATTCGTTTTGAGACTTGACAGCATTTGATTTTGCACTAGCTGTACTACCTATAGCAGCTGCTCCTTTTGCAGCAGATGTAATCAAATCTTTATTATTTTTAATTAAGTTAACGATACTTCCAATACCAGAAAAGATGCCAGCCCCTTCTTTTTGGACGGCACCTGCGGTGCCTAGGAACTTTTGTGTTCCGACAGTTTCTACACTATCATAATGGTACACAGGTTTCTGAGATGGTTCATGAGCAATTTTATTATTTGATGCAAAATGTTTAAGATTGTGTTTATAAATTATAGGCATTTTTTAGGATTAAATTTGACTTTTGGGAAAAATATCTACGTTCGGCTAAAGCCTCGAGGAGCTTCGCTCCGATAGGTTAGAAACCCAAGACTTCGTCGATTAAGATTTACGTTTGTGAATGGACAACAACTTCGAGATAACTTTATTAATTGCCTGTTGCACTTTATCTATTGCGTCAAGCAGCGTGTGATGTACTTTAATTTCTTTTCTATTAACTTGCATTTTCACCTGATTCATCTTCAACGCCGTTTTAAGTGCATTTAACTTAATTTTAAGAACATCTAATTGTCTTTTAACAGAATCTAACTGTTCTTTATTTTCTTTAGAGTTTTCTTGTAAATTTTTCTTTAATTCATTTTCTAAATTGATTTTCAGATTTTTCATTTTATCAACTTTTTCATTAAGTGAGTTTACTTCATTTATTATTCTATTCATCTTTTTCATTTGTTGAGTAATTTTAGAACTCAATTCATCAACACTTTTTTGGAATGTAATTTGTAACTGCTTTAAATTTTTTTAAATTCTTTCAGGTAGTTTTTCTATTTCATCTTCTAATTGTTCTTTTAACATTTTTATCTGATGTTTATTTTTAATTACAGCAGATTTTAACTTTAAAGAAAGTAATATTAAAATTTTTGATTGTTCAGAAATCTTTTTAAAAAGTTTTGCTATATCTGCTTCTAGCTCTCTATCCTTTTTATCAAGTTTTAATAATTTTTCGTTTAATGATTTGTCATTAAGTTTAAGCAACTTTAATTCGTTCATCAGTGGAACCAAAACATCGTTTATATATTTTTCTTTTAAGTCATTGATTTGTGTATCAACATATTGTTTATTTGTTAACTCTGTATTTTGTTGCGGAAGAATAGAAAGATGCAATGGACCAGATAAAACGTCTCCAGTTTTCATGATATAATTTTCTATCTCTATTTCTAATTCACGATTATTTGGGATATATGCACCTCCACCAACATTTGGTAACATCATTTTTAAAACAATAAAAAAGTAAAACTTTTTCTAATAAAAATAAAAAAATAAAATTTTTTCTAATAAAAATAAAAAAATAAAATTTTTTCTAATAAAAATAAAAAAATGGAAAATCCAAATTTAAAAAAATTATATTCGCCCGCATCATCCTGTTCTTCTTATTCGACGAGATCAACGGGATTTGAAAATAAATGTTTTGATAATAATAATAATAATAATAATCCATGTATAGATGTTAATATTTTATTTCAATTACAAGCCGAAATATTTAGAGAACAGACTAAAGGTTTACCTTCTATAGAAACTAATTATTGTTTATTTCCGGGGGATCCATTTATTAAATTTATGGAGATTGTAAGTAAATATAATGATGTAGCTTATGTTGAATTAAATAAAGAAAATATGGTTATAATAGGTCATAATAATGTTTATGGATTTATTAGAGCAGTGTTACCAATTAGTAATACTGATTGGATAGAAACTAAAATTATCAATTATATCAATATTAAAGAATTAGTTAAAAAATTAAAATCTTTTTCGAAAGAAAAAATTAGATTATTTGTTGATGAACAAAATCAATATAACATTCACATAGAGAGTAAAAAACATAATGAAGAATTATTATGTCAAGTTTATTATAGAGACACAATTTATAAACAAGAAACATTAGAAATGCTCCAAAGATATGATGATGATACGTATATAGGATTATATTCCAACTTAAATATTAATTTATTAAAATCTTATATAAATGGTTTAGCTCAACAAGAGAAAATTTATATGTGGTCTACACCTTATACTATTAACAATGACCATAATCATATTCATAATAAACGAACCGAAGATTCTAGGGCTTTGCCCGATCTTAAAGAATCTTATGATAATAATGATGATTCTGTAACATCTGAAAAAGGTGTAAATGGTAAAAAAGATTATAAAAATATTAGTAATTATAAAAATTTATCTAAATTTCATTTTCTTACAATTGAAAATAATAATGATGGCATAGTTGAAGATACTGTTAGACAACTATGTGTCGGGTCTACAAAATTTAAATTAGGATTTACATCTAATCAATTTAAAATTTTATCATCTTTAATAAAAACTAAAAGTGATTCGGATTATGGTGATGTTATTAAATTTTCCAAAAGAGATCAAAGACCAATATTTTTCTCTATTATATTATTAACAGATAAAAGATGTAATTTAGAATTAGATATTCCAATAAGAGAATGGTATCCTATCATGGAAGGGCATCCTATACCAAAAAGTGTAATTTATGATGATGAAGAAACAATTTATGATGATGATGAAGAAACAATTTATGATGATGATGATGAATCAATAGTTAGTGAAAAAAAATTTAAATTATCTTTTGATAAAACATTATATGATGAAACTTAATAAGATAAAACTTAATATGATAAAACTTAATGTGATAAAACTTAATGTGATAAAGAAAAAAATAACTAAAGAACGTGAAATATATAATAATATAAAATAACACTCAAGTCCTTGATATTAGAATGTTTATATCTAAAATTAAAACACAAATTTTTTCTTAAATTTTCTCTAAAAAAATAAAAAAAATGGAAAATACCAAGTTTTATTGTGTCTTATGTAAAAAAAAGTTGCAAACAAAAAGAAGTTATCAATCTCATTTAAATAGTAAATTGCATTTACAAAATGTAGAACGAGTTGATGAAGGAAATATATTAAAATTAAATAGTTATAAAAACTATCTAGAAACATTGCCTACTGATATAAAAGTTAAAAAAATGTTTGATGATTATTCACATTCGGAATATAAAAAAGTTTTTAATAGTGAAGATGAGACCATACATGGGACATCGGAGATGTCTTCCAGGGCTTCGCCCGTACCAGATGGAAGATATTTATTTAGCGATACTGATGAATTTAACGAAATAGATGAATTTGATGAAGCCGTAACAGATATAAAATATTTATTTAATGAATCTGTACACGGGACATCAAAGATGTCTTTCAGGGCTTCGCCCGTTGAATATAATGAAACCGATAAAACTTTTTCTGATATTCTAACCAACTTTTATAATATATTTAAGAAATCTTTCAAATGTTATATGAATGTAGAAGTACTTTATACAAAAAATGGACCTGATGGAATTCCTGAAGAAATAATACAAGGACATTTTACAAATTCACAAGAAATTCATAATGTAAATGATATACAACCCATATTTGAATCGATGATACTTAAATTAGAAAATTGTATAATTGAAGCCCAGTTACGTGAATCTGGTTGGAGATTTGTTAAAATACTATCTAAGAAAATAGTAATTGATAAATATAAAAATAATACTGGTGGTAGTTATGTTCCTTTACCTTTCAGTTCACCACAAATAATCAACATAAAAAATGAAGATGATTATTGTTTTCTGTGGAGTATTATAGCACATTTACATCCTGCAGAATATCATAAAGAAAGACTAAGTCATTATAATAAAGAAGAATACATAAATGAATTTGATCTTTCTGATGGCTTAGATGAATTTCCATATGATTATAATAGGTTAAAAAAGTTTCATAAAAAGAATAAAAATTTAATAGAAGTAAATGTTTTTGAATTAAATGTGAATTATGTTTCTATTGGTAAAATTACTCCACTTTACTCAGATTCAAAAAAATTTTATTTGAATAATAAAAATTTATGTCAATCAGAAATAGTATATAATGATAGAGGAAATTACATGCATCATAATATTTTTTACCAAGGAAAAATAATATGTACTGAAAAATTTGAACTTGTTAAAACACTATCACCAATAATGATTAATCATAATAATTATAAAGGACGTACTGATGATTATAATTACAAATATTCATCTTTATCTTCAGAATATCAACAAAAATTAGAAAATTTAAATAAAAGTTTACAAAAATGTAAAATAGATTATCAACAACAATTAAAAATGTTGCTACAAGAATATCACCATAAATATCAAAATGAGATAGAAACAATTCAAAAATTAAATGAAGAAAATAATAAAGAATTAAATAATGAAGAAAATAAAGAATCGGCTAAAGCCAGAGGAGCTTCGCTCCGATTAAATGAATGTTTAAAAAAATGTCTACAACAATATAAAGAGCAATATGATAAAGAATATATTTATCAGCTACAAATATTAAATCAAAATTATTATCAAAATACATTTAATATTACAAAAGAAATTGATGAAACACATGAAATATATCAAGATAAATTTGAAAAACTAGAACAGTCAAAACAACCAGCACAAGCGAATATATTATATTATCAGGGACATTTTATATTGTGTAAAGATGTTTCTATATTTACAAAAACTTCAGATAATAAAAATTTTCCTTGTCTTCAATGTATGACAAGTTTTAGAACTTTAGAAGAAATGAATAGACATTTGGAGAATTGTCAACAAAATGAAGCAGTCAGAAACACGTTTCCAAAAGATGATTATTTAGAATATAATAAATGGTATTTCAAAAATAAAGTACCCTTTACTATTTATTGTGATTTTGAAGCATATAATGTTAATATGACACAAAATCGAACGGAAAGTTCCAGGGCTTCGCCCGATTCTAAAAATTGTACGGGCCAAGCCCTAGAACCTTCGGTTTTTAATTCTGAAAAAAGTGCACCTGGAAAAAGTTCAGCTGAACAAAGTAAAGAAAAATATTTATTTGAACAAAAACCATTATGTTGGGGAATGTACATTCATTCAAATTATCCTGAATTATTTAAATCAGAATATTTACAATACTATGGTGAAGATAGTTCAGAAATGTTTACAAAGAAAGTAGAAGAATTACAAGGACGTTTTTCACAATTGCTTGAAACAAATATTCCAATGATGCCATTAACAGAAAAAGAAAAATTAAATTTTATTAATGAAACAAAATGTTATTACTGTGGAAGAGAATTTACAAAAAATTATAAAAATGGCAAAGGTAGATATCTTGACAAGCGAAGCGACGGCTCTGCCGTCAAGGTAAAAGATCATGATCATCTAAATGGATTATATAGAGGTGCAGCACATAATTCTTGTAATCTTAATGCTAATAAATTTAAATATAACTTTGTTCCTCTATATTTCTACAATGGTTCTAAATATGATTTCCATCTAGTAATGAAAGATTTATTTTCATCTGAAAAATTACAACAACAACAAATAAATGTACTATGTAAAACAGAAGAAGAATATTTTTCAATGCAATTAGGTTGCATTAGAATTTTAGATGCATTTAGATTTTTTACTCCTTATTCATTAGATGTTATGGGAAAAACTTTGAAATCTGAACAATGTAAAATATTAAATAAATGTAATTTAAAACCTTTAAAAGGCATATTTCCGTATGAGTATATAGCCTGCGGCTCACAGTCGAAGACTGATATAACTGGAGATAAAACCTGTGGTTCACAGTCGAAGACTGATTTTAATTCTGTGAATAAAATTATGGAAGAAGAACAACTTCCTCCAATAAATAAATTTAAATCAACATTAAAACAATCAAAATTATCTGACGAAGACTATGCAGAAGCTGAAAAAAATTGGAGAGAGTTAAATTGTAAAACAATGTATGATTATACAATGAAATATCTACAGATAGATGTATTAATACTAGCTGATCTTTTTGAAAACTTTCGTGATATGTGTTTAGAATATTACGGAATAGATCCATGTTATTGTTATTCTACACCAGGTTTAACATGGCTAGCAGGATTAAAACATACTGGTGTTCAAGCCGATGGCTCTAGGACAAAGTCCGTTAAACTTAAACATTATAAAGAAAATACATATGATAAATTATTATTTTTTGAATCTGGAATTAGAGGTGGAGTTTCATCAGTTTTAGGTAATAGATATGTTAAATGTTATAATAAGAAAGTAAATCCACAAGAATATGGAATAATGAAACCTTTATCTCCAGAAGAAAAAGAAAAAATATTAGAAATTTTTCGAACGAAACGAGAAGGAGTAGAACGTGAAAAAGCAATTGATGAATTCATGAGAGAAAACTATTTGTTATATTATGATTTTAATAGCTTATATTCTTCTTGCATGATACAAGAATTACCAACAGGTGAAATGTCATGGTGTAATAATCTAGATTATCAAAGAACATATGATGGTGAAAATAATTTTGGTTATGTATATGAAGTTGATTTAGTATACCCTGATTATATAAAAGATAAAACAAAATATTTTCCTTTCTGTCCAGAAAACAAAATTCCTAATATAGAAGATTTTTCAGATTATCAAAAATCTTTAATTCCTAAGAAATATAGACCAACAAAAAAACTTATGTTAACACAAAGCAATAAAGGAAAGTATGTTGTTGAAGGAAGAATGCTAGATTGGTATTTAGATCATGGAATGATTCTCACCAAAATACATCGAAAACTATTTTATCAAAAATCTAGGTGGTTAAAAAATTATATAGAGTTCAATATTGAAAAACGCAAAATAGCTAAAAGAAATAAAGATGATTTTGGAAACGTGTTCTTCAAATTAATGAATAATGCATTTTATGGTAAGACTTTAGAAAATGTGCGTAATAGACAAAATATTGAAATAGTTTATGATAAAGATAGGTTTCAAAATTTAACAAGGAAACCTACATATAAAAGAACTACTAGATTTAGTGATGAACTATGTGCTGTACATTTACGTCGAATTAGCGTAAAACATGATAAGTTTAATTTTATTGGTTTCACTATATTAGAATTAGCTAAACTATTTATGTATAGATTTATATATGATTATTTAGCACCTGCTTATGGCAAAAACTATAAATTACACTTTACAGATACCGATTCTGTTTTCTTAGAATTAACAATACCGTATAATTCTACACTTGATGAAGAAATAGATAAAATAAAAGATATCATTCATCCTTCTGATTTATGTAAAGTAAAAGATGAATTAGAAGGAAATGAAGATTTCATAACAGAAGCTATATTTTTAAAATCTAAATGTTACTGTTATGATACAACTAATAATATTAGGACATCGGAGATGTCTTCCAGGGCTTCGCCCGTTAAAACACATAAAACATTAAAAGGAATTTCAAAGGCATCAGTGGCTAATCAAATAACATTTCAAGATTATAAAAATGCATTATTTAATAATGAAATAAAAACAGCATGTAATTATAGACTTAATTCAAAAAAACATAACATGTATTTAAAAGAAGAACATAAATTAGCATTAGATCCATTTGATGATAAAAGAAAAATTTTACCTGATGGAATAACTACTGAACCTTTTTAATTTTCTAATTTCTAAGATAGACAAATTTGATATATACATAAAATAAAAAAATATTATAACACTATATTTGTATATTTTTATCACTTCGCGAAAATATTTTCGATAAATCTTTCATGAATTTTTTATCAATATTAATTTTAATGAAGCCATAATCTTTTGACCAAGCATTATTACACGATTGTTTAAATTCATCTTTATTTCTTACGCATAAATCTCTTAACAAATCACTTAAGTTTCTTGCATTTATTTCAAATAGTATAAATATATTTGCATTCTTTCTAATAACACTTCCGTCTAATGAATACATACTTTGTGTTAAATAAAATACACTACAGTTATTATGTCTACCTCTTGTGAAATAATTTCTCTGAACTGACTGATTTCTATCATTAACACAATCATCAAAAATTACACAATGTTTCATTGTTTTATCTAGTTTACTAGGATCTTGCATATTACCACTATCATCTATTAATTGTATCTTTATATAGTTATTTTTATTAGATTCTACTAACTGATTATTTTTTGCTGCTTCTTCACACCACGAACTTATTTCTTCTTCATCTTCAGATTTTTCATATTCTTTGAATAATGAAGCAATTGCTGTTTTTTTAAGATTATTTTCAAATCCATATTTTAAAAATTGATAGACGGGTTGTTCTGCCGTTGTTGTATAAATTATAAGATTGTTATAATCCAAAAAATTTGGAGTCGTTAAAATTTTAAACAATAGATACGTTTTTCCACAACCTGATCTTCCACAAATAACTGACAAAACTTTATTAGATAAATTTGGATGATGATTAAATTTAAGTTTTTTTTTATTAAATGGTAGCACTTCACTCATTTTTTAATAAAAAAATTTATTTTTATTTTATTTTTGTTTTTAAAGAAGAAGAAGAAAATTAAACTTCTCTAGCTTCGCGTGGGAGTTTATACCTCTCGAACGGGAGTTTATACCTACCGAACGGGAGTTTATACCTCCCGAACCAAAAGATCTATCATAATCTCTTCACCTCCAAAATTTATTTCTTGTCCTTTTTCATCAGTGATTCTAATGCCAATGTTGTTAATAGTTTTTCTTGTAATAGGAAAATATATTAATGTTTGTGGAATTACATTTAATCTATAACCAATGGGTACAGTAAAAGCTGGAAAACTGAATATTAAATTTGATAATTTACCATTTATATATCCTCCTTCAATAATGTCACAATGTACAACAATTGAATTTATTTCAGTTATTTTTGGAATCTTCTCACCTAAATGATAACCTTGACTATAGGTTTGTTTATTAAATCCTAGTAGCTTTGACAATGATCTATCATGATTAAAATCAACTTGATGATTTTCGTCTAAAGTAAGAGAAAATTTATTAACTGCCGGTTCAACTGCAAAATGTAATTGTTTCTTATCTTTAAATGGTATACCTAAATGTCTCTTAATTTCATTTGATATTGTTTCAACTTCGTAAGAACCAGGAAGAAAAGTTAGTATTTTCCATGTTTTGCCTTTATCAGTAGAATATCTAAATTGATCATTCACATCTTTGATAACGTTTTGAATAGTGTTAAATGTAGAGAAACTAGTCAATGCAATTTGATAATTTTTATTTTGTTCCAAATGTAGAATGGGTTCTAAATTACAAGTGTGTGATGAAGTAGTTGTTATAATTTTTAACGTCGTACTAAATTTTGATGAACCCAAAATCTCTGTTAGATTTTCTAAATGATTATTAATTTTGTCTAAATCTGCTGAACACATTTTTAAACTTAAAAAATTAAATAAATATTTTTTTATGAAATACTTTTTTTTATAAAAAATAAAAAACAACAACATATTTCAGCTACGGGCGAAGCCCTGGAGGACATCAGAGATGTCCGGTTATACTTTTATAATCCTCTTCATTTAGAATCTTCTTTTCTAACAGTCTTTTCAATATAGCATGAATTTCATTGAAACTAGAATTATGTCCTTCTTTTATTGCAGATATTAAAATGTTTAATCTATTTAGTAATTCTTGTGGATCATCTGGTAAAAATACAGTTGTTTCAGTTTTCTGTTTTTCAGATAAACCTTTCCCTACTTTAACTCCCGTTGATAATAAATTTTCTAATTGTTTATAACGTCTAAGAGATTTTACTGCACCAACTCTGTCTAACATAGCTTTATATTTTATGAGATCTTCTACAGCATAATTATTTAAATCTGCTCCTCTTAAAAGATTAACAAAATTTCTATCTAAATTAAAAGGAGATTTATCTGGTGAAAAAATTATACCTCGAAAAGGTTGTGGAAATATTTCTTTTTGTCCGAGATAAAATCTAGGTATTGTTTTTCCATCTATAAATGAAATAGAATGTTCAAATTGCATAGATTTTGGTAATTTCTTATTAATGTTTGATTCTAGTAATCCATAGTCATCTAATATAGTTTTGTGCTCTGGATCTGTTATATCAATTTGTTTATCATTATTTGTACTTTCTTTTTCAAGAGTTTTAAATGGTTTCATAGTTTTCTCAAAATCAGTTTTTACTTGCTCGGTTTGCTGCATTTGTTCAAACATATCAGATTGAATACCAGCTTTTATCATTCTATGTTGAAGATGATTTTCTTTCATAATATTTCTTTGTTTTATTAACTCTTCTAATTGTTTTATTCTTTTAAAATTATCAGCTTTAATTTTATCCATTTTTAAAATATAATATTTGAATTTTGTGGTAACATTGGAATACAGCAAAAACATTTTACTGAACAAATTATTTTTTTATTGCTTTGTTGTTTGACATCTTTTCGCTTTAAGTTTTGTTTAATAAAGTTTTGCTTAAATTTTCGCTTAAAGTTTTTAGCTCTTCTAAAAAAATTTTATCATTTTCTTCATTAGAAATTTTGCCATCCTGTTTATTCTTATCATCAACTTTTTCGGACTTTAAATGAAATGGCGTTTTATTAGCTTTATTAGCTATTTGATCAAATTTTTCAATCTCATCTAACGTAATAACATTATCATCACATACTCTTTGAAAGTAGTAATGTAGTTTATCATAAACTTCCTTAATATGTAAATGCTTAGTTTTTAATGATTTTCGTTTCTTAGTTATTAAAGATTTATCTAACATTGTAACAAGTGAAGTTGCAAAAACGCCCGTACCTGTTAAAGCTGTAGCAACTACTGGAATTACTAAAACACCAGAAGATATAACAATTGTTAAAGCACTTAAACTTATTGTTAAGAATATGCCAATTCCTTGTGTTACATTCTTAACTTTAGTCCATCTCTTTCTTAATTTTTTATAATGCTCTAATCTTAATAATAATTGAGATTCCTTATCTTTCATATAGCGTACTCTATCTTTGTGTTTTTCAATGTTCATTTTTTCAATGTTAATCTTTTCAATGTCCATTAAAGTAGAACTACGTTCATATGATAACGAAGGATATATTCTTGCGGTTTCTTCCATTTTTGTTTCTTCCATTTTTTAAAGAAATATTTTGAATAAATATTTTGAAAACAATCTTCTGAAATGCTATTTAAATCGAAATACGTAGTTGTTTGTTTGTCGTATATTTCTAAGAACTCAGTCATGTTATTAACCTGAGGTAATATATCACCTATATTACTCAGTATAACTGTCGGATTTTCATCATTCATTTTAAATGAAATAAATTCCAATAACTGTAATAATGTCTACTTCTTGTACAGGAAAATGAAATAACGGCAGTGTATTTTGCATCAAATATAATAATACAACAATCAATCTTATCACACAATTGTACAATGTCAGTCTTCTACCATGAGACTGGAGAACAAAAGGAAATTTAATTACATTTCAAAATAATCCAAAATGCGTTACTACTAAGTTCCATGAATCATTCTTAAATATCAAACATTATGTTACATACTGAAATATAGATCTATACAATAGCAGTCTTCTACCATGAGACTGGAGAACAAAAGGAAATTTAATTACATTTCAAAATAATCCAAAATGTGTTACTACTTATAAATAAGTCTTCATAAATATGTATACATCAAATATGCATGTACATTGCACATATCTTAAAAAGTGAAACAACACAGTTAATGTTCATTCATCTTGGGAACCAAACCTCATTTCTTCTATAGTTGTCGGTTGATTCAATTTTTCTATATAAATTTTGATTTCTTTAAAATGTTTTCTAACAAAACTAATGGGCATTGATGAATTTAAAAATAATACGTGTGGTAGAATTAGATCTGATAAGTTCATCAAGAAATAACAATAACTTACGTTATAGGAAATTCTAAATAGTTCCAAGTTTACCACAAATCTGTTTTTTTTATTGTCACTCAATTCCAGAATTCTTTTAAATCCATAACCTTGATAAGCAGCACTTCTCAGCAACGACCCATGGTGCACTTTATCACTTGCAATCAGTTTTGAAATCATAGTAGCACTATCTTCGATGGTAATGAAATGTTCTTTTGTAACATTGAACTGAGGAATTGTAGTAGTGTTAAGATACTGTTCTATTTTTACTGTAATATCCTCCACTTGTTTTTGAGAGTCCAATTTGTTCTTCTTTCTCGATTGAATTTCTAACTTCCACTCTTCAAAGTATTTATTCGCAGTTTCCTTGTGCTCTTCTTTAATTAAGTTTAGTAAAATCGGCATGTAAAACGAAAAAGCTTCTGCGGCAGCACGTTTTGGCATTTTGCAATAAGGAAAGAAAACAGTCACTAGTTATGATTAATGGAATTGTAAATGAAGTCTTACTTCCTACATGCTGCAATTATATGCCACGTCTTTACAAATGAATAAGTGGGTGTAGCAGCTGTTTGTTCTTTCATACATTGTTTCCTTTCAAATGTTTGAGTTGGAGGACACAGCTCCTTACACTGAAATGCATTTTATTCATAAATGCGGGAAGCAGATGTTCTCTACCCTTGAATGACAATTGTAAAAGTACCTAAACTTATTGTTAAGAATATGTCAATTCCTTCAAATATTTTTAGACACATGATATATTTTAAAAACCTGAAAGATGGATAAAATTCATGAATTTGAAATTCTCAACTTTTATGATTTTCGGTGTCCGGTTTTACATGACCTGGAACGGTCATGATTTAAGCAATGAAAAATGTCATAATCACAAATTTGAGATTCTTAACTTTTATGATTTTTTCGGTGTCCTTGAACGGTCATGATTTTGGCGGGGGGTGAAAATCGAACCGAAGGTTCTAGGGCTTCGCCCGATTGTAATTCTCAAATTTGAGATTTTGAAAAATTTGAAAAACTGGGTATTTTTAAAAACGCCCAAATCGGAGCGAAGCTCCTCTGGCTTTAGCCGATTTGTGAATTTAGGTCTTCATAACCTGAAAAAGGGTTCAAATTCATGAATTTATGTCGTTTTTAAAAATGCCATTTTTTGAAAAAATGGTACTTTTTGAATGGACTAAATTCATGAATTTATGTCTTAAAAACCTGAAAAAGGGACTAAATTCATAAATTTATGTCGTTTTTAAAGATACTAATTTTTTTGATTTTATGGTGTCCTGGAACGGTATAAATTCATGTATTTAGGTCTTAAAAACCTGAAAAAGGGACTAAATTCATGAATTTATGTCGTTTTTAAAGATACTATTTTTTTGAATTTTGTGGTGGCCTGGAACGGTCTTTTGCCCATTACTGGGGTATGGTGGAGGCCATCAAAAAAATTAATAAAACATTTGTGTACAATGATGTGTGTTATTTTCTTGAGATGGTAACCGATTTAGTCTTGATAACTTGATGAAATACTCTACAATTTATGATCATTTACTTATTAAATCGAATTTGAGGTGAAATACGTAGGATATTTTACATTATGCGAAATCAAAAATAAGAAAAATTGGCTATTTTATAATATTGTCTACTGAAATTTGATCCTATATTTATCCTATATTTTTTGTTTCTCCGATCCTATATTCCTATATTTTCTGGATTAGTTCGAGTTGACACCCTGCAAGGACTATGTACAGTAATGTCGAACCCTGTTGAAGTTCAGCAGACGGAAAATAGCTGCGTGTCTTGGTGGATTTGAACCAACGACCTCTGGCATTATAGGCCAACGCTCTACCAACTGAGCTATTGACGGGCGACAGGGCGACATAAGTCTTCAACTGAAGAATCCCCGCAAGAGAATCAGATGGCTTCATCCCCCAAGACAACATAGCATTAACCATCAAGCCAAACTACTGAAGAAGATATCAGTGATTCAAAACCACCATTATACTTTGCATGATGAGTGACATGGACTTGAAACACCGATGAGTGACATTGGACCTTTTAATAGTGGTGTCTTCAATTTAGGAACACATAATTAGCTACCAACGATAGAGTAAGTATATTTAGGTAGAGTGGTAACTCAGCATTTACTAAAACCCCAATGTGTATACACTTTCGATTTTATTAAATGAACTCAAGGGAGATACAGTCGGAATTTTTTCCAAATGTGAGATATGCAAATTTTTGCAGTTTTGAAGAAATTACAACGGAATTGACTGATCATGATAGCATTGCAGAAGGAAATGATATTATTTCAACGATTGTCCGTGTCATGACAGCTTTGGAGAGGTAATATTTGTTAAATTAGCAACGGGATGACCTGCTATTGCTTTCATGAATTAGAAACACGAAATTTCAGCCAAGAAAGCACAATAAAATATCGACTTTTTCATGAAGACTTTCGTTATAATACAATTCATGAAATTCCCTTGATAATCAGCTTAACTTCCACTTAGTTGGGATGCTTATTGGCAATATTCATTCCATTTGATATCCAACTTGTTTCATACTACTTAAATAGAGGAGTCATCTCGGTAGTATATAAATTGGCAAAACTTTGACTTTTCTAAAACTGCTCAAATAATTTTTTGGACCACGGGAACGTAATCTCGGAAAAAACAGAATCTATTGATATAAAAATTTTCACTGTTTACAGATACTTTTTTTAGTCGACACTCTACCTATATATTCCTTCTCTATGCCACCAACTATTTTACTATGTCGACCAATTTAGCGTGGAGAGATTTTCACATCGGGGTTGTCAATAGTTTTGCTATGGAATTAACCTCAGAGAAAATTCTACATCAAAAATCAAAGAGATTCAAAAATACATTATCTATACTCGTATAATTTGAAATCAGTTTGTGTATTTTTACCTTTTGCACGAGATACGTGATGCAACAGCAGGTGTTGACGTGCATGTGACGATGGAACTGCCAAATGTTCTTTCAAAAAATGTCTCCGGGTACAAAAGCGATCCGTTGGTCTGTTCTGCACTTTGGCCTGCATCAGCAGCAGACCAGGGGTGCGGTGGAGACCGATGTGATTCTCTCTCTCAGACCTGCCATCTTCTATTAATTTTGAATCACAATCACAGTAATCAAGCCGAGGGCGAAACGTTTGTGACATTCCTTTTGCTTCGAATTTATTTATCATATTTTCGGTTACAATGAAAGCTTGCCAACCGATGTCTTATCGATTGATCAAAATAGTTACATCCATTTTATGTGATGAGTCTACTCAAGTCACTATCCAAATTGATGATAAGTTATTAGAGCTATCATCAACTATCATAAGGTATATGAGAACATAGTCGATCGAAGTGTTTTTTCGCTTTTTGTTTACGGTTGTTGTATTTTCTGCCTTTCCAGCCCTAACAAAGCTCCATGTTTTCCATGAAAAGTATTACAGAAATATTTCTATCAAGAAATTCTAGTCATGAGGGTTGCATGAAAATCGATCTTCACTTTACTATTATTACTAAGATAACTGTTGTAGGGCCTATGACAAGATTATAAATATTTTTAACAACCAATTTTATCTTCAAATTGATGTTGGATAGTTGAACTTCAAATTAATATTTCTTCCATTTATCTAATTTTGATACATACATTGATACGAGCTTAAAAAGAAAGGCCCAATCAAAGATTTTATTAACTTCTTGTCGTAGTGGGGCAAATTTCCTAAGATTTTCATGTCTGAAATCTTTCTGTTCTGAATCCTTATTCTCTTATGAATGAAAACTTGCTCTACAGATTGATTTAGTGGTGTAGGATGGATAGGCTCAGCGATCCTTCTGTATTCCAACGTGCCTCTTATTAATTAATAATTAACATTGATTTTGATATTTTGTTCATGACATTTATGCTCATCAAAGGTCAGTTGCTCTAGATTTGATCGATTCTATAGATAATTCGTAATTTATTAATTCCTATAAGGCCGTATGTAAATACTTTTGGAAGAGAAACAGATGAGAACTGGCAGATTTTCCCGAGCAATATATTCAAGGCGAAGCATCTGAAAAATGATGACGTGGTGATCCTGTAGGTCTAAATATAGCCTATTTGGAAGATAGATGTATCTCTGCCATTGAGATAGAGAAGGGGAGAGTGCTGACTAGCCGCTTCATGAATGAACAACGGCGTGCGTCCCCACCGATGCACTGACTGGCAAGAAATGAATGTGCGCTAGTGTTTAAGTCTGCCCGTCAGTTTCATTCATTCAATTTCGCTTGAGTAACTCATTGTGTTGATTAGATCCTAACGCCTCATGGTTGCGTCGTGCTGCGCTTTCAATTGTACTAATAGAAACACTCCCAACTGTGGTATTCCGTTTCATCGCTTCCCACATTCAAATCCTCCTCTACTTGAAAAATGGAAACATGCAATTCGAAGAGAAAATTGGACACCGTCGAATCGAACTTATATTTGTGGTCAACACTTCAAGCCGGAACAACAGCAAAACGGCGGTGTTTAAGGCCCAATAGTGTACCCTCTATTTTCAATTTTCCCCAACATCTCAAAAACAAGTCCACTCCTCGCAGAATTTTAAAAAGACTCCCAACAGTAATTGACGACCCTGAACCTTCAGTGAAACGAAGAAAAATCTCCGTCAGTGATGAAGTAAGAACTCTGAAGTTGGAGGTTGTTTCTATGAGACGAAAGATGAAAGCTCTAAAAGAGAAAGTGAGGAGAAGAAATAAAAAAATTTCAACCATGGCTGACTTGTTCAGTGAGTTAGAAGAGCAACAACTATTGAATATTGATGAAGTACTTTTAATATCAAGCGGCTTTTCTGGAATGAAGTAGGAGATCTTGGAAAACGAGTTGAAAAATTCGAACGTCGCATCTCATGGTCGCCGTTACAGTGATGAAATTATTCGCTTCGCAATTACTTTGAACTTTTATTCTCCACGAGCATATAGTTATGTCAGAAGTGTTCTCTGTTTGCCACATGCTTCGACACTCCGATCCATCGCATCATCTGTAGAATGTGAACCCGGCATTATGAGTGAAAGTTTGAAATTCCTCTCTGAACTGACTAAAATGGATCCTTCAAAAAGCGACTAGGTGATTATGGCCGATGAAATGTCAATTATAAAGGAAAGCCACTGGGATTCAGCGAGTCATTGTTTCACTGGTTTTGTTGATTTCGGTGGTGGAGCTTTTCAAGAAATTCTCGCTTCTTCTGCTCTGGTTATTATGGCTGTAAACTTGAGAGTGCGATGCAAATTACCCGTTGCATATTATTTCACACATGGACTGACTGGTGAGCAACTGTCACGAATTGTAACTGATGTTATTAAATCAATGTGGGAAGTTGGATGTCGAGTTCTTGGCTGTGTTACCGACGGTGACTGGAAGAATCGTACTGCAGCAAAAATCTTGGGAATGACCACGAGATAAAGAGCAGCTTTCCTCATCCAGTTTGTAGCGGTGACTCCGTGTACTGGATTTTTGACACTTGTCATTTATTGAAGTTGATGAGAAATTTGATCGGAGACTACAAAATTTTGTATTCAGGTGAAAATGGAAATATTAAGCAGATCAGGTGGGATTATTTCGTGAAATTATTTGACTTTCAAGAATTGGATACTCTTTTTCTTGTAAATAAATTATCAGGTGACTACATCAATTACGCAACCAAGAAAATGAAAGTGAGTTTAGCGACTCAAACTTTGAGCTCATCAGTCGCAGATGCGATCGATTATGCACGAGAAGATTTGGACATTGCAGAGTTCGGCGGAAGTGAAGGTACAACAGAATTCATTCGAAAAATTGATCGTCTTTTTGACTATTTGAATTCCAGAAATCCTTTTGCTCGCGGTTTCAAGGCGCATTTGAAAAAATGGAAACAATCTCTGAGTGGGAGCCGTTTCTGATGTCCACGATGACATTTCTTCGAAATTTAAAAGGTCCGAATAAGCAACCAATTTCGTCTTCTCGCCGACAAACAGTGGTGAATGGATTTTGTGTCACCATAAATTCAACCATCGAAATTACAAAGAAGTTATTATCTACTTATATGCACAGATATGTGATGACATACAGGATGAGTCAAGATCACCTGGAGCTCCTCTTTTCCAGAATCAGGAGAAAAGGAGGTTGAAATAACAATCCAAATACGACGAACTTCACTTCTTGCTTGAGAGCCTTGCTCCTAAAGAACGCGATCTCTCCCTCCATTTCTGCGAATTGCCTCAATTTTGAAGACAGTGATTATATCGAGTTCAACGTCCGCCGGTTCAGAGAAAGTCGCAAATCTCTTGCCAGTCAGTGCAGAAACTCGCAGCACGCGTGATTGTTGTCAGTTAGCTCTCTCCCATTCTCTATCTCAATGATCTCTGCACACACACGCGTTTCTTGAGATTGCAGTCCAAGCAATGTCCGTATTTCAATAAAATTTCTATGAAACAGAGCCATGTCTTTTCTTAGAAATAATGACACTGTGGGATTCTATAAAAATTGCGCAAACCTACAGTAAGAATGCATACACGTCTACTTCATATGTACCGCATATACTCAATCAGAGATGCCTTGTGATAATTGTTATCACCATACAAAAACAAGTAAAACCTACCCTCGAATTTCCCAATGTTAGATCACATGGAAAAGTAGCCTGTGAAGTTAATTTCCATGGTTCTACCAAAACACGTAATCTTGGAATCCACAAGGACGAGTCAGCTGACAAGTGATACCAACGCCGACATACTTGTGAGCAGGAAAGCAAATCACGACAGTTAAGATGCTGAAATATTAACACGTAGATTTCGTCTGGAAGATGTATCATTATCACATCACAGTTGAAAGAGAATAGAGCAAACGTTGAAAAATTGTTGAGAATTCGAATTGGGGAAAATTACTATGACAACGCTGTTATGAGAACTTCATATATTTTACGTAAGAAACTTTCGCTTACATCTTCGTACCACATTTGCCCTTGATTATTCGGAAACAATCAGAGATGCAGAACTCTGCTTTCAACTGTCAAGCTTTCATTCTGCTCGTCAACGAAATTTCTTTTTCCCCATGCTCTCTATGATTGTTAACGGCTACTTAATTTTGTAGTTTATTATCATAACATTTATTTACAAAAATCAAAAGTCAACACTTTTATTTCCAACTTGAAAAACGTAATAGGCTACAAATGTGTGATGAGCGATAAAATGTCTATATACTCGTACAGGTACAATGAACGAGCGATGGAGGATGAGATGTACAAGTAAGTGAAATGATAATACAGATCAATACGGATGCAATATGTCGATGTCTTAAAAGTACATGTATCTCTTATGTGCAACCTTGATTTTGCTTCATGGCACAACCACACGTGCACATGCAGTGTATATGTTTTGAATTTTACCGCTTTTCTATTCTATATCTAAGGTTTGTCGACCATGCATGACAATGATTTCTGATGTGATAATGAAATATAAGCATTCTATTCTACTAGTATTTCTAGTCTATCTAGTGATCAACTGGTTAGTGAACTAAAAGCTAAGGAAGCGATCGATTCAACCCACTTCCTAGTCATATTGGCATTAACAATTACACTCTGTGTAGTTGACCAATCCGGCCTCCCTCTGGCAGCTTCACTCTATAAACTGTATGGATGCCAAGATGTGAAGAAATAATGGTCTTAAGTGAAAGTTACGGTTAGCTTCTCATCACTTCGATTCCAGGCGAAAGATTTAGAAAAAATGTAGACCTTATGATAGAGCTTAAAGCATGTTTATAAATGCTTGAAGATAATTTTGCACTGCAAACTGTACAACGGTTAAAACAGTCAAAATAACCCTTAAATTCAACAGAAAAACTCCACATTAAATATCTGTTAAAAATAATGAAGTCACATTTGATGATTGATATGACGTAGCAGTTGAAATCCGTTAATATCAGATAAACAGCGTCTGTTTCTATACGGATATTTACAGTCCAGATTGTAAATACAGTGAAACCAATTTTAGCTGTAAATTGTAACGAATATTTATATACTGTTTACAGTTTACACTGTGCCGTCTGTTTTGTTTACGTTCTTTCTATGGATCGACAGAAGAGTGACAGGTTCACTTTCACTGCATTTGTTCCTCGCTCTGATCATACTCATAATTAATTACTAAGTTACTCATCGGTTTGTAAGTGCAATATTGTGTCATAAAGCGATACCAAAATGAATTTTAAAGTCATAATCCTATTTTGACTACAACCATAGAGTAGGGATATATAGGTAGAGGGTCGACTCAAAAAGTATCTGTATACAGTGAAAATTTTTATATCAATAGATTCTGTTTTTTCCGAGATTACGTTCCCGTGGTCCAAAAAATTATTTGAGCAGTTTTAGAAAAGTCAAAGTTTTGCCAATTTATATACTACCGAGATGACTCCTCTATTTAAGTAGTATGAAACAAGTTGGATATCAAAAAGAATGAGTATTTGATAATAAGCATCCCAACTAAGTGGAAGTTAAGCTGATTATCAAGGGAATTTCATGCTCCGTATTATGATGGAAGTCTTCATGAAAAAGTCGCGATATTATCCGTGCTTTCTTGGCTGAAATGTCAAGTTTCTAATTCAATTTTCACCGGCTTGATTTTATTATTCGATCATTAAATTCATGTTTAATTTCTTGAATCTGAATAGTGATGTGGACTCATTTACATCTTTCAAAGTTAATTGAAATCATTGTCTTTGAATCTGTGATTTTGACATGCCATTGGCAGCTGTTGCCTGATCACGCTTAAGAAGATACTCTTGAAGTTCAGCAGGAAAGCAATAGCGCAGGTCATCGAGTTGCCAATTTAACAAATATTACCTCTCCAAGGCTGTCATGACACGGACAATCGGTGAAATAATATCATTTCCTTCTGCAATGCTATCATGATCAGACAATTCCGCTGTAATTTCTTCAAAACTGCACAAATGCGCATATCTCACATTTGGAAAAAATTCCGACTGTATCTCCCTTGAGTTCATTTAATAAAATCGAAAGTGTATACACATTGGGGTTTTAGTAAATGCTGAGTTACCACTCTACCTATTATACTTACTCTATGACTACAACCTTAACGTGCGCACTCCATGAAAATGATAAATGTGCTGAAGCTTTAGTCTCAACCAGATTCAGCTAACCGGCTTACGAAGATTGACGATTCTCTCTGAGCAATCAGAGCATTCGCATGATAATCTTACTAAGTTTATATCCTCATTTGAATTAGCAAGCGAGCTTACGAACTATTTCAATACTGAATTAACAAAATCAAACCCCCGTTCTCCTACTACGATGCATCAACCGACTCCTTAAAGTGTGGCGCCCCAAACTTCTCTTTGGTATTCGAATTTTGATCCAGACTATTTCATGAACTTTCTTGGATAGCTCAATCAAATGAGAGCTACAGGAAACTATGACCTTCCTCCAATCCTCATGATACGAAGCTATCACATGATTTCATACCCGCTTGCGCACAATCTTCATTCTTACTATCAATTGAAGGACATCGAATCCCGACATGCTAGAAATTATGCATAATTATCATTCCAAAATGAATCGCTGCATCTCCCGATCCTAGGACGATTCATCAGGTCAATGTGCTTTACTTCTATCATTCGATTTATTTCACGCATTTGATTCCTTTTTGACATGAAATAGATAATAAAGTTGGCCTATATTCAAACTTGTGGTGGAAACAAAGACACACTGCGTATACACGCATTGTCTCGATCTGACTGAATTATTGAAGAGACTACCCATCTGGAAATTTCAAAATAGTCTCTCAAGGTGATGGTGCATGGGGGTTTTGCGTTTATGAAATTGATTTCTTAGATTATCACTTCCAAGTGGGTACTTTTTATCGATTTTCCACCAATTGGTGGAAACCTTCAAAACTTTTAAAGGCGCAGGATAATTCAGATTGTAAAAATCCTTTATTATGCATGTATAATTGTCAGACTGTGTCTATTTTGGCTTGAATTCATTTCAATCGATATAGCTTGATGAATCAATTGCAATGGATAAAAAAAACTGCGTGTTTATCGACGGAAGTTGAATTGGATTTGATTGGCAAGAATTGAACTGTTTTGCCATTTGAGCAGGACGTGTTCAAGCTAATAGTCCGGCAGCCAGCAAGAGTTTCTGCAGGGAACGCGGCCGAAAGTGAGACTTTCACAGAATGATGTACACCCTATGCCTACTACGAATCGCTGCGTCTGCCGAGTTTTAGTGAGTTCCTCTTCTTGTCAGACAGGATCAAAGAAAAACACATGTAAATCCAATGGGACACAGATTGCAGTTTTTGGCTAAAATGAAATCCTGAATGTTTTCTCTGATTAAACGAAAACTAAGCCCAGAGTCATAATTTTTGACATGGAATGTCTTCAGGTCATTTCCTATGATATACATGTGCTTTTTGTCATGCATATAATCTGCAATGCATGTGAGAATGTGGTTGAATTTGGATAAAGTTTCTCAAAATGTTTGTGTTTGCCGACATTAAGAGGCTCGTCAAATCTAAATGTGTTTAACTTTAAAGACAGGGGTGCATGAAAATGAAAGAAAATAACCTGAAGACATTCCATGTCAAAAATTATGACTCTGGGCTTAGTACTTTTCGTTTAATCAGAGAAAACATGCAGGATTTCATTTTAGCCAAAAACTGCAATCTGCGTCCCATTGGATTTACATGTCTATCTCTTTGATCCTGTCTGACAAGAAGAGGAACTCACTAAAACTCGGCAGACGCAGCGATTCATAGTAGGCATAGGGTGTACATCATTCTGTGAAAGTCTCACTTTCGGCCGCGTTCCCTGCATAAACTCGTTCTGGCTGCCGGACTATAATCATCTTCCTATGAACGAACAGTGTTACAAGATGTTGTGTGTCAGAAGTTGGATGTTGTCGACTTGAGGACAATGTTGCAATCTGCTGCAACCACAAAAGTAATGAACGCTGCCAATGGTTCATTATACTTTTCTTTCTTGAATCTAGAGACACTTTTGAAATTGGTGGGTACCATTTAGTGAAAACAAATATTTTTCAACGGGCTGTCGTCTCTAAACTGTGTTTACACTAAGAATGAACTTATTATGTGAAGGAAGGATATTTCCGGCTGTGTCATAACATGCAAAAGTCATTCTGGTGCGATGATTAGTCGAAGAACGCTTCAATGTTGATCACAGGTAATATTTTTGAATTCGACCTTTATCATTGTAAAATTTGATGCAAATTAGAAGATTTTGAAGCTAACATTTTCAGCGCTATGTTAACATTACCATAGCGCTAACATTACCATCATTAGCATTACGTGTTTCTCGATATCTTTGAAGAAGCCTCAATTAATATTGCAGCCTTTAATGTCTTTATCTGTATCTCTACTTATTAAGCAAACATTGATGACATGACTTTGAAGCGATAAAGTGGACTTTTGATTTATCCGTCTCTAACAGTGATGTCTAAGTCTAACTGACCGGCTTCCATTCGTTATTGAGCCATAGACGTGATGGATGCAGGATTAATCAAGCGAGAGGATTCTGGGAGACTATCTGCACCCATTTGCACATTGACGCGTTGGCTGATTCGATTTTAGCAGGAGGGAGAGGTGAAGAGGCATTTAGGATCGGGTCGAGTACCGGTAGTTTCTTTCAACACGATCGAACCGCGGCGGCTTATTCGTCTGGCGAGGAGAGACCCATTTAATTTCATCTCAGTTATTGAGTTGTTGGAATAAGGAGGTCAGCAATCGCTCAGTTCGCAGGCTTCTGTCTCGTGCTGGTCTGAGATCTCGACGAGTCGTATACGGTGACCTCTCTTAGCTGTGCGTCATCGTCAAGCTGGTGCGGTGGGCGGTGAGTCGTTATACCGAGAAGCGCAGTGGAGGAGAATCCTTCGCAGATCAGTGCCGTAACTGTAAATCCCCCCTCCCCCTTTGAAAAGATTATTCAGAAGCGCAACCCCAGGGTTTCAGTGACCATTCAAAGTGGAGAAAATTTACTGAAGCATCAAAGGAAATCGCATTACTCAATTAGAAAATATTTCTTCATGAAGCAATATCCATTAAAGGACAGCACTTCCGAGTTGTTTTACATTTGACCGTTTCTTTCATTTGACAAGCATATCACAGCATATTTTTTCAGTATGAATGGTAGAGACTGACAGAATCTCTTCCTCCGACGAACATATCCAATTGGCTGAGTGTACTTATGCTTCTAAGGGCGGGCCTAACTACATCGTATTTTAGCGCGAAGGGGTGTCGGGAGGCTGTAGTTACGGCTCTGTCACAGATGAATCTCGTTTCCTACGAAGGCCTGTGGATGGAAAGATGCGAGCAAAAGAGTAGATATATTAGGTAGAGTGGTAACTCTGCATTTATTAAATCCCCAATGTGTATACACTTTCGATTTTATGAAATGAACTCAAAGAAGATACAGGTGTTATTATCACCAAATGTGAGATATGCAAATTTTTGCAGTTTTGCAGAAATTACACCGGAATTGAGTGATCATGATTGTAATGCGGAAGGAATGATGGTATTTCACAGATTCTCATGACAGCCTTGGAGATTTAATGTTAATTATTCGAAGGGTCCTGTTACTTTCATGCTCAACCTGAAAGGTATTTTCTTAAGCGTGATCATCACAGGCAACCTGCCACTGGCACTGCAAAATCACAATCAAAGACAATGACTTCATTCAACTTTGAAAGATGTAAATGGCTCCACATCACTTTTCAGATTCAAGAAATGAAACATGAATTTAGTGACCGAGTCATAAAATCATGCTGCTAAAAATTGAATTAAAAACTTAAAATTTCAGCCAAGAAAGCACGAATAATATGGCGACTTTTTCATGAAGACTTGTATTAAAATACAATCACTGAATTTCCCTTGATAATCAGCTTGATTTCCGCTTTGTTGGGATGCTTATTATCAAATATTCATTCCTTTTGATATCCAACTTGTTTCATGCTACTTATATAGGAGAGTCATCTCGGTAGTATATAAATTGGCAAATTATAACTTTTTTCAAAAGTGCTCAAATAATTTTTTGGATCACGGGAACGTAATCTCCGTAAAAAACAGAATTTTTTGATATAAAAATTTTCACTGTATACAGATACTTTTTGAGTCGATACCAAAGATATTTAACTGTTTAAAAGGGCTAGATGAGAAATAGATGCCTAAATTTGAACCCATTTTAGTACGGTCCTTATCGTGGCAAAAAAGCATTACGGCAATGGGGTGAAATTGCTGTTTTGTCGGCTGTATGGTGTGAAATGCGACAAAAAGCCTTGGAAATGGCACATGATGTAAAGCACAATTCACTGATACTATATGATAAGTTTCAAGAATATTCGTTCAGTAGTTTCTCTGAAAGAAATTGTTAAAGACAAAGTAAGTTAAACACTTTGGTTAAAGATGAGAGCGGTGATACATCAATTTAGTGCAGTACTATCAATTTGGAAGAAAAAATATTCACATGAAGACTGATGAATCTTGATAAACACCAGAGGTGGGCAATCGGATAATCGGACTAAAAATTCCGATTATCCGAACATTCGGAACCTCATTTTCGAATCGGATAATCGAATAGGAAGTTTGTCGAAAAATCGGTTCGGATAATCGAATCGGACTGATTTTATTTTAAAGCGATTCGCGATTCGGCTGGTTGGAATCGTGCTGTAAATGAATTGTCTCCTTCAACCTCGAGCGCAGACACCAGGTAGAGATATCTATGAAGTTACTTTTGTTCCTCTAGCAACACTTGGGGAGGGGTATGCTGCTGAAGCCGTACTCAACTATGGCAAGGATTTCCATTCCTCTCCCGCTCTCGTCTTTGCTCTCACCCACCGACCGACCGAATGGCGCCTTGAAGACGCGTATGTCTGCATAGTGTAGCCATCAAAACAATAGGATTGTTTTCACCAGTTACCCAAACTTGGCTGCGCTCAGCCAGACTCCACGCGCCTGACAATCCTACTTTGTGAATGCGTTATAGAAATACAGGTCATTGATCAAGGAACTTCATTTCATTTCATTTTTGTGCTGGAGGCGGTCGGCCACAAAAAGACACGAAAGAAAATGAAGAAATATTTTACGAGCACGAAGCGCATGTGTACAGGCCAGACTTCAGAACAAGAAGCACCAATTTCAACGACATCCACAAATGATAGTGACGACCAGGTGGATACAAAAACAAGATTTTTGAGTAATCCGAGATCGATTGAACTTTTTTTTAAAGTCAGCGAGGACTGCGCCTGTTGCACGAAATGCTCCACTGTGCTGAAAGTTTAGCAAGGAACTTCGTCAAATTTAAAGGTAAGCTCTACTTTACATTGATGTCAATATAGCTCGAAATCCAAACGATTGACTGACACATAGTAATTTATTCAGCATATACTTCTTTCAAATCAATTGGTAAACTTGTCTAATAGATGCAATTATCCTTTTTTCTTGCAAGTAGGCCCTACTGCATGTTCTGCGCTTTTCCTCATGAAAATTTAGTCGTTTCCTTGAACATGCAATCCGTCCAAAGATTTTCATCAAAAGACATCATCCACCAACCTGTTATGGCAAAAAATGCAAAACGTCTTGAGTGATTTCAACATACTGATAGGCATACTATTTCTGATTCCTGATTTGTAAATAGTCTGCCGCATAACCGCCAGATATGTGCATTTTGTGGCAACGGCATTCAATGTTGTTTACTTTGACACCTATGAGTTGCTCCTGCCACAACTATAAGCCAATGATAATCAAACTATGTGTCCAAAACTGCCGGTGCTGTCGTACAGTTGAGCCTATAATTTGGTCATCGAGGCACTCGTGAATGTCAGAGATATGGGAAAATGGCCGAGATTTTCGGACCAGTTTTGTCCGGCAGCCTGCAAGGGGTCGGCCCGGAATCAATCCAACTGTTGACCAGGTTTCACGCCAGTAACAGCTCACTGGCATGCTGATGAGCAGAGGTGTTGCCACAACAAATTTTGCATACATCCAGCCCAATCACGCAACCCGCAACATTTTCCAGTGAACAGAGCTAAAATTTAGAAAATGTCCACAGTGTTGATTTGCGTGTTAATTAAGAGCATAACAGCATTTTTTCAGTGATAGAGTTATACTGTCTCATGTGTCTGACTGAATTGAGTGAGGGTACATATATGCGTAAACTCGATCATGCATCACAGATTACAATGACACCATGATTCAGGGGCCACTCAAGTAGCAATCATAATAATTCAATCTTCTATATCAATTCCATTCTGGCATGCAGGAGTGGGATTGTCTAAAAATTATTTTGAGATGCAAAGCTTATGTTTCTCTGAAAAGAAATGACTTATAGGAGGATTTTACACAATTAACCTAAGTATATAATACATGAAAGCTAGCTGCTTATTGCTTTATCAACTGCTTTGTGAGACTTTCAGAAATAGTGGGTTTTGTTTTTGAAGCAACAATTAGTTGTTTTTTCGATAGCAATTGAAGTTTTCTTGAACTGCTCTTTTCTTCTATTAAAGCATAAGTTATTAGCAAGGGTTGCCAATAATCAGGACAATTCCCTCTCTGCCTCAAGCGTCACATTGTTGGTTGTACTATTTAGACAAGCAGTATGCTCGCATGCGCTTTGTATCTACATTCGAATAGGCAAAAAATATCTTGCATCTTTTGTAAATAGCAACTTTATTAGAGACAGCTCAATAAGTCACGTAGGCCCACAGACGTGTTGGCATTGGTGCATCCATTGTAGGCTAGATATCGGCTAGGCTTTGTCTATCTGTAAAAGCTACGGCAATGCATCCTCATCACAAGATCGTGACAGCAGTGTCAGAGAGACCCTCATCCAGGAGCTAGCGGCATACACTCAGCCTGCAGATGGGAGTCACGTGTCCTCTGATCTACAAGAGGATCTTGAATCAGCACCCACCAGCACTGACTATCTGCTATCGGCTGAAAATGAGGGGGAAGCAGAAAGTGAAGAAGTGGTGACGGCCATGGAGTTTGACTGTTGGTCGAAGAAGGCTGTGAGAGGGAATCCACAACTTTCGGGAGACCACTTCCCACATAAGTTTCGGGACTCTTGGAAGAGACTATTTTTAAAATATAACACATCCCTTCCGAGCTCAGCCTCTATTGAGCGCATTTTCAGCTTTGACTCGGATGTTTTGAGGCCAAAAAGGGCGGCACTCACTGCCGCAAACTGGCCTTTGATGAGTCTTGTGTCGTCTTGGATTTGGAGAAGGACTAAGAATCACTATTGGGTGCATGCATGCACATGAAATTGTTACTGTAAACCTGGAGATATTCAATAGAATTTGGGTGCTTTGTATTTGTCTAATTGTGGCAGCGTACATGTACAATGAATGTTAGCTAGCATGTAAGGCAATTAGACAGGAAATGTTGTCCTCTAGGCAAATGCAACATTTGATAATTTTTTGCAATATTTTATGTCATCTCTAGTTCAAGGTTGTGTATTGATGGCATAAATTTCCATTAGGATTGCAAAGATATGAATTGAAATCCATTTAATCTCATAATCGAATTCGGATAATCGGATAATCGCGAATCGGAACTTCATTTTCAAAATTTGAATCGGATAATCGGATTCGGAACTCCGATCTGGCTAATCGGATAATCGCTATTCGGAACTTCATTTTCCCGAATCGCGCCCACCTCTGATAAACACACAACTCCCTCTGTAGAATTCATGACTATTAACAAATTCAGTGAGAATCCGAATATTACACTGAGCAACTGGCTATTAATAAGGCTAAACCATGTCAACAACGCTCTTCGAGTTATTCACCTGGCTGAAACTACAACATGGATCCATGAATTGCAAATAATTAACAGAGGGCATTTTAGGTCCAAGTGGAATCGATCATCGGATGTCTGTCAATGTCAAAGATGCTGTCAATCTGCATTGTATAACATGCGCAATATATGTTGCTTGTTTTTATTTGCTTGAGCCAATTTTATATCAAATTTCATGATAATTCATATTTACTTTTTCTGTTGTCTCATGTAATTTCTCACCGCAAAATTACATTTATCCGGTAGATCATTGCCAAGCTTGGAAATCGCGTTTGGCGTGGCCAGTCACCGGTGGGCACAGCAACGATGTGCACAACCATAGACATCGGATTACATTATTAGGACTAGACCGGACAGCGCCTATATAATACACTATCAGCTGATGGCCACAAGCGAATGTTGCTACCGAGTGGCTTTAATTCTCGAAAATTGTTTTATTATGCTATTTGTGTAAACAAATAGTAGCGCAATTTTTAAATTAGCGACATTTTTATTAAATTTCCTCTTGCTGTAGAATGCTTTCTTTTGAATATCCAAGATAATATGCCTTGAAATGACTCTAATCTTGAAAAGATAGATCGAAAATGAATTTACTCTTGGCGTGAATGAAAATTTTCGAGTAGATTTCGCATAATTTTTAGAGTACAGTTTCTATACCATTAAGTGGTGGCCACTTGCCATAGGTACCATTTAAATATTTTTGTAATAAGCACAATCACGAGTGTTTTGATTAGTGAGTCGTTAACTCTCAATCCAGAATTCATACAATTCACGTCCGAATAATGCAGTTGGCCATTTTGAAGTGTGCTCTATGAGTCACGTATGCTCCATGCAGTGAATAAAATTGAATTGATTGATTGATGCGTAATCCACACAGTGCAACAACCTATCCTTGCGAGTAATGTGAACGATGCAGGACCTTAGTTTATGTGCGTGTGTAGTGCAGTTTCTTGTTATAAATCTGTTGAAAAATATGAAATTTGTTGATAGGCAGGCGATAATCCTACCGGCAGAAATTGGTATCTGGCTGTGGACACATTTTAGAAGAAAAAACCAAATTTACTCTAGAAGATTAGTTCTCCAAATCCAGTTGGATTATAAAATTCCAAATCCGTTCCACCCCTATTATGCATGCATTAACCACAATAGCACCATTTCTGAACATGAATATGTTTGTTTTTGGTTTGTTTTCCAATTCTTGCGCTGCACAATGTGGAAAACTTGTCAATATATGAATTTCTACTGTTATTGGCTTTCTTCTGAAAATTCCCTGTCACGAATGTGGCAGATTATTATCACAAAATTAATTAATGATGCATTGCCCTCTGATGTTCATCAATGATAGTCGCTGTAGCCATTGTCATAGTCTTAGCACGTTTTTTGAATTTTTGGGGCATGGACACTAAACTGGTCTCAAAATAATTTTTTAAAAAATTTGGCTTTAAGTTTTATTAAAGTCGCATGCAATAAATTTCAAGACATAACAAAATCGCTCAGAAAATGTAAAATGTAAAAGTAAAATGATGAGTATGTTCAAAATGGCTCAATCGATAGTTAAGTTACTAAAATCGTTGAATGAAAATTTTTAAAAGTTGGTCTCAAAGTGTCCTAAAATTAAGTCTCAGAGTGTTTTGCAATGCAGACACCATATCAACAATTCTAAAATAAAAATCGCCGTGAAAGTGCATAGTTTGAAACTATTTGTGGAAAAAATAGTCACCATTCTAAGGTACTCTAAATGGATGCAATGGTTGGAAGTTCTCAACATGCCATGTCAACAAAAAAAATTGAGCCTAGTTTGATTTGTAAATTAGGTCTCATTTTTCAGTCGCCTAGTTGAGCAATGTTGTTTCATCACGAAATGACAGCAAATGTTTGTTGCTAATCTAATGGGAGTGGATATGGTTACCCATAGGCTATTATTTCCACTTGAAAGTGTCATTCAAAATATGCACCATCCCGACTTTGACTTTTGCTTTAAATGCAACTTTGGGTTTCCTTAGTGCTTCCAAGATAGTAGCTGCCTTATAATATAGTAGGCACAGTGTCAACTGAAAAAGTTGATGTATCAATTGTATATGACAAAATCATTTTCTTAGCGGACATTATGTTCTTGGTGTTTAAGAACTATCTGACAAATGTTTGAAAACTTATATTTTTGAAAATTATCCCTGTGTTTCCTACATACTGCCTAGACGCTGTGCAATGTAGGCGTGTTCATATTTGAATAGCATAGAACGTACAAAGCATCAAGCTTGTTACAAGCGTCTCAAAGAATGTTTGACTTAGAATGAAATTAAGTTGTGGTGTTTCATCAATTATCCTTTTTCTCTCTCCTATCTTCATTGCACTTTCCTGCATCTGTACATTGATGTAATGACTGATGACGAATGAATAATCCTATGGCAGTGATTGTGGGCAAAGCTGAACATTATCTCTCGCTCGAGTCGTAATGTATTTTGAACGCTCACTTCCAAATCTTTGTCCAGCATCAGCCAATTCCCATCTCCTACAGCTGTGTGTGACGTGTGCGTGCGTTGTCTCGCCTTGACAAAAAACACAACTCGCGAAGTCACGCACACACCACCACAGTACTGCCGACCTAAGCACATTGTATGTTTTGCATTAATCGAACATTTCTCGTCTTTTTATCATTGATCCGTAGTGGGGAAGACATAAAACAATCCTTACACCTTAAAGCCACTACAAAGTTAATTACCATGGAAATTTACAGCGGCACATCTTGGTCGTCGTACAAAGGTTCGAAGATTATTCATATTTTGACTTAAATTTCGGGTTTGTAGAAGCCGTTACATGAAACGGTAAAAGATTGATTAATTCGGATAGCCTACTTAATAAATTATCGGATACGAAAATTCCAAGTACGGAAGTATTCTAAATCCATGTATATTCCAGGATGTCCATTGATGAAGCAATTAAGTTACAAGAGTACAATTTCGCTAAGAATATCTCCGAACGCAGATGTCCAAAAATGCTCATTGCCACTTTTACAAGTCTGACGCTGCTTAGCTCTTTTAGAGTCAGGGATTGAATGAGAACTCCTATATCACCAGAGTGGAGTATTTCAACTCCGACACAAATCCACTGACACAAGAGAAAGAGCAACGTGATTCTTAATTACATACTTCAATAGCATCACAATATGATGCCTGCACACTAAGTTATACATGTAAATCTACTCGCCATGTTTGATAGTTTAGAGATAGTTTAGATTGAAAGCTGACTAGACTGTGCTAACTAACAACATCATTCAAATTAATTAAAGAGTTATATTTATTTGCTGTCAGTGCAAATAATTTGGCAGAGAAATGCGCATTTGTTTCGTTTAAATTTGATGCACAAAGTAAATAAAGAAATAGCAGAATCACCAAATTTAATGTACAGAAAGCCAACTGATTCTTTTACAACCGGTGGTTCGAATCCATCAGCCGCAGTGAAAAGGGGGTTCTTTGGTGGGTACAGTGATTGATTCAAGTTGATGAGGCTTTTGACAACAATAACCTCACCTTGATTGTCACCCTGACATCTATACCTCACTTAGATCAAATTCACATGATTCACATGAAATCCAGTAACAAGTCTACCAACAATACAAATTCTAAGAGAAAATGTTACCGTTGTGGTTCGAATTCCCACCTGGCTTCCGATCCAAATTGTCTTGCTAGAAATACAACATGCAATGCACGCCAAAAAGTTGGACATTTTTCCTCAGTTTGCTCTAGTCTTGGCAACAGTTCGGGCCCTGCAAATAACGCGTCGAATTCTACAAGCCAGGCTAATTCAAAAAAGCATTTTTCAGTCAATTCATGCAATTTGATTAAAGATGCTGACCACAATGCCGATCGTGACACAGATTGTCATACTGATCGTACAATTGAATACGTTGCTGATAAACGTAGAACCATCTCAGTTAACATGAGTCACTTCACTCGAGATGAATCTTCAGTTGGTGTAATTGATAAGCCAGTGAGAAAGCCATTTGCGGTGATAAATTTGCAAACTGATTCCAACAGTGTTTCATTGTCATTCTTGGTTGATACCGGCTCTGATGTTTGTATTTTGCCATTTTCATATTATGACAAACATTTCAATGTGCCTCTGATTCCATTTCGCAATTCAAAATTGACCAATTATGACAAAACGGACATTGAAGTGATCGGTATCATGTCAAATGTACATTGCACCTTCAGAGGACGTGAAGCTTTTCTTGACTTCCTGATCTGTGACCATGATGAATCTTAGATCGGAGTTGGTGCTATTGCAAGACTTTGTATGACTATCTCTGGAAGATATTCCGTTCTTCGCACTTAATCAATCGTACATCTGGTCATCCTATTGATTCTCATGATCGTGGGTTAGATTGTCGAAGTGCTACTGATTGTGCGTCTCGTCCAGTTAGCTCTTCCTTACCGAAGCTGTCAGGATACGAGTTTTTCATAAAATTAAAAGATGATGCTCCAGGATCTCTCGTTCAAAAACAACGCAGAATACCGTTTTCGCTACGCACTGCCGTTGAATCCGAAATTCAGAAACTGCTCATGAATGATATAATTGAGGAAATCGATTCTTCGCCATACATTTCTCCAATTGTGGTCGTGCCAAACAGGATGGTGAAATACGCTTGTGCGTAGACTACAAGAAGATCAACCAACACATCGTTGTTGATCAACACCCTCTTCCGACCGTGGATGAAATTTTTACCATGTTGGCTGGCGCTCAGTACTTCACAAAACTTGATCTGAGATCTGCCTATCACCAGCTAGAGATAAGAGAAGAATCGCGTGACCTCACTGCATTCACTTCTCATGTTGGTCTCTTTCGATACAAGAGGTTGCCTTTCGGCTTCAATATTCTCCGTAGCTGTACAAATACCGTCTCTTACCTAGATGACATTCTGATCTTTGGGAAGAATTTGCAGGAGCACGATGAATGCCTCCACAAAGCTCTGGACCAGTTGTCGGCTCACGGAATGACATTGAATGCGAAGAAATGTATGTATAGGCAGAGGTCAGTTCAGTTTCTTGGAAGAATGATCAGTTCTGAAGGCGTTTCACCCTTACCTACAACTCTCGATGCAATTCGGGATTAGCAAACTTCTACCGTGGTTTTGTACCCAATGCTGCTGCTTTGTCTGCTTCAATGTACGAGCTTCTCAAGGAGAATGTGCGTTTTGAATGGTCTGATCAAAACCAGAGAGATTTTGATTGTGAGAACTAACTTGTCGAACTACATCCCTCTTGCGTTTTTTGATTCAGACTTGACCACAGCTACGTTTTTGACAACTGACGCTTCTGGATATGGAATCTCAGTCATTCTCTCGCAAATCGATGGAAAGACAGGAGAGGAACGCCCGGTATATTTCTTGAGTCGTAAACTTTCGGACATGGAAAGGAAATACTCGGTCTCAGAAAAGGAGTTCCTCACAGTTCTTTGGGGTGTGGAGAGGTTGCACCGATTTCTTTATGGCAGACATTTCACAGTTCGAACCGATCACCAGTGCTTGAGGCAGTTACTAATCAATGGTGTTGAAGGCGGAGCACACCCCGTGCCGTGTCATTCGCTGGGCTACCAAGTTGCTACAGTACAACTTCAAGGTTCAATATATACCAGGCAAGCAGAACCCTGTGGCAGATGCTCTCTCTCGCATACCACACCAGGACAAGGATTCTACTGTGGAACTCTTCGCTGTTTCACTAAGTGAAAATGACGAACTCCGACCCTTGACTATGTGTCAACTGCGACAAGAGACAGGAAAGGATGAGACGTTACAAGAAGTCAAAGGATTCATTCACAAAGGTTGGCCTACACGTGCGACTTCAATTACCAGCTCAGCCAAAGAATACTGGAATTCCCGAAATGAGCTTACGGACATCGATGGAGTGATCTGTCGCAATGACAAATTTGTTGTTCCGGCGTCCCTGCAAGAAGCAGTTGTGACATTTGCTCACGAAGGACATATGGGAATATCCAAATGCAAGTCTCGCATTCGAGAGTACTAATGGTGGCCGAACATGAAAGCTAGCGTCGAGACCAGAGTGAAAAGTTGTGGATGCTGTCAAGACGTCGCAAGAGAATCACCCGTCCAAGTGCCCATTAATAGTGCCATTAAGTAGTAGTGCATTTATAGTGCCATTATAAATAGCGATCAGATCATGAAGATTGAAAGAACAGAAAAGGCAATGGTGCAGTGTGAGACTGGCCGATGGACACAGGAGTAAGGTGGACACAGGACCTAAGAAAGAAGATAAACTAGGAATGAATTTCCGATGTTCTCAGAAGAAGAAGACTGCGGTGTTGTGTCCACATTTTGAGAAGAAATGACAATCATTGAGAGATGACATTGCGCAACACTATGATGAAACCACGCGATTCATACCCACCATCAAGAATTTTCGGTGATCATCAACCGAAGATCAATAATTGACATGATATTACGCCTTGTAACTTGATTAAGCTGTGACATTGTTGGCTCATATATTCGTCAAATAACTCCATCAGGTCGATAATATAATACAGTAGTAAACCTACGTATTTGTAACAGACAACAGAACAACGTGTTGATCAAGCCTTCTATATCCGTTTTGTGTCGATTCAGTCAACTAACAAAGGCATTTTATTATGCGGTCAGCATGAGCCGAGAATACAGGGAAAGATGGACATGCACACGCACGGAATAGCGACAACACCCAATAGCTGGCGTAAGGCGAACTCCCAACAAACGAGCCTGACACAAATCAGACAACAAAGGCAGCACGGCAGAGCGAGAACTGAAAGACCGACAGAAACACCGAGACTAATAGTATGAAGATGATTTCCCAACAAACGAGGCTGACACAAATCAGGCCATAATTACACAATCAGACAACAAAGGCAGCACGGCAGAGCGAGAACTGAAAGACCGACAGAAACACCGAGACTAATAGTATGAACATGATATCCCAACAAACGAGGCAGACACAAATCAGGCCATAATTACACAATCAGACAACAAAGGCAGCGCGGCAGAGCGAGAACTGAAAGACCGACAGAAACACCGAGACTAATAGTATGAAGATGACTTCCCAACAAACAAGGCTGACACAAATCAGGCCATAATTACACAATCAGACAAAGGCAGCGCGGCAGAGCGAGGACTGAAAGACCGACAGAAACACCGAGACTAATAGTATGAAGATGACTTCCCAACAAACGAGGCTGACACAAATCAGGCCATACTTACACAACTTCATTGCGAGTCTGAAGCATTATAAAGCTCAATTCTGTTAAATATGCTTGTGAGTTTTCAAAAAGGCATGACAAAAGATACTTTGTAAAAAGACATATCTTTCTACGATTCATGATTTCACCTAGATGATCACATATCATTCAGTTGCCAAGTCGTCTGCTGCATACATGCAGCTCTACAATGAACAGATGAACAGCGTGATAACTTGGCTGTAATTGCTTCGGAAACGAAATTGGAATCCTAAAAGTAATGTTTAAGCCTAGCAACTCCAAATGATAAAACGTGCATTATATCATCAGCTGATCAGAGACATGCTGTTGTCGATATTTTAAATTCCTTCATGCAGAAATTTGCTTAGACAAACAATTTTTCAATGTTGCTACCGAACAGCTTTAGCTCTTTATCTAGCCCTTTGTAATATTAAATATCTTTGGTCGACACTCTACATATATATCCCTACTCTATGGATGCGAGTTCGATGAAGGTGAGCTATTTCGCAACAACGATCTCAAATGCTGCTCTTCATCGTTCATGTGTTGTCCATTTACATCTGTAACTTGCTTGTGGTTCTACGCTAGGAGCTACTGTAGTCTTTATAGCACTTACCATTAACGGGGGCGTCGATCCGGGCGAGTTGTCGTCGGCCTGGTCCTCCCAGCGTACACGCAGTCGCCGAGGTGAAGCGGTGCCTAAACTAGGCGGGTGTCTCCACGGGCTTGCCGGTGGGTCGATCTCCTTAACGCTCGACTTCCGTCGAGGCGAGTCTCCCGATTTGGTTCGGGGTAATTCTCCCGGCTGTCGTCGGGGTGAAGAAACAGCGGCCTCAGAGTCTCGTGGCTCCGGTTTAATTAGCAGCTGTTGTGCACGGGAAACAATCTCCTCCGCTAGAATAGAGATGTCATCATCGTCAATAAGATCATCACTGCATTCTGCCATGTTGACCGGAATTGCTAGAACAAGCAATCCCGACCAAGATCACAACAAGAAAACTCTGCTCAGGGTCGGTGTAAAATCCGATCGCTGCCGATCGAAACCAAATCTCGTGACTGTAAAATCCGATGAATGAATGAATGAATGAATTTTATTGGAGATTCAATGCATATATGAAACAGCTCTCCCTAAACATTTATAAAGTTTATCATACTACGAACGATTGAAATTGAAAACACAGAAAATTTTTTATATAGTCCATTTGAGAAATAACACTATTGCAATTTTGAATATATAACCAGTTGAACTATTGAGAATCACAATTTAAAATCATATCCACCATAAATCACGTAATTCAATGTAAATCAGTTTATTCCTTAGGAATCACAGCCATTAGCCACAGAGTCTATTCTTCTCAAAAACCATAAAATAACGATGATGATAACGATCATGAATTAATTGTAAAAGAATCATAACCATTATGTGAAATCAAACAATAATCTATAACTTTTAAAGTTTTTGTATCATTTGAATTTTAGATGTGTCATGAAAATTTCAAGCAAAATTATCCTACAAAACGTACAACGTCAAAATTCAGGATGGGTATAAAATCCGATCACAACCGTTCAAGCCGATCACAACTAAATTTAAAAATTTGATAAAAAGTACAACAAAATAATTCAAGCTATTAAAACAAAATGAATAAACTCTATTTTTCACAAACCAGCAAACTTTTCCTTACAATGTGCGCTTCTACCACATCCACACGAACACAGAACAAATCCAGACGCTAATTCGAATATTCTTGTGATCTCAATTGTGTAAATTCTATAAAACATCGCACGCATTTGACGTAGACTGCAAGTCAAATTAGTCCAGGAATTCTTGTGATCGAAAGACACATTCACTCATCAAATACAACATCACCCCTAATTCTTCCCAAAAATTAGAGAGCTCTCACCTATCAAATCCACACGTGAACAAACCATGATGTCTCTACCATATGAGAAACCTAGAATGTCGATGCGCAACAGGCCAAAACGAACATCGACTTCCTCCTGAAATTCGCTTCATATGCTGCGATTCTGCTAGAAAAGTATTAAACTTACAACTTCGAGTCAGAGATCCAAAGATCCCCTTGAGCTCAAATCGGAACACCAACCGAACAAGTCGTTTTTGTCAGAAGACTTGTTGAAATTACAGGAGTTCCTCCTACACTAGGCCTACTCGAATGTCAATTTCCTCAATGAATCCTTTTGATCGGCGGACATTTCTTCTCTCCAGATGGTTGTTCACATCAAATACTACCCAGAAATGCAAAGAAACCCCTGCCGATCAAATCGGAACACCAACCGAACAAGTCGTTTTGTGAGAGGACATAGTGAAATTTCAACGATTTTCTTGCCAAGTTGGCCTACTCCAATGTCAATTTCCTCAATGAATCCTTTTGATCGGCGGACATTTCTCCTCTTCATGATGTTGTTCACATTCATTGAGGAAATTGACATTGGAGTAGGCCTAGTGTAGGAGAAACTCCTGTAATTTCAACAAGTTCTCGCACAAAAACCACTTGTTCGGTTGGTGTTCCGATTTGATCGGCAGGGGTCTCTATGCATTTCAGGGTAGTATTTGATGTGAACAACATCATGAAGAGGAGAAATGTCCGCCCATCAAAAGGATTCATTGAGGAAATTGACATTGGAATAGGCCAACTTGACAAGAAAATCGTTGAAATTTCACTATGTCCTCTCACAAAACGACTTGTTCGGTTGGTGTTCCGATTTGATCGGCAGGGGTTTCTTTGCATTTCTGGGTAGTATTTGATGTGAACAACCATCTGGAGAGAAGAAATGTCCGCCGATCAAAAGGATTCATTGAGGAAATTGACATTGGAGTAGGCCTAGTGTAGGAGAAACTCCTGTAATTTCAACAAATAATCTCACAAAAACCACTTGTTCGGTTGGTGTTCCGATTTGATCGGCAGAGGTTTCTTTGCATTTCTGGGTAGTATTTTGATGTGAACAACATCATGAAGAGGAGAAATGTCGCCGATCAAAAGGATTCATTGAGTAAATTGACTTTGGTGTTGGCCTAGTTTAGGAGAAACTCCTGAAATTCACCCAGTGATCTAACAAAAACGACTTGTTCGGTTGGTGTTCCTATTTGATCGGCAGGGGTTTCTTTGCATTTCTGGGTAGTATTTGATGTGAACAACCAGGTGGAGAGAAGAAATGTCCGCCGATCAAAAGGATTCATTGAGAAAATTTAGTTTAAATGTAGGTCGAGAGCATCAAAAGAAAATGAAAAAAATGACTATTATTACTATTAGAAAGTGTTTTCCGCAAATTTTCTTGCAGTTTCTGGTGCCATTTATTGCAATCTAAACATAGGGAAACAATATTCTACATGCAACGAAAGAAAATATCACATTTTTCGGTTTGAGCCTATTAAGTTGATCTAGTTAAATTTTGACGTTTTTGATGGTTTTCTGTGATTTTTACTGGTTTATTACTGTACTACCGGCAATGGTAGGCGACAATTATTGCTCTGAAGCCATTTTTACTGCAAAAGCGGCTGATTTTTTCTGATCGGTATGATCGGCTTGATCGGTCGTGATCGGGTTTTATACCCATCCCAAAATTCATCACCGAGAGTAATAACCGCAACGATCGAAACTAAATTTGAAAGATTGGGTAAAAGGTGATCTACATTACATACTATAAACCAACAAGCAACTTTGATAAATTCTTCATGACTTCCTATCATGTGACAAGTGTTTACCTGATAAATCCCCAGCCATTCCTTTCACATGACAATTATCCTGCTGATAGATCCCCAATCGTGCCCAACCTCATGCCATTTCGTCTGCAAGTAAGAGAGAAACTACATTAAACTGCAATGGATGAAACAGACCAAATGCACATTGAAAAGCAATAGTGATCGCGAAACCGATCACCAGTCGATCGTCGATTGCAAGATCTGATCTTTAATCTCTGACAAATCCAGAACAAATACAAGGATGAAAGTACTCTCCTCCTTTCTTTCTTTTCTTTTTCTTTATTTCCTTTCTATCCTTTTTCTTTTTCTTTATTTCCTTCATTCGCGCCTTTGAAAGGGGTTGGATATTCACTTTTGCAGAATGATCAGACAGAAACCAAATTGCTTTGCGATAAACGTCGGAAAAATCCGCATAAGTTGGTCCACCACAACAAGAAGCATCGTGAGACTGCGTTTGAAGCCAAGCTGTCTGTGATATCTAATTGGCTTTATGCTGGCATGTGACCAACTTGATTTATTTTGTGGAAAAAGCTCAGCAGCAGCTATGGTTTTCTCATGTGGCGCTTGAATAACATGAATATTCAACTATTGAGGTAATTTAATTCACTAAACATTGAAGCGGGCATTCAAATCAGCGTACAGTCCAACACTCCATAACATTTCAGAGTATTATACTCCTGAAATGAAGAGCTATTTTTCCGAGCTTCCTAAACTACTGCGCCAGAGAAAATCAGTAATTGGAATATCTTGTCGTCTTGTGCTGCAATGCAAAAAATGTACGTCGATAATCTTTTTGAATATGAAGTTTCCAGCTGCACTACACGGGGACAGTGATGAGGAATGGTACAGCTATTTCAAGTCAACCTACAAAAACTGCTGTAGTGCTTCACGAAAAGATTCTTCTAACCAACCATCAGTAACGATCGTTTCAATCCAAGACTAGCTTGTGAGGCAAAGAGTACAGCATTTAATCAAGACCAATGTGTATGAATGAAGGTACGATCTAGGTCTCTAGATAACGTCCCCAAAAAATGTGAAAGCAATAGATGATGATCTGACTCTCCCTTTTGGTTTCCCAAACTGAGGAATTCTCTCCATTCTGATAAACAAAAATCGTATAATTTCAATCTTGAGACCGTGATAGCGAACGGTCATTTTGCAGAAGAGATGAATACAAATGAAGGAAATATTATCGGAGAAAAGAAAACCCTTAAATTTTTAGTATAGATCTGCTTGACCCACGGTCTTTTCTTTTGACGAGCTGTGATCTTTAACTAAATAGTCCAAGGAAGCTACATTTTCTTTCAAATTTGTAGGAATTAAAGAGATCAGTTCAAGTACGAATGTGAGGGATAAAAAGAACATTCCTGCCGACCACATTAGGTTCTCCAACAGATCGTCGACAAAGCCAATCTGAATCCTGACCCACGAGTTTCCCGTACCTATGATATTTCAGAAACAGTAAGGAATTAGATTTTCTTAACATTCGTTAAGTTTTTCTGCAATCCCTGGAATCGTTTTACTAGCCGGATAGGAATGTTATGCAAAAACCCAACACCAGAACGTCGTCTTTAAAAGCATTACCACGGCTATTCAAACACTATACTGAAAATCTATTTTCTTAATTGTAGCAAGTTGATATCAAAATTTTAACGAAAGCTGCATGTCAAGATATATGTCCATCAATCAAGCAAAACAGTGCACCTTGTGAGATGCATGAATCGACGAAGGTGCAGAATCTGGGAAATGAACCTCCCAAATGATGTCGCTAGCAGGTTATGAACTGAAAGTATCTGCTTGTTGAGATCCAAGCACACATTCATAAACTAACAAATGAAATGTTCATTCAACAAAAATAACACAAGGGACTATTAGGTGCGAAATTGTTTCCAAGAGTGCCTCCAAACGGTTTTAGGAGTTCCATTGTAGCCAAGCTTGGCAATGTCGTTAACTTCTACAATAGGAATTGGCCTATCAACGATTGATGTCTGTGACGTATGCGTAATCCGACCTAGTGATGTAGGGTGATAGAGTGAAGAAAAAGTGACCGAGGAAGCGACTGATACTATGTCTGATATTTGCGAAAGAAAGTCTACCACAGCTTGCTACCTGATTCTGCACAACAAATCTTTTCAGTCCTGTCGTTCATCACACTTATTCTGCACCTTTTGTCCATAAATCTGCTTACAGACAATAACGCAAAATAGTTGTTTGATTAAAGTATCAAACTAGGGAAAAGAAATTGGGATATTGAATCATCCAGTGTTATATATAAACAATATACCATATAGGAAACATGATTCATATGCGAGGTTACAATTTACCAAAAGGTAATTTTTCGGAAATGTTGTACTACATGAAATGAATTATTTACATGAAAAAAAACTGAAAAATCTCAATATGGACAAAAAAGATTTGAAAAATCGTTCGTCATACGTTCAGCGTATCTTCATACCAAAAGTTTTAACAAAAAGTATTATTGAGAAATGCTGTCTACATAAAAAAAAACCACACCGAATCGTAAAATAAGCATCAAACAAAATTAATAGAGTAGAACTTGATTTGTAATAGTTAGGGAACGAATTATTTACACAAGGAAAAAAATCTGAATATTCACAAAAACTAATTAAAAAAAAATCGTCGTGTCTGCGTCTAGGTCGACACTGTAGCACTTCCTTTTTCTATAGCGTCTGAGGCTGTTCATCTCCTTGGTTTCGAGTTTCTTTGGCTCGGGCTTCTTTGGTTCGGGTTTCTTTGATTCGGGTTTTCCCTTCGGTTCGGGTTTTCTTTACTTGCGCCTCTCACTAGAGGGACATTATCTATCTTTAATACTCCTGGCTGGGATGGTCCACTTTTCTTGAGGATTGACTTGATTTGCACATTAGTTTTCATGTACAGATCCTTTCTCTCTGGCAGTACAGTAGGAGGACGGGAGTAAACTGAAAATATAATCAATAGACATGTCAACACCTTATTAAAACTGTTAAAACGCACATGTCATCATAAGCATATTGAGACATTGAAATTTGAAGTTTCCAGTGTACTCTCGTTAATGCAACTCTCTTTCATTCCACCTACTATGGCTTGAGAACAGAAAAGTCATTCACAGGGACGAGTTCTGAAACAATGAGATTCGGTGTCGGATTGTATGTGATGAGTTTGTGGATTGTGCGAGTGTGGCATGTATTTATGATTTGCTTCACATATTAAAGAGAGTGTCATGACTCATAAGAGAAAGAAAAAAACCGTAGATCATCATCATGTCCAAATGTCAAACTTCGTGAACATATGCGTTTCATCGACATATGACAAGACGTAAATCCGATCAATCCTAAAATTCCTAACTTTTTTCAAATGCTTATGTACCTACACTTTTAATTTAGTATTAACTATTAGAGCATGATAATGAAGCTGAAATTGCGTCTTCGAATTCGAAAAAATCGGCCGAGGAAACAGATTTCACAGACATTTCACGGTGTTACGATGGGATAGCTTGGAGCTTTTTAAGATGTTCCAGGAATGCCGCTACATTTCTAAGTACTGGAGACAGTAGGCCTGGCATCTCTTTTCCGATAATGATGCAGATTTTGTCTGTCCTGTTTGAAACTGTAATGATAACTTGATCTTCTTGAGGAATAAATCATCCCAAATTGAAAAGATCCCAACAACTACAATCCCACGTGCGAAATTAATATGAAAAATGCTGAATATACTTACTCCCAAGTCGTTCCTTATAGACTTTTCATCAGGATCAACTCTCCCAACGCGACTGTCGTCCAACAGGTATACGGACTGACCGCAAAAGATGTAGGCAGCGACTGAAAGCAATCAAGGACAATTGAGAAATGTAAATAGGCAATAATAAAGAAATAGCGATATAACTCATTTGAGATACTGTGGCCAGTGATGATAGATAGGGGAAAATTCGGGCCGACAGAAAACCTGCCTTTGAAGCAGATGTGCCTATATAGTGGCATGCCTTTATAGCGGCGTTCTACTGTAATTTGGAAGTGATTTTGGAAGTGGACACTACGAAAATAGCAGTTGAATAGCAGTAGTGATGGTCAAATTCGCTCAAAATTTGCCTATCTTTTCGTCATAAAGTCAGCGATCGGTTATAGAAATATTGAGATCGACGGGGGTTTCTCCACATGTCTGAGTAGTATTTGGTCTTGCGAGTGTGGAGAATGCTTGAAACCGCCGCCGATCGCAGGGGAACACTACGAAAATAGCAGTTGAATAGCAGTAGTGATGGTCAAATTCGCGCTCAAAATTTGCCTATCTTTTTCGTTTCATAAGTCCAGCGATTCGGTTATAAGACATATTGAGGATCGACGGGGGTTTCTCCACATGTCCTGAGTAGGGGAACACTACGAAAATAGAAAAGAACAGTTGAATAGCAGTAGTGATGGTCAAATTCGCTCCAAAATTTGCCTATCATTTTCGTCTAAAGTCACGATCGTTATAGATATATTGATATCGACGGGGGATTCTCCACAATGTCTGAGTAGTATTATGGTCTTGCGAGTGTGGAGAATCTTGAAATCCGCCGCCGCTCGCAGGGGAACACTACGAAAATAGCAGTTTTGAATTAGGCAGTATGATGGTCAAATTTCGCTCAAAAATTAGCCTATCTTTTCCGTCATAAAGTCAGCGATCGTTATAAAATATTGAGATCGACGGGGTTTTCCACATGTCTGAGTAGATATTTGGTCTTGCGAGTGTGAGATAATGCTTGAAATCCAGCCGCCGAACGCAGGGGAACCACTACGAAAAATAGCAGTTGTAATAGCTAGTATGTGATGGTCAATTCGCTCAAAATTTGCCCTATCTTTTCGTCATAAAGTTCAGCGATCGGTTATAGAATATTGAGATCGACGGGGGGTGTCTCACATGTTGAGTGTATTTGTCTTGCGAGTGTGGAGATGCTGAAACCGCCGCCGATCGCAGGGGAAACACTACGAATAATAGCAGTTGAATAGCAGTAGTGTATGCGTCAAATTCGCTCAAAATTTGCCTATCTTTTCGTCATAAAGTCAGCGATCGGTTAAGAAATATTGGAGATCGACGGGGGTTTCTCCACATTGTATGATTAGTATTTGGTCTTGCGAAGTGTGGAGAATGCTTGAAACGCCGCCGATGCAGGGAACATACGAAAATAGCAGTTAAGTGGGGGGGGGTGATGGTCAAATTAATTGAAATTTGATAGTCATTTTTCCTGGAAACAAGCTATTATCAATGAATTTTACTTGCAACGTAGGATTAGCAAGGCAATGCTTATCATATGTGTGCATTATTTAGCGATTTAAAGGACTTTGAGAAATTTTTCTCCGATCGGCGCGATCGGCAGCGATCGGATTTTACACCGAACCCTCTGCTCACCTGAACATTGCTAGCAGGTAGTAAAAACAATTCCCGCGAAAAGTGCAGGCAATTAAAAAGTAGTGCAGTAAAAGTCAATAAAATTAGTTTGATCATGATGTTTCGTCTTTCAGTGACTGGTAGTTTGTGACATGATCACGCGTAAGAGAATATTTTGAAATAAATAGGCTGAGCACTGAAAGATTACCTCCAGAGAAGCTACATAGGCATTACGTCTCCAAGGTTGTCAAAACACAATGGATTTGGAAAATTCCTTCTTCTGTGTTGCTATCATGATCAGTCGATTCTGTATTAATTTCATCACATTTTCAAGAATTTCCATATCAAACGTCACAACTAGAGTTCATTTTAAAATAAAGTCGAAACTGCATGTACATTATGGTATGGACATGAGTTGCTCGGACGTGTGTGAAGTTAGCCGTCTGGAGTTAGTCTCGGAGTTAAACTGTACCTGCATGCAGCATACTTACTCTATGGTCCTTTCTTATAATAGAAAACGATGGCCATGCCCGCCGTGGATCTATAAATCACTACTAACCTCTTTGCTTAAAATTAAAGGAAAGAAAGCAAATGCTTATATCATAGAGTAGGGATATATAGGTAGAGTGTCGATTCAAATAAGTATCTGCATACAGTTTATATCAAAAGATTCAGTTTTTTGCGGAGATTACGTTCCTATGCTCCAGAAAATTATTTGAGCACTTTTGAAAAAAGTCAAAATTTGCCAATTTTTATACTACCGAGATGACTCTCCTAAATAAGTAGCATGAAACAAGTTGGATATCAAAAGGAATGGATTCATAGTGGATATTTGCTAATAAGCATCCTAACAAAGCGGAAATCAAGCTGATCATCAAGGGAAATTCATGATCCGTAATATAATGCGTCTTCATGAAAAGGTCGCGATAATATTCGTGCTTTCTTGGCTGAAATTTCAAGTTTTTAATTCAATTTTTAGCAGCATGATTTTATGACTCGATCACTAAATTCATGTTTCATTTTCCGAATCTGAAAAGTGATGTGGAGCCATTTACATCTTTCAAAGTTGAATGAAGTCACTGTCTTTGATTATGTGATTTTGCAGTGCCAGTGGCAGGTTTCCTGTGATCTGATTACGCTTAAGAAAACACTCCTGAGCATGAAAGTGATAGGAACCCTTCGAACTGCTAATTTAGCAAGCATTAAATCTCCAAGGCTGTCATGAGAATCTGTGAAACACCATCATTCCTTCCGCATTACAATCATGATCACTCAATTCCGGTGTAATTTCTGCAAAATTGCAAAAATTTGCATATCTCACGTTTGGTGATAATAACACCTGTATCTTCTTTGAGTTCATTTCATAAAAGTCTCATTAACTTGGATAAAGCCACCTCTACCCAAGGTTCTACTGATTCTTACTGAAGTAAAATATCACGCAGCATCAATGTCAAAATGTTGAATTCACATGGCCATGAGCGGTTGATAGATCTTCAGTATAAAAAGTAAAGTATAAGGATATTGATTAGGGCTCCCCTCTCAAGTCCATGAAGGTTGAAGCACATGAGCAATTGTTGTCGATTATTACTGTTTGTTCGGACTTGAAAAAGAGACATAAATATGAAAAAACGTTTTTGTTTGAAAGTTGTATGTGATATGAATACAACGTGTCTTGTGCGACATTTTTCCAGTCGTCTGGCTATTTGTAATAAGTGATGGATCGCTAGAAATATCAGATGATAATTTCACTACCAGACTCTATCTGAAGTGTTGCTAGATTTCCATATTTGCGTAGTGTGACTCTTCTATACAAGGTACATGTTGAAATATACAGAAGTCAAGAGTCCAGTTCGAAGTTCACTTTTCTATTGAAACACATATTCAAATGTTTACAATCCATGATAACATATATATTTAGTACAGATAAACATCACAACTCGCCCTTTCTTTCGAAAAGAGTCCAATCACTAATGGAGAAGACAGCAAAGAGGCTGAAAAAGCGAACACTCATAAATCAATCACTTAGTGAGAATCACACCATCAGTATACACAGCGATGTCACTCGATTAATGGGACTCACTATCACTGTCGACATTAATGTCACTCGAGGTCATCTCAAAGTCTCGGAAGCGCTACGGCGCCCTGCGGCTCCTCTGTGGTCTTGGATTTCTTCTCTCCTGATTTCGCGTTTCACCAGTCCTTCCTGTCTCTGGTCGGTCTTCACTTCTTGCACCTTCCTCGTTCACTCGATCCCATCTCCTTTCGACGGTCGGCGATAGTCGTTCACTATCGAGTATGATCCGTTCTTCCGCCTCCTCCGTTTTAGTTTCGGACATCATACGATACTTGACGGGCAAAGGTGATAACCTAGCAGTCGATTCATTCTTAATCCTACCCCCTTTAGTCCGGGAGCTAGCGTGAAGTTGTGCAGGGAACGAGGTAGTACATAAAACTTACACATAGCGTAGTACACCTCTAACCTACTGCAAAACTTCGCGTCTGCCGGATCAGAATATTTGCTTTTCAGAAATAGAGATGATAACAAAATCCTATGTATTTCCAATGGTAAAATTGTGACATCTGAGGTGTTGACTCCATTTTTTTCGAGTTTTTGCTCATAAAAGTTATACAAATTGGTATTTTGTTGAACTGGTTATTATAGAAGTCATCTACAGATTATGATCTTTCAAATGAGTTATCATTCAGTGACAGAGGATGAAGTGAAGTGTACAAACAAACACTTTTCGTTGGTGTAACTGCAAATTTTAACATAGAAATTTCAGGAAAATTGTTGATATACTTTAACGAAAAGTGTCTGTTTGTACACTTTACTTCATCCTCTGTCACTGAATGATAACTCATTTGAAAGATCATGATCTGTAGATGATTTTTATAATAACCAGTTCAACAAAATACCAACTTGTGTAACTTTTATGAGCAAAAATTCGAAAAAATGGAGTCAACACCTTAAATGTCACAATTTTACCACTGGAAATACATAGGATTGTGTTATCCTCTCTATTTCTTAAAAGCAAATGATCTGATCCGGCAGACGCGAAGTTTTGCAGTAGGTTAGAGGTGTACTATGCTATGTGAAAGTTTTATGTACTACCTCGTTCCCTGCACAACTTCACGGTAGCTCCCGGACTATGACTCCTTAACCATGACTGTACGTCTATCAACTTGGCTAACAACTTCAGCCGTAGTTCCTGGTGCCTCAAGTTTCTTGACTACTGGAGATTTGACAAGTACTTCTGAGCCGGGAGGGAATTGCCTATTTTCATAACGTCGATATGCATCTGCTCTATGCCTACGCTTAGCAATGTTCTGGGCGGCAGAACCGAAGGGCTGCGGAGAAAGGTATCGGTCGCTAAGGGGTGGGAGTGAGAGGTCCTTGACTCTAAAGGCTAAAAAAAGCTCGCTAGGTGTGTACCCTGTTGTTGCATGTATGTCATTTCTTATTGCATTAAGGCGGTCGGCAAAACATGTCTCCAGCTACTGCTTTCCAATCTTTGTTCGAGTAACAAACATTTAAGCTTCTTCTGTAGCGTCCCGTTAAACCTTTCGCACAAACCGTTTGAGCTAGGCCTGTAAGTATTCGTAAATAATTTCTTAACTCCGAAATTGCGTAAATAGTTCAAAAATTCCTTGCTTCTGTATTGTGTGCCATTATCAGACAAGATAGCGTCAGGAAACCCATACCGTGAAAAGAAATCCCGAAATTTATCAATAAGCGTTCGTGCAGACATATCCCTCACTGGGTAGGCCTCAGGAAACCTGGAGAAAGCGTCCATGATTACCAAAATATATTGATAACCTCCATCTGATGGAAGCGGTCCAATGTAATCTGTTGCAATCATTTGAAGAGGGGCATCTAAAAGGTATGGTTTCAGCTGCGCGTTCACGAACTTAGGTTTAATCATTGAACATATTCTACAATGTTGGACAAAGTGTCGCACGTCTTGTCGGAGGTTTGGCCAAAAATATGTGCTCGTCGCCTTCTGTATCATGTTCTCTATCCCCTGGTGTCCATAATGCAGTGCTGTCAAGAATTGAGTTCGTTTCCGGGGAGGAATTAGGAGTTTGTCTTTTACGTAAATAAATCCATTCTTGATTGATAAATCATTCTTACAACACCAAAGTTGCTGGGACACTACATTTGGTTGGCGACTGTCATTTCTATCAATTGCTTTGAAAAGAATCTTGAATTCTGGGTCATCTTTCTGGGCCCTTCTGATAACATCAACCTCGACCGAAACTTCTCCATCTTCATCTACCTCAGCATTCGAATAAACTCGTGATAACGCATCCGCTACAACATTTTCTTTCCCTGGGATGTATTTAACATCATAGTCAAACTCAGAAACCAACACTCTCCATCTATGAACTTTGGAACTGACGCTATCTGCTTGTAAAAGGTATTTCAAGGGTTGGTGATCTGTTAACACCGTGAATCTTTTCCCAACTAAGAAAGATCTCAGCCTCTGCATGGCCCATACAATCGCGAACGTCTCCTTATCGATAGTACTCCAACGTGTCTCTGTCTCGGTGAGCTTCTTCGATGCGAATGAAACTGGCTGTCCCACTTTGGTCATGAGGCAAGCCCCTACACAATCATTTGATGCATCTGTGCTCAACACTAATTCCTCTTCAGACCTCGGGAGGACCAAAACGCCATCAGACAATTGATCTTTGAGCTTATTAAATGCTAGTAACGTCGCATCTGTCCATGTGATTTCTTTTCCTGATGCCAAATCGTGCAAATCTTTAGAAATTGAGGCAAAGTCTCGGACGTAATTTCGGAAATAATTGCACATTCCCAGGAAACGCTTAACTCTTTCGGAGTTTTCGGCGTTGGGAACTGCCTTATGGTTGTCGTCCTCTCTGGATCGGGGGTAATTTTCCCGTCACTGATCTTATGGCCTAGGTATGATACACTGCTTTTATGGAAAGAGCATTTCTGCATGTTCAAGCTTAAATTGCTATCTTGAATTCTTCGTAAAACGTCGGATAATGCCTTATCGTGATCTGCTTTATTCTTGGCGTGAATGAGGATATCATCAACATATACTGACACACCTGTTATATCGTGGAAGAGTTCATGCATTACACGCGTGCAGTAACTTACGGCATTTTTGAGCCCAAACGGAAGTCTCCGAAACTGGTATAAATTGCCGACCGCATAAAATGCGGTTTTCTCCTTATCTGATGGGTGTAGCGGCAGTTGGTAATAGAACTGTGAAAAGTCAAGTGTAGAGAACACACAACAACCTTCTAAACGCTGCAAAAGTTCCTGTACATTTGGAATCGGGTAAGCATCACCTTTAAGAATGAATCGACTGCTAGGTTATCACCTTTGGTCAGGCTATTCACCGGCCTATAATCAATAGCCATTCGATAGTCACCTGAGCGCTTAGGGACAATAACCGGAGCATGCCTCCAAGGGGACCTAGATGCCTCGATGATACCGGCTTCCAATAGCTGTTTCACCTGTTCCTTGCATATTTGATAGTTCCGAGGGCTCATGGACCTTACTTTGCACTGATGTGGGAGCGATTCTGGACTGACCTCAATGACTGGAGACGGCTCTTTTGTATAACAAGCTCTGCCAAGTGGCTTATCAAAAACATCTGGAAATTCAGACAAGGTTTTTGGCAACAAAGTCAGAATCAAATCAGGTCCTTCTTCATTTAGCTGGATTGACCTGAACCTTTCAAGTAAATTCATTCCTATCAAACAGTCACAAGGTAGGCCTACTGACGAAGGTACAACATAAAACAAGATTTCATTACAATTTCCGCCTATTTTCAGAGGGCCGCTAATGGCCTTATCTAACTTCAAAATTCTGTCGTCAGGCAGAAGAGCCTGATGTCTAGCCTTTCGAACTCCCTTCTGAAGTCCTGCCTGATTTACAAACTCTTGTGACAATAAAGATATCGTGTCACCTGTGTCCACTATGCCCCGAACAGATATATCATAAAATAGGCACCCAACTTCCTTCAGCTCTCCTCTCTCAATGTCATCCAAATCCGAAATAATAAAAAGAGAGGCAATACGACTAGTCCCTGGACTGGAATCTCTCTTTGGCTGTTACATGCGCAACAACTTAAAGCAGTTCCTTTTAATGTGACCGGGTCGCCGGCAGTAATTACAGATGATTCTCTGGTCTTGTTCACTTCGGCGTGGCGAACTAAATCTAACACTTCGCCTAAAGTCACCGGACAAACTATTCTGTGGTGAATTACTGCGGGATCTGACAGCAAGAATTCCAGAATTTCTCGGCGCATGCTCAGTTGGCTTATCTCTAGATTTCATTTCCTCTATCTTGTCACTGGTACTTTCAAACGTGATTGCATGTGTAACTGCCTGGTCCAATGTCAGGTTGTTAATCAACAAAAGTCTCAGACGAAGTTCATCCGAATTGATTCCTAGTATCAACTGGTCCCTTATATTTTGGTTAACTACAGTATCAATTGTCTTGTTTTCAAAATCGCATTTTTTCGCGACAATATGCAACTCATTCACGAACGACGTGACCGTACCGGTACCTTGCTCAAGCTTCCTAAAATGATACCTCTCGTAAGTAAGATTGCACTTGGGAACAAAATATGAGTTCAACGCATCTACAAGCTTTCCATATGGATCTGTGCTAACATCATATGTTAACCCCGCGATTACTCTAACGGCATCTTCCCCGATGCAATTAAGAAGCAACGCGTGTTTCTGTGGAGAATCCAACTTGCAACTTATTTCTACTACACTGAGGTAGTTATTAAAATTGTCTATCCAATGCTGAAACTCATCTGGGGAACCTGATACTGACAGATCCTTAGGAGGTTTGCCTAAAACTGACATTTTCGAAAACCGGCTGAAGTTATGTCCTTTCTCATAAACAAATAATTCTATGTATATATATATATATCCTATATATAAATCAATTGTGCAGCCAGAAAATATATTCCTGCACGTGACGCCACTGTGACTCTTCTATAAAAGGTACATGTTGAAATATACAGAAGTCAAGAGTCCAGTTCGAAGTTCACTTTTCTATTGAAACACATATTCAAATGTTTACAATCCATGATAACATATATATTTAGTACAGATAAACATCACACGCAGGTTGAGGTATCAATATTGTATTGTGTTGCATCGATTGATACGAGTAGAGGTTTGAATTGGCTATTTCTGCCATCTGTTCTCGTATTAGCATCAAAGCGCTCAGGTGATGTTCTGTTTCTTTGAGGATGGACATGTTTTGCCTGCGTTCTGACATTTGCAGAACAGCTCTGATTGCCATCCTCTGAGAAAATTCCTTTTTAAATGGAACAAGCATTATTTTCCCTGACGCATCCGATCCGCTTAATCAATTGTTGCATATATGGTTATTGCATTTAGGTTATTGCTTATAGGTAATTTTTATTTTTGAAACCATTGGTGAAACACTATCATAATTTCTTCTCCCTATTCGTCTGAGTATTCGTTAATAATGTCGAATGAACGAATGCGTGGTTCTCCCACATATAATCGTACATGTTTATTCGTTGATTTCTCAACTCCAAAACCTTTGAGGATGGTGTTGTTTCTGTTGACTTTGCTATAATGGCTAGAATTTTATGTGAAAATAATATTTGGCGCTATTGCTGTATCATGTCGTTTTGCATTTCGTCTTCCAGTGCATTCAAAGGAGGTTGACATTATCTTTATTGGTAATATCGACTGACTTCAAATAATCTTCAATCTTCTGAATGTGTGATTTTGAAATGAAATCTCTCCTATTTGACATTATATGAATTTTTGGGTAAGGATTGAGACTGGTAGCATTCAATGTACATTTTTATAGCGCAAGGAAGATGTGCATTAACTGCTACCAGTCTGTTTCCCTACCCAAAAAAATCATGTGTGATTTTGCATGTTCTGCATGGGCATTGGCTGGAGGATGTGTAATTTGTCCTAAGTATTTGCTCACCATGCCCCTTCATTGAAGGTGTGTCATCCACCTTGGTCGCCAAGCCAAATAGGCTGGTTACAAACAACAAGCAAAGTCAGAATGAAAAATTGATAAAGTACAAGCATAGCCATAGCGTCCAAGATATTCACTCAATTAACCCAACCAACACCACAAACTAATGTCAATGATCCCGGATGCGCAATTCAGTCCCCATCCTCCTGCATGCCCTGCAACGGACACAGCAGGCTCTCAAAGTTGACCTAATTTCACGGATTTAACGAAATTTGACCACCTCCTTTACTAATTTCAAGCATAGCCATAGCGTCCAAGATATTCACTCAATTGACCCAACCACTTAAAATGCATGAAATATCAATGCTGATCATTCTCACATTAGCAACACACGTTCAATAATTTTGGATGATTATGATTCCCGGTGTGTCAAGGACGTCTGAAGTGGAAGAAATCTGCAAGTTTCTTTTACTGCAGAGCCGAATGGAGACTCGCAAATATTAGCTCTAATAATACAAATAACTCAAATAAAATTATTTGTGCTATAATTGAGCTTGCGTGATGAATGCGATTAATCATCATCAACCCAGATTTTAAACTAATTACGATATAGAAGACCTGTTGGGTCTAGCCTACAAAGCAAGACACATGAAAATGTTGAATGATTTTCGTCGGATACATGGTGTGATAAAGATTTCTCACAACAAATCATTCAACTGTAAGCCATCTACTCGCATTGCAGTCATAGTTATAATGAAAGCTCAGACTTTTCACTTGTCCACGACTTATCACAACTTTCATTTTCATCTAATAGGCATCGTTAACTGCACACTTAAGTGTACCTCAATAAATGGTTCATAGCGCTGCATTTCATCACCATACACAAATGGGTCAACATCCTTCAAATTCCAATTGATAGATTAGATTAATTCAAAGCTTTTTCCTTCACCACGTGTATATAGTCGATTTCTACTGCGAAACAATTCTAGACTTGAGATGCATAAATACCAAACTCGCTTTGATATTTTACTTCCTTATCGGCATTGATGGAGATGGAATTGTCAATGATTGCTACATTAATTCAATTAACGAATATTAAACGGGAATATTCACACATATGAACATGGCATGATCCACTGAGGAATAAACGATGGCTATAACACACATTGGTAGACCGCAAACATATAGTGAAGGCCTACATAAGAATTTTTGGTAGGTGACTTTTTTTGATAGAGTGACCATTTTGAAGTACTGGCAGTGTAGCAACAAATGAATATTTTTTATTTATGTTCAACCCTATCTTTTTATGTTGATTGAATTCCTATTATTTGAAAATAGCACCATTAAAAGCAACCAAACGAATGAAAACAGCCCAGGACTATATTCTCACAGATAGAACACGTGAAACTCGTATATAATCTATCAAAACAACCAAATAAATGCACTCAAAATTATTTGCAGTAAAAATCGAGTCTACACGGAAAGCAGGTGACTGAAAATATTGTGGGGACATCAAGGTCCTTCGAGACATAAACTAACAGTTAAAATTTCAATAGATATATTGATAAATATTCATGCTTGCTTTTGTGAAACATAGTGTACTTAATCATGATTTTCTACAGCGAGGAATTTCAGCATAGTTCTGTTGAAATGAATGTGTATATTTCTTGATAATGCTTCGCACATGTATACATGATGTAATGTAAGCCTAGGTTTGATTTTACTTGATGTAGACCAATTGCTTAACGAATCAAATAGCAGCGAATCTCAAAACAGCGAACGGTAAAAGGCGAATATAAGAAACATCGAAATTTCAAAATAGCGAAATAAAAAAATGGCGTACTATGCAATGGTCGAGTGTTGTGCAGAACTAAGCACATACTCGTATTGATATTTGATCTCAACATTTAAAAAGGCCATGTTTCCGTTAGTCTACATGTAGCTGTTGAATTTTTATACAAATGTGTTTCCTCAAAGGGAACAGTAATGCAAAAATTGTCCCCTTGAAATACTCCTGTAGCGTAATGAAGTAGGATCGACATGGTCAATAACTAGGGTAAGTGAACCAAAAATCCAAAGTGAGTACAAGAGGAAGTTTGGAAAACAAAAGCTGATCAATAACCGACTTGTTATAAAAGCAAAGAAATAAAGAAAAATGTCGTCATACCATTAAAAAGAAACATTTCGAGTAGAACTACGTTTACGGTAAACCACGTTACGATAGTTTCATGGAAAGAGGGTGTCATGTCTCATGAATCATTAAAGAATCAAAAGCGGAATGAGAAAGAGCCTATTTAAACTGTACGTGTAAGCTGGCAGCATTCACAGCATCCTTTGGGATCATTGACATTAGTTTGTGGTGTTGGTTGGGTCAATTGAGTGAATATCTTGGAAGGTAAGGCTATGCTTGTACTTTATCAATGTTTCATTCTGACTTTGCTTGTTGTTTGTAACCAGCCGCCAAGTCATGTATTATGGTATCTCTACGCAGCGCAAACTTTATTAATACTGAACTGTAAGCACAGTACGAAGACATGTACATTTGAATTTTAGGAAGTTTCCTTTTTAAAGCATGATGCCTGGATATTTACGCATATGTAAGTAGAAGAAACATCAATTAGGGTAATGTCATTCATAGAAAGTTAGAGTACAAAGACCAAATCGACACATTTGGTCTGTTCCATTGGTGATTGGACATCACTAAAGTAAGTGGAGAGAAATGAGGAAATTTCAGTACCAAGGGGGAACCATTGACCTCAGTTCACCAATCGGAGGACTATCACCAATTTTTTAAATTTGACACTTGTCGTGTTTAACATCCAAACTCTTAAAAAAGCCAGTGATGCCAAATGATTCAGAACTCAATTATCTTGCCGATCGATTTCATTTCGGTACCCCGGTTTTCAGTGCAAGCTGATTCATTCATACCATTTTTACTCAAGAAATATAAACAAAATACCTCTATACCGGTATGAGAATTTTCCGGCTTTTGGAATCGATTTTGGTGAGGTCTCCACATTCGTGAATAGAATCCAAAAAATTTCCTGTGGGGTGAGAGGGTAGTGAGTCTGTTTTTGATTCGTTGAAAGTAAGAAAATCAGATGGACTTGCTTCACATGATAACAAAAGTCTCCTGATATTTTTGATTACTAAAGAGTTTTCTAATTTTCGGGGTCAAGTACGCATTATACTTGACTTCTTGATGTGTATGTCTCTTTTGCTATTCATTTCGCAAAATAAATATAGGTCAATGGGAAAGTCAGATTGAATTTTCGAAATAAAGGCGTTCCTTTGCAGCCGAAAGATGTCAGATGATGGCAGAGAAAAAGAGAGTTCTTATTCTTCACTAACCAATCGATTCGACTGAATTTGTATTTTTTCGATGCCCAGTTGCCTCTCTAGAAGATATACCTAGTATATATACTTTTTTCTAGAAAAGGAGCCATTTGTTCCTTCTTTTGTTCCACCTTTCGCCAGACAGAAGAGACTCGAATCGTCAATCCACTTCCAATCGATCGGAACACGCTAATATGGGAATGAAAACTTGTATATGGATCTGTCATGCCTGGCATATAGTCCGGGAGCTAGTGTGAAGTTGTGCAGGGAACGAGGTAGTACATAAAACTTTCACATAGCATAGTACACCTCTAACCTACTGCAAAACTTCGCGTTTGCCGGATCAGATCATTTGCTTTTAAGAAATAGAGAGGATAACAAAATCCTATGTATTTCCAATGCTAAAATTGTGACATTTAAGGTGTTGACTCCATTTTTTCGAATTTTTGCTCATAAAAGTTACACAAATTGGTATTTTGTTGAACTGGTTATTATAGAAATCATCTACAGATCATGATCTTTCAAATGAGTTATCATTCAGTGACAGATGATGAAGTAAAGTGTACAAACAGACAATTTAAGGGGCCGAAACGTGAATCTTGCTCAAGTTCCTGCTGATGACCTCTATTGCTTTTGTCCTCATCAACTTTATCACAGCATATATCAATTATCTGTTTTAGTTGCACTTCATGTAACCTGTGGGAAAGCCAGATCGGTCCTTTGGAGGGATCAAATTCTTTACTTTTCATTATCTTCAGCTTCATCTTCTCACTTCGATTGAAGCATTTGCGTAACACCACACGTGGTTGACCAGTTATCCGCATTAGAAATGACAGGTCTGTTTGTAATTGTATTTGACTGATAGCAGATTGGGATTTAGATAAGTTACAAAGTTTGAAGTATATAAGCAGACACACAAGTGTCATGTCTATAATCACTCCTTTTTAGACGCTAATGTCATAAGTAAGTTGTTAGATTTATAATTTTGTTTAAAACGCAGTAATAAGTTATATTTTTTTTTCTTCTTTCAGTTTTTAGTTAGGCCTATAGTATTATTATTTTTTTTTCTTTATGATCTACCGGAGGTTAGCCTCAACCAATTTAATTATCTTGATAGTATATCTGAAGTTGATGGTGGACTAGTTCCCCGCCTTCTGACCGCTACTAGCTGGACACTGTCCTTCGTGCTATACCTATTGGTACTAATCTAATTAATTCTCATTACAGCTTTTCACGTTAAGTTATCTTCTTCTTTTTGACAATCAATATGACACATTTAATTAATTGTCCTGTACTCACAATATCAGTGACTTACACGTATGTTATACTCGTAGTTTTCACAACCACTTTCTCTCTCTTAACATTATGGAAATTATGCATAAAAAAGTATTTAGCGTTAATGCGATGGAATGGGTAGCGCCCTCCACTCAAGCCTCGCTTGCGTCATGTCAATCCAATAGATGCTTATGCTGTAATGCTTTCAATCCTTCCTCTTTGAAGACATTAACTCCTATAGGTAATAGTACATACATACCTGTTAACATAGAGATCAATAGTTTAGTTGTAAATCATAAAGAGATCATTAGTAATTTCTTTCATACCATTTGTAATAAAGATAATCTTAAACTACCTCGATTGTATTGGATACCTAAATTGCATAAAAACCTACAAATTTCGCTTCATAGCAGGTGCTAAACAATGCACTACTAAACAACTTTCGACTAAGATTAATAAAGGCCTAACCGTTATAAGAAATTACTTTAAGGAATATTGTAACGCTATCTATAAAAATAGCGGAATTACAGGTTTTCAGATATATTCGCATCTGTACACATGAGAGCGATTTTATTGAAAAAATAAATCGTACCTCCACCACCCTCATTGCGAGAGGTTATAATCGCTTTGATCTTAAGCGCAGTGCTGAAAAGCAGTTACACAAACACAGAGAGACTTTATTGAAATACGGTTATTTCTCCGCTAAGCAACTTTTGGACAACTGCCCTAACTTTATTTAAGTTCCTTTTCCATATTTCCAGTTTAGTCAGTTCGAATCATCTCGATGGCGTAGTCAATGTATCTGACTACATGTCCGAAATTTTTCTTTCGAGGCTGCTTTCTTTAAAGCAGGGCCCCGCTTGAGCGAGTTTGAACGTACAGGAATTAAGGGGCCGAAACGTGAATCTTGCTCAAGTTCCTGCTGATGACCTCTATTGCTTTTGTCCTCATCAACTTTATCACAGCATATATCAATTATCTGTTTTAGTTGCACTTCATGTAACCTGTGGGAAAGCCAGATCGGTCCTTTGGAGGGATCAAATTCTTTACTTTTCATTATCTTCAGCTTCATCTTCTCACTTCGATTGAAGCATTTGCGTAACACCACACGTGGTTGACCAGTTATCCGCATTAGAAATGACAGGTCTGTTTGTAATTGTATTTGACTGATAGCAGATTGGGATTTAGATAAGTTACAAAGTTTGAAGTATATAAGCAGACACACAAGTGTCATGTCTATAATCACTCCTTTTTAGACGCTAATGTCATAAGTAAGTTGTTAGATTTATAATTTTGTTTAAAACGCAGTAATAAGTTATATTTTTTTTTCTTTCAGTTTTTAGTTAGGCCTATAGTATTATTATTTTTTTTTCTTTATGATCTACCGGAGGTTAGCCTCAACCAATTTAATTATCTTGATAGTATGTCTGAAGTTGATGGTGGACTAGTTCCCCGCCTTCTGACCGCTACTAGCTGGACACTGTCCTTCGTGCTATACCTATTGGTACTAATCTAATTAATTCTCATTACAGCTTTTCACGTTAAGTTATCTTCTTCTTTTTGACAATCAATATGACACATTTAATTAATTGTCCTGTACTCACAATATCAGTGACTTACACGTATGTTATACTCGTAGTTTTCACAACCACTTTCTCTCTCTTAACATTATGGAAATTATACATAAAAAAGTATTTAGCGTTAATGCGATGGAATGGGTAGCGCCCTCCACTCAAGCCTCGCTTGCGTCATGTCAATCCAATAGATGCTTATGCTGTAATGCTTTCAATCCTTCCTCTTTGAAGACATTAACTCCTATAGGTAATAGTACATACATACCTGTTAACATAGAGATCAATAGTTTAGTTGTAAATCATAAAGAGATCATTAGTAATTTCTTTCATACCATTTGTAATAAAGATAATCTTAAACTACCTCGATTGTATTGGATACCTAAATTGCATAAAAACCCTTACAAATTTCGCTTCATAGCAGGTGCTAAACAATGCACTACTAAACAACTTTCGACTAAGATTAATAAAGGCCTAACCGTTATAAGAAATTACTTTAAGGAATATTGTAACGCTATCTATAAAAATAGCGGAATTACAGGTTTTCAGATATATTCGCATCTGTACACATGAGAGCGATTTTATTGAAAAAATAAATCGTACCTCCACCACCCTCATTGCGAGAGGTTATAATCGCTTTGATCTTAAGCGCAGTGCTGAAAAGCAGTTACACAAACACAGAGAGACTTTATTGAAATACGGTTATTTCTCCGCTAAGCAACTTTTGGACAACTGCCCTAACTTTATTTAAGTTCCTTTTCCATATTTCCAGTTTAGTCAGTTCGAATCATCTCGATGGCGTAGTCAATGTATCTGACTACATGTCCGAAATTTTTCTTTCGAGGCTGCTTTCTTTAAAGCAGGGCCCCGCTTGAGCGAGTTTGAACGTACAGGAATTAAGGGGCCGAAACGTGAATCTTGCTCAAGTTCCTGCTGATGACCTCTATTGCTTTTGTCCTCATCAACTTTATCACAGCATATATCAATTATCTGTTTTAGTTGCACTTCATGTAACCTGTGGGAAAGCCAGATCGGTCCTTTGGAGGGATCAAATTCTTTACTTTTCATTATCTTCAGCTTCATCTTCTCACTTCGATTGAAGCATTTGCGTAACACCACACGTGGTTGACCAGTTATCCGCATTAGAAATGACAGGTCTGTTTGTAATTGTATTTGACTGATAGCAGATTGGGATTTAGATAAGTTACAAAGTTTGAAGTATATAAGCAGACACACAAGTGTCATGTCTATAATCACTCCTTTTTAGACGCTAATGTCATAAGTAAGTTGTTAGATTTATAATTTTGTTTAAAACGCAGTAATAAGTTATATTTTTTTTCTTCTTTCAGTTTTTAGTTAGGCCTATAGTATTATTATTTTTTTTTCTTTATGATCTACCGGAGGTTAGCCTCAACCAATTTAATTAACTTTTCAGTAACTGCAAATTTAAGATAGAAGTTTCAGGAAAATTGTTGATATACTTTAACGAAAAGTGTCTGTTTGTACACTTTACTTCATCCTCTGTCACTGAATGATAGCTCATTTGAAAGATCATGATCTGTAGATGATTTCTATAATAACCAGTTCAACAAAATACCAATTTGTGTAACTTTTATGAGCAAAAATTCGAAAAAATGGAGTCAACACCTTAAATGTCACAATTTTAGCATTGGAAATACATAGGATTTTGTTATCCTCTCTATTTCTGAAAAGCAAATGATCTGATCCGGGAGACGCGAAGTTTTGCAGTAGGTTAGAGGTGTACTATGCTATGTGAAAGTTTTATGTACTACCTCGTTCCATGCACAACTTCACGCTAGCTCCCGGACTAATACAGCAAGGATGGTCTCAGGCAGCGAAACGTCGTTTTCCCAATTTGTATGCAAGGAAAGATGAGATGGTGGTGCAAACGGATTGAGTCGTCTTAGTCACCGATCTCATTCTAATTCCTTCGCCATGTCGACTGGTTATGTTGCAACACCTCCACCTGGGTCATATCGGCAGGGATAAGATGAAGTCTTTAGCTAGTCTCTTGCATTACTGGCCATCAATCGACTCAGACATCTACAAATTCATTAACGAGTGTACATTCAGTAAGGTGAAGCCGCGAACCCATCCATCCTGGAAACCCTGACCGGTTCCATTTAGTGATATGCGAGGAGTACATGCGGATTATTGCGGACATTTCCTTGGCGATCATTATGCGTTAGTTGTGGAGGATTCCTATTCAAGATTTACAGAGGTCTTCATCACCAAGCATACTACTTCTGCCTTCAGTAAACAAGCATTGCGTCAAATGTTTTCGAGGGAAGGCATTCCCCAGTTATGGTAACGGACAAGGGAAGTCATTCCGTTATCTGTTAGCAGATTCTATCGGCAGTATGTATGAGACCAGATCTACATTCATGGTTGAAGTCTATCAGATGCCAACCAGTTTTCACGGCACCTAGACACCAATGTTCGAATGGCCTTACAGAAAACTTCGTGAAGACTTTGAAGATAGCCATCACTACTGTTTCTTCAGCCAACATCAATGATCTGGTCTCAACAATGCTTACGTTTTTGCTACAATATCGCAACGCCACCCATCCGGCTGCTGGAAAGTCTCCTGTTATGCTGTTGAAGAGACGGAATTTCAGGTCGTCTTTAAGTTTGGATACGACAGATGTTATGATCTATCGAGGGAATGACTCCCGGCCTTGTTAGGGACTACTACTTCTGAGCATTAGGGACAAGATGTTCTTCGTGTTGGATCGCAAGGACGGAATGGTGTATCGTCGACATATAGACCAGTTCAACATCGCTTCACCCTCTGACCCTGACTTACCTCACCCATTTGAAACAGAAGAATCATCTTGTGCACAATTATCATCATCACATGACCTAACACCCAGTGTTGCGGAAAACACTTCCGCCTGTTTACATGCTGGGGATGGACTGTAATCCGCTTTCTAAGCATATCATATGTCTGGCCAATGTATAATTCTTTGCAAAAATCACACACCAACTTATGTATGACATTAGAAGACCGGCAGTATGGATTACTTCTGATTTAAAAAAGTTTTATTCTCACTTGGTCGAAAGGCAGTTGTTTTACCGGTTCTGAGTAACTCGCAAAATTTGCAACGTGGTTCATCATACTTCTTACCCACGTTAATACGTATCCGATTTTTGTTTGAGAGTAATGATGGAAAATATTTGTATTTGGGATCTCAAGGTTTAAGGTTCTTAGTGACATTTGATGCAGATCATCTTCTATTAAAGGTCTTGGATACTTTATTGTAAGGACCTACGAGAATCGGCTAATTATGAGTCGAGTTGAATCTCGAATCGAATCGGGACATGATTCGCGAATCAAATCAAATCGAATTTTGAATCGAATCATTGAAAATCTGCATAGGCTTACTTTAGGTTTTTGATTTACGGTTTGCTTAGTTGAGGAATGTTGAAAATCTTGTGGATTCCTGACATGAGTAACGAACAAGTCTTCCAACCAATGATAGGCAGTTGTTAATTAATATCAAAATGCACCACTTTAAAATTTGCGTGTTTGTCATGAGAGAAAGTGCGACAGAAGATTTTGCAGCCACTAGAATGGTGGACGGAAAATGAGTGATCGGCAAGCAAAACTGCATGTGCAATATGTGAATCCGACATCATCTATCACTTGTTAATATTATCCTAGCAACGAGATTGATGGAGAAAGTTGGCCATGACATGATCCTCACGCTCCGATGTAATATGGGCCTAAAAGTAGCCAATTATACTGTTAACCAATAAGAAAGCACATAGCGTTCATAAGACGTTTTGGGATAGTTACTGAATGGTACAGATGAAACAGGCAGTCAAAGTATGAAACCGTCAATATTTCTCTGTGATAATAACTATCTACGCCGCTTTATAACTCGGCCTATTTCGAATGACATGTTGACTGCAGATTATGAATTAGATAGTGAATATTGATTTGACATGCGACTTCACATTAGCCTTGTTTTGCCAAAAAAGATGATTTAGAAAATGGAATTTAGATTTGTGACCTCAGGCTGGTAGCAGTCCTGTGAATTTCATCAGTGACTGCCATCAATCGTTCCTATACCTAGACCCTGAGCCCAGGAAAGCAGTGATATTCATGAGCTGAAAATCAGTAACATTTCTATCTTAATTTTCAGAAAGCAATAATGTAGAATTTTTACAACAAGTTCTTAAAATATTGTATCGCTACATTATCGCTCCAGCAATGCTTGCAACTTCTCATGCTATCGCTGTCCGCAACTACTATCTTTAAGTATTCTGTTCGGGCAGAATTCACAGAAATAATTATGTAATAGACTGAAATATGGTTACTTCCAAATTCGTTACTCAAAATCATGCTTGTGCTAGTCCTAAGGATTACAGAAGGCAATAGCAATTATCGTTGCCAAAAATCGTTCCCAAAATCGGAGCACTATAATGTAGACTAAATCTTGCATTAGCTTGGACTATCCTGGGCTTGAAAATTGAATATCATGAAGCTCGGATTCATGATCACTGTTTGATTCAGCTTTCAAGACTCCGAGCTTGCAACCACAAGTCATTTCAACAACACGTACTGCGTGCTGCGTTGTATGCTGCCGACTAATCTTGTGTAGCACTCGACGTCTTCAACCGCTTTCAGTGAGAATTCAACACCTCAAGTTTATTGAAACTTCACGGTTAAGTCGTATCGAACGGAAAGAGGCCACAAATCAAAAGAAAATATTTGGAGTAATTTCTGCCCAGTTGAAGCGAACAGATTAGGATTTTTCCTCGAATCACAATTTCGAATCGAGCCGAATCTCGAAGCTTCTCAGGTCCCTACTTTAATGTTATCAGTCTTTGTCTTGACTGCGTGTAACGTTCATCTCTGTCATTATCATTTTAAACAATCCTTCTGATTCGACGGGCCAGGTTATAAGGTATGTTTCTCATTATGTGTCATAGATGAGATGAATGGAGCGTACATCATTGTATCTGTCCCTCTCTATAAACATCCTTCAGATTCAACAGCCTTCAGATCTATTTACAAAAACAGACATCTAAAAAATGCATTGAGTTTTACTCATTTCCCTTGTGAATGAGGTGAGCACTGAGCCTTCTGAGGGTGTCTGTCGAGCTATGCCCTTTCATAAGCTGCATCCTAAAATGCCAATAAAATAGATTGTGAGCAAAAGGAATTTATGTTCATTGAACAGTTCCATTCCACACTTGATGCTTGATGCTACATAATTTCGATGTCTTCATTTAAAAATTGTGTAGGGATATTTCGTTTTATATTTCTTGTGTAAATTATATGAATAAATCAGCTTGCATTGAAAACCCGGCGGGGTACCGGGACGAAATCGATCGGTAAGATAATTGAGTTTTGATTCCTTTGAGACTACTGGTTTTAGATATTTATTTCCATTTTCAGTTAACTTTCGCTTTTTATATATTCTGGCTGTAAATGGCTCCTAAGAGAAGGAATGACGACTTAATTATTTCAATGATTTGGTGAAGAAAGAGGACTTGTCGAAAGTGTACGAAAAGATTGATGATCTATCAAACAAATCGCAGAATATTACAAGTTACACTATATTGCACAAAAAGTAATTGTTTCTCAAATATATTTAAGGCAGAATGGTTTTCAGAATTTAATCTCCTCAAATTACAAAAGGATAGCAGTATTAAAGATATTACTGCAGAACTGGGCAAAAGCACGACTCATGTAACATGTGATTCAGCACAAGAAGAATGGAACAAAAGAATCCATTAAAGAAAAGTTGGTTGTTACAAAGTTTATCGGAATGATTCCGTAGAAGAAATATACTAAAATTTCCTGATTGAGTAAGTGCCGAAAATTCCTAAAAAGATGTTTAAGAATTCATACAATGGCAATCAATGATTGAATGAGATTTCCAAGATCAACTTGTGATTACGGAAGTGTGGCATGAAATTGAGCGACTTTGTATGACTGCAGCAGTGAAAAGAGATTTCATGCAAAAAATAGATGAAGAAGAGGTCCTTTCTAAGATAAGTAATGTAAATAGTGTTCAAACGAACAGCGACAGGGAGAATTGGGTAGAGATGACACAAAAAGAGATGGTACTTCAATTATCTCCCCCACCCATATTTTTGTTGTTGACACCCGCGAGTGTTGCATCATAAGCGATCTTCTCTTGCTCCTAAGTGCAGTCTCAATACTGTCGCAAGAGCGTTGAGTGTGAAATTTCTCTGGTTTGTAGAAAATTCCCAGCACTTGCTTTGCCGTTCACTGTAGTTGCAGTGTAGGCAACAATCCCACGACGCTCATGATCACAGCACAGCTGTATCTTGTATTGTAACTGAGTACACCAATCCCTCATCTCAGGGATCAAGTAAGACTTCTCAGTGGTGTTGTGCTATCACTCAGTGACATAAGTTCAATGCTAAATCCAGTGCGACTAAGTTTGACGAAATTCGATGAATTCGGAAACATTGGAAAATGTGGGGGGGGAAGAATACAAGTACCAAAGAGATATCTCTCATCGAGGATATTTGGAAGATTTTCAAATCCGATCACCATGATTCCGCTGAGTAGTGCGTTTACGAGTAGAGTAACAAGAAATGGCACTAATCAACATTTGATCATGAAAATTTAGCATTTCAAGTTTCCATTTCCAGCTGCACACTCATTGGTTGAGAACGATAGCTGATTTACGTACGCATCACTCTCTCGCCAATACCGAATCAGATAAGATCAAAATAGACCTCGGAAATCTCATGCAAATGTCAACTTTCGGAAACTGTTTCTCAAAGAGCACGCGACGGATTTACGGTGAATTCTGATATGTTGATAAGCACGATCTAAACTACATGTTTTACCATTTTCAGGATACCACGAATTTTGTCCGGGTTGCTCATATTTAGTTCCTAAATTTCCAGGACTATATCAGCATCATCTTCGCTTTATACGTGATTTTAATAGATGATTACATTACATGTATGTTCCTATGACTTAGTCTCATATGAATTCAACAACGGATATCCCACAAAGAATGTCTTCTATGAAAAGAATTATAGATATTTCAGCTCATTGGACTTCATCGACTAGAAATAAGGTTTGAAATTATCACGGCGTCAGGTAATCACAATAAGTACACAATGATTCTAATATCAATTGATGCATAGAATAAAATAAAATAGATGAAATAGATGAAATAATACAGTTCGTTAAGCCTATCGTATATAATTTTGATCATACTAGTGTTCTAGCTTTTAAGCACTTAAGGTCAGCGATTTTAGCATCAGATGCAGAAAAAAACCAATATCTGTCAGGATTAATGAGAACTGTAATAATGGTTGTTGATATCCATCATAGTTCTTTTAGCACACATGCGATTATTGTTGAAATGTATGTGCAAGATTCAGTACCTCAGTAGGCATTTGTCAGAAAAACTTTTTTGTAGAACGTTTTATTTAGTTTAGCCATTTTTCATTGGTGCCAGTGTGAGTTTCATCATCTTTATTCTCTCACGTACTTGCTCCATCCTCTACCATCACCCATATCCAAGCTCTGATCAGTGTAGAGAACTAGTTGACACAAACCTTTCTCGTCATGGTGGTAGAAGGCCACACACCATTGATGCTTTTCTGAAGAACATTCTTTGGCGCAATCCGTTGACTTTTTAACTCCTTCAATTCTCTGCGTGCATCCTCCGCTTCCAGCATATTCATCTTCGTTAGCAAATACAGCGACTGGGACTTTCTTGAAATAATTTATGCGTTCATCAGTTGATTGTGTTCCAACTCGAGGTTGACATACAACATTAAAGGTAGGAGCACCGTGAATATCCCAAAGACAGTAATTTTGATCAAAGGCTACGAAATCCTGTTTAGGAGTATCGGGCTCTGGAATCCACCAATTCAGCAAGCGGGAGTTCGGTTCAGTCGCTCCATTCGTCCATTGCCATCCTGATTTGTTCCAACATCTTTCATGAAGAAGATCTGTTAACCCGATGAGGAAAGGTCGCGCTGCCAGGGGTTTGCCATTCAAGAGGACAACATTGTGACCATGAACCAATTCTCCGTTGATTTCAGCACAGAAGGCCTGGGAGTCGCACCAATTGAGTCTGACGGTTGTCGTCCAATGCAGACAGACTCCGTATTGCATTTGGAAAGGCGAAGGGCAGCAGCGCACCAGTTCGTGAGTCATGAAAATCAAAATGAGCGACCAGAAGAGAGCGGAGATGAGTTGTTGCAGAGGAGACATGGTGACGATGATGCAAAGTCCAGGTGATAAAGTGATAATTTCGTGTGAGGTAGCTGAGTTTTGTGACTGTTATTATTTTATATATAAGATGATGCATTAAGTTAAGCTAACTAGTTGCACCCAAGAGATTCAAAATTCCAAGCATCAAATTTATTCAGTTATACAGAAGTGTCACGCTACCATTATCTGTTGTCACGAAATAAAGAAATACAATTGACAATAAGTGAGAAGTAGTAAATTTCATAACAAGATGATGTTATAGTTGGGATGTTTTGAAACGAACTGTTTCGTCTTAGAGACAACACTTTTTATTTCATGCATTGTCAGTATTTGTTTAGAAAAGCATAACTGTCGCTGATATGGATCTCCATAGAGATCCCATGCAACTCTGCCACTCTTGAGTGAATATGCATTGGCTCGGCCTAATTTGAATTAATGTTTTGAGAAAGCCAAGTTTGGTGATTATAAGTGAAAATATATAATAATGGTAATAATAGGCGTTTATTGATTGAAGAAATAGAAATCAAAATTACACAGAAAGTAAGGTCACAGCAAGATATGGATTAGATACAATGATGCTGACATTAAAGAGTAACTTGACAGCGAAAGAGAAAACACACACGAAACCACAGAAAAATGGGATTTGGCAGTTTAATTTCTTTAAAGAAAATAGAAATCCAGGGAAAGAATGAATTTTGACGCATCAAGGTTGAACAAAATGACACCTGATATTTCCCTGATCTCGGCAATAATGCCGGTACGCGAGAGTACAAAGGATCGCCTGTGAGATGACACTTATGGAAGAACCTCACAGCAGGGTCTTTATGCATTTCATTTAAGTTCGGAATCACTGAGCAGGTGCATTCCAAGTCACATATAATGCGATGAGCACGTTTACCCAGTCTGTCCAGCCTTCTTTTGACAAATGCAGAATGCTCACAAAAAACCGGAGAGGCGTACATCAATGCAGATAAGACCAATCCATTGAAAACTACTAATAATTCCTGTTTGGAAACAAACGACTTAATGAGTCTGATGGTATGTAGTCTGCGCGAGGCTGTCAGAATAATACGATCGAAATGGTTGTCCCAGGTTAGTCTATCGTTCAAGGTCATTCCCAAGATGGTCAAGTCCGACACTAGCTGTATACCACGGTAAGGTTCAATATAGTTGATAATAGCCTATATTTTTACCTATGATCGCCGTAGTTGGCATTCCAAAATCATTAATCAAAATTACGTCACTCTTCATCCACCTAACCTGAACCAAGATTATCCTTGATCCTTAATCTCTACGTTTAGTTTTCTCCCTGTCATTGTACATTTATGTTAGATGAAATTTAAAGTCATTGGTTTCATTTACTGCTATTCAATTTCAATAGTAATCCTCTGTTTATTGCTGTTATTGGAATTTTCCGGCAGTTTTACTAATGGGCATGCATGAACAATACGGTGTAATAAGGCGTTTGACAAATCGAAGTTTTGGATGTTAGGTTATTCAGAGTTTACATGATGACGTTGGAAAACATGCGAACATGAAATTTTATCCCGTTTAGATGACGTTGAAGGACTCATGGGAAGGACAAGTTTGGTCAGTTTGGTATTTTTTGTCATTTTGAGGAGTGTCATCATGTGACCTCAAATTATCAACTTCTCATGGCACATATCTTTATCTCTAAAATATTTTATTCGTCAAGTCGCAAATTTTGCGACAAAAATTCAAGCTTCATGTAATCTCCTCACTGCTACGTGGCCATAGTTGGACATTGACATACAAATATGAAAAGTTAGTTATTTTAAAATTAAACGTGTTAATAGTGTGATCATCATGCAGTAGAATGAGTGGATCATGTCAAGAGGTCGTAAAGGATGTATGTAATTCGATGTCACATGATGACGTTATAGAGGCTACTTTTCGGTTGAAATGGGCAAATTGCCTCTGCTTTAAGCATAATTCGCCATATTCATGGGAAACAATACCTGCATCTTCATGGATCGGAAAACTGCCGTTTCATGTCACCAGTTGCTCGGCTGACATTATTAGATTATCTGGTTTACATTCAAGACGATGCGAGAGATCACTAATGAGCTGGTTTACTGACTGTCGATCGGGAAACCAATGATTCTAATATACATTGGTTCACAACATAAATATAGCTGGCCCGTTAGTTTAAGGCTTTCACAAGAGAAATATCGGTTCATCAAATGTGACAAATTCATACCATCCGTGATAATTTATTTCACAATTGCTATGTAGTATAGTATACGTCACACTCAATTTCGCTGAATTTCATGCCTTTCAATTTGTTTGGTCAACATCCGTGAGAAAAGCACACCGTATTTAATCGAATAATCGCCCAGGCTTTTAATTGTATTTTTATTCTATTTGGGGCAGCATTATTATAGCTGGGGCAGTTAATTGGGGTGGGCGGTTATTTTTATTTTAAATGTACGGTTGATTTCTCAAGAAGACCTGTTAACCCGATAACAAAGGGTTGAGCTGCCAGGGGTTTGTCATTCAAGATGACAACATTATGATCGTGTATTGATTATCCGTTGATTTCAGCAGAAGGCCTGAGAGTCGTAATGATTTAAGTTTGACGGATGTCGTCCGATTGAGACAGTCAGGAAAGGCAGCTGGGTACCTGCCTTGAGTTATTAGGGACCAGAAATGAGTTGAAGCGGATAGGCCGATATGTTGACGGTAATGCAAATGTTAGGCGAAATACTTTTGATTCCGTGGCAGATAGTGGTTGTAACGTTGCACGATAGTAGTCATATGTTGCGGCTGACAGTGGTTAAATAATGATTTTCGGAGTCAATGAAGATGCTTTTCATCAATAACTCATCTCAGACATGTAAGCTATCATGATCAGAACAAATCCCACCTCTTAATTTTTCATTAATTACTGATTATATAACACTATCATTTACTTAATGATGGTAGCGATATTGAATATGTGAGTTTATCTCGAATATTTAATAATCTATTCATTTTATTTATGTTATGTAATGTCAATATCAAACAATTATATATCAATCGGTGACTTGAGAATGATAAATCAATTAGTACAAGAAATGATTGAATAAACTTTAAATCGTAGATAAACGTCATTTTTTTACACAAATCATGAAAAGTAGGATTTTCCTTCTTAGCTCATGGCGTGAGTATTAGTTAAACTTTTGATTATTTGAAGCCTATCATGATTGTTGTATTCAGAAATTTTAATCACTTAACTTGCAGAAATTGCACAGCTTTGTGCAGATTACCATGGTAATTAGGTTCATACACATTTGATAGCGAAATAAAAATACCTGCATTTCTGGAGTGTTGACACCTTTTAAACCTTTTTAGATTTTATAGACTTAGATATTTCAGTCTATGAAGCAAAAGCGAATCCCGGAATTCGGCGTTTATTTGATCCAAGGTTTATTCATTTCGTTCATTATAATAATCATGATTTAATGATGAGAATAAAAATTGCGTCACAAGAAGTAGTTTTCATTGAATTTCCCCCGTACCGGTATTAAAAACCACAGAAAAGAAGTTTGAACTTATGAGTGATATACTGTTTTCACAACCTCCCCTGGTAAAATATATTCTCAAGTATGACTTCTTGATTTGTGTTTGCAATACTTCAACTAGTATTTCGTCCCTAGCGGTGCGCATCTAGGCTTGCTGTTACATTTCTTTTTAGTGTGAATTGCCATCTTCTCCTGTTACCGTCTGACACCATGCATTCGCATTGTGTAGAAAGTTGACAAATTATCCTATTTAAGCTGTTTCTAACAAAAATTATTTTCCTGCTCCTATTTAAAATTGAATTTAGATGAGACTTTTTGTCTTTTTAGGAGTTACATCATGGATGCAAAATATCCCATTGATATTTCTATTCTTCTTGAGATAAACATCACAAGTGCAACGTAGACTAATAATTCAAAATGAGCTACACATTTTCAAGAAATTAAACTGAATGTTCTTGTAAATTTTATAGTTTCTAAAGCGTTCACAGTTTACACACGGCGAATTGTGGGGTGTTTCAAGCGCTAATAGTAAGAGTTTTATTCTTCATTTATACGATCATTTGATAATTTTATTTGGTCACCCGTCCACGAACAATCGAATATGTGTTGGCAAATCTTCCTCCATGAAGCGGAGGTAGAAGAGTTTCACAGTATTATTAATTTTTATCGCAAGTAGCTTGTGTAATTTGATCTGATTTTATGTGAATTCTCATTTTTATTTGAGTAAGTATACCGGTTTATTTCTCTATTAAATAATCTTGAAACAATGAGGTCTCATGAACGTGCGTGGACATTTTATTGTTACTAGTCTGTTAAATTCAGTGAAATAAATGAAAATGTCAGATCGCATGGTGTCCAGAGATGGAAGTGGGCCGGATGAGATGTTAAGCCTCTGACCCGACACGCCCAGATTCATTTAATCTAGGCCTTGTCCTGCATCTGCCTGGTCAAACTTGCCGCAGCCGGTTATTGTTTGATTATTCTTTCTCTAATTTGAAATGACCTATGTTGTCATCATAAATCATTCAGTTTAAAATAAAATATTTCCTTGTAATCACTGCAGCAATTAATATGAATCAGTTATTGATTAGGCAAATGTATTTCAGGTTCAACGTAGACAATGATGGAAGACTTTGAGGAACCAGGTTGGAAAAACAAAATTTTTAAAAAGTAAGTTGATTTTCTAAAGCAAGGCGGTGAAAGTAATTAATTTTGTTATTTTCCTCAATCCAGTGGTAACTAACGAAAAGAGGTATGAGAATTCTGCTAAAAAGCTATTGTTTCTACTTCACTACTTAATCAATGTTGCGTAAAATATACTTTGAAATTGCGCCATGTATTACTCATGCACTGTCTGTAAGAAGAACATCTGATGGAGTGTACATGTATCTCAAGGTCATGCTCATCATAGAACATTGGTCTAATTGATATGAATTGGTCCAGATGACTTAATGATTTAATTCTGATGCTGATGACTGTTGACTTGTAGGGGGAAATTTGAAAGAACACGTCCTTCATGACCCTAGCTAATCCATATGAGCACACACTGATGGGATTGTCAAGGGCCCTTTGAGAAATTCCGGTTATTCAATTAATAATGATGAGATATTAAGGTCGATAGTGCATGATACTCTCATAGTCATTAGCAGAGTTCGGAAAATATTTAGCATTTAGCTAAAAATACCAAAATATTTATTTCAAAATTTTGAAATCTCATAGAAGCCAAATTATAGTATGAATTATATTATACTATAGTCAAAATATTCAAATATTTACTTCTCTCAAAAACTCTGAAACATAAAAAATTAAAATATTTAAGACCTTCATATATTCCCATTTATTGGTAAAAGCAATTGTAGATTAATATTTTAGAGAGATTTTCTGGAGTAGGTCGCTGGCGATTGTATGATAGAATTGTCTTGTATGTCGAAAACGTATGCTCGAAGTCAACGCTCATGATTGGCTGTATATGGCAACCTACTGTGGAGAGACATGCCGTCCGGCAATGAGTTCTCACCACCTGACCACACTGAACTGATTCAATGCATCACAGGACTCGAATATCAGGATACTTGACGTAAAATTTATGATACTTCCCCTTGATCGTCTCACCTTTGATCCTCGACAATGAATTGATGGCATTTTCTGTAGAGGTCACTGCTTGGAAGGTGTTCATTAGACCTAATCCTTCTGTCTCCAGTGATTTCATCAGGTCAGGCAGAAAGTACAAGTTGGCTACGATATGTGCTAGTTGTGACCTTATGTCTGTGGCACCGATGATCACCTTACATTGTCTGATCGATGGCGAATTCTCAGTCAAAGGAATCAATAACAGTCCGCATGGAGTCCAGATTTTCTGTGTAAAATAGTGCATCGTTAAACCATAAGGATAGGATAGGTTGTAGAGGAAGGTTTGGGTTTGGCTTCTTCCACGAAACTATTATCTACGGAGCATTTTTTTGAACAATTTCTAAGTTAACGAGATGAGTTGGTTCACTTGCTGAAATAATTACCGAGCACGCTCATTTATACTTATTCGGTGGAGCACGTGGAGAAGCCGAGGAAGGAATGTTTTCAGTTGACTCCCACACTTATTCATATAAGGAGCTGTATCATTTATTAGAAGTTCAACATTCTTCGACTCCACCTCCAAGATTTTGCAGATAGCGCCATTTACGGCCAGGGACACCATTTTAGTTTAGTGTTCTACAATGACATTGAGCGAGATTGCATGTTTCCACAGACATTTTCACAAACAACTACATATGAAATAAATTAACGTCGGTCGTCTCGTCAACCGAATTCCATATACATGTAGACTGAACTTGAATATGGAGACAGCCGACGTATCCCAATCTTCAATATTTTGCTTTTAATATATGACTCAATTAAGGATTTTTTCCGACTACAAAATATTTGAGTCAGCCTTAATGTATTAGAGATCGTACGAAAAATTTAGAAATATTTTTCTTAAAAATTTCGAGGAAATAAAAATATTAGGAATACCAAAAAAATCTAAAATGCTTCAAATAATTTGAAAAAATATTTTTTCGAAAACACCAGTCATAAATTTTGAATGTTTTCGTTCGTATTTAATGAATTGGGCTTCATATAGTAACCTTACTATGAATGCCGACCTGGACGATATTGCTGATGGAATAATCAATAACTAGTAAATAGATGTTGGTTGAAATTTTATGGAGAAAATGAATGCGATTTTTTTCTGAAGGTTTTGCGTAGAATGAGAAAATAATCTCAATTTTGTTCGAAGGTACCTGCAGCAGAAAATGACATGCAAATCAACATATGCATCGTACAGTTTCCTAAACGTGCTACATATGTGTAAATGTTAAGAAAAATGATGAATTCTTACTTACTTCCCGATTTTGAGTCTTTGTTTCCTCATTTTGTGGATTGGACGATATATCATGACGATTCCGGTGTGGGCGGATTGCGCTTATCCGACCATCACGGTCCTGCGCAGTGCAAGTGCAGATCTCGCAGATCCTCCTCCACTTTATGCACCCATTTCTTTCACTGACCTCCAGCGATGTTCTGACCAGGTAATTATAGAGGCCGTGTCTTTTTGGGCCAGCTCGAATGAAGCATACGCTCTAAGTTCTCGAACCATCTTAACCGGTTTTCACGTAGCACACCCGGTAGATCTGTGATTCCCAAGGTTTGATGTAGTCTATCCATAGATCTGCGTTCGCAAAGCTTGGTGGAACATATCCATCTGATCATGTGGTTTTCGCTTCTGACAGGCCTGTTGATGTCATCAGTCTTCACTACCTATGTGTCTAAGGGATAGAGTAACTCCCAAGCTAATTCTGCGATTCACAAGTATAGGTAATAATTGATGGAACGTCTTCGATGCCATTCTGACTCGTTCGGCATAGTTAAGCAAAGAATGTTGAAAGGAACTGTGAGAAAAACCCACATGTGATTCTCGTGAATTTCCACTGCATAATATCGACTCCCTGTGGTTAAAGATACAGTAATTTAACAGCTAGCTTACAGTAATTCGTGTGCTAATTGTATTACTGAGCAGTCTGAATCGTAAAAGCTCTTACCGATTACTGATGCGCAAGACTTCAATAAAAATTCTTCAAATATAAAGTACTGCATTTCTTCAGAGTTCTACAAAATTCACTGACAGAATTATTACAGATGAATTACAAATTGAAGTACATCAATCCACCAAGTGACTTTAGAACCAAAGGAGGTAAGATTTGCGGATCTGCATCACAGATCTGTCTCATGTAGATGGTCAAATATTTGTGATGCATGCCTGTCGACGCTTTCAGGCCAATCCGGGGCTGGTTGCAAGTCAAACTTCACCTATCTCAGACCATTGAGATAATTTTGCCAAGCCCTGAGACAAAGCGGTATGATTCGCTGGTGCCTCCAAAGGTTTCCATAGGAAATGTGCGAAAAAACTACACGGATTTCCATAACCCTTTCGCTGTGGATGTGGGGGCACTAGCATGATAGATATTCGCCTGTGTGTGCGGGCTGACTGTTCTCACTCTGTGATGATTGACGCGGCGTGTGCGGCTACCTAGTATACTAGTATTGCTCGTGTGCAGTAGATGAATGTTGTTCACGTCTCCTGTGCGGTTAATTATGATGAGAAGAATCTCTACAGCTCTGTATCAATAATCAATTACCAGAATACTGGAATGTTTGTTATCTGACAGTAATTATCCTCCGAATCAGAATTTCTGTGCAGATAACATCCTGATAAAGCTCTTTCCCGTTCTCTATCTTATGCCACCACTTATTGCCATTTTTTACAATTGATTGTTGAATCAAAAAGTGTCGGTGTTTAAACTTCCGCCTTAATGCACTCTTCTTTTCATAAATGATCAATAATAACAATAAATGCGTTTCATCATTTCACTCTACAAAAATCAGTGCATTTCGAATGTTACTTTGGTGTTGAAGTCCTGATTCAGTTTTGATTAACGATGTGCCATATGAAACCTTGTGATCAATGGACTAGATTGGCATATGTTTCACTTTCTTAAGTGGTCACTTGGGGACAGTAGTTCTCACGAAAATTGGCGTTTTATTTGCTTCAGGATTTCAACATAAACACAACCATTTTTTGAATGAAAATTGACAGACAGTCTGAGCAAGCCATCAGCTTTTTATGATGAAAGGGTTTTAAGATTCGTTGAATGTACAAAACATTCAGTACTAACAAGTTCTACCGAAAAAAGGCTGCTAAAAACATCTAACATGATTTTTTCATGAGGAATGCTTATTTTCAATACATGTTGTGCATGTAAAAGACTGTGCTTAGTGCTTTAAATTGGCAGAGAGTTTAGGTGGTGTGATGTCAGACTAAAAAAATTGAAGTGGCTCTGGGGCCGAATCCTCCACGTACCCGGTTCCATTATTGGGAGAAATATAAATTATGTTGTTGAAAATTTCTTCGGGTACTGCAGACACAATCGTTATTCTATGCGACGTTTCGCTATGTAGCTTAATCATGCACGAATGTCATGCAGCACCCGAAGAAATTTTCAACAACATAATTTATATTTCTCCCAAGACTACAAAAAACTCGAAATTTTGGTCTGGTCCATCATTAGCCGATGACTACAGACAAAACAGATCAATACAAAAGAAATTAGATTTTGAATCAGGCTCGCATGTTAAGCATTTATGATGCTTTTATATGATGTTTTCAAATTTCGGCAACATGTGGTACAATTTCACTTAACATATGTTTTTTAGCTGATATTGCGTTTTTTGTCAGACAAGCAATGTTTTCAACGCCTAACTAAAGTAGCTTTAAGATAAAAAGTCGAGAATTGAATTTGAACATCGTTTTGCGAAAAAATATTTGAAAACATTATCAGTCTAAGAGAGTGAATATTTGGCAGAATGCACAAGACCGAGATTAGGAATCGAGCTAATCTCCATGATTGAGATCTTTAGGAGGCCAATTACTCAATAGACCATAGATTTTGCATGGTAGATGATGAGCACAGATAGTCCATAGATTAGAATTGGGATTTGTTTGTAATCCCTACAAACCACACTGTTTCCGAAGCCAAGTGTCTCGGCTGACCAAGTGAATAAATTTATTAATCAATTAATTGATGAGAATAAACGAAAGATAAAGGATTTTTCGGGTTGAGCAACGATTTAAGAAACGGAGATGATTACACATTCCTTTGAATTTTACTTTTCAATATTTTCAGTAGGTAGCATGACGGAAGTATTTTAGTGATTCTTAGTTAGTGTCAACAATATCCCTTATTCATCATGGATACGTCCTAATGTTCCTTCCTTGCAAGTTACAAAAAATCCTAAACCGAAATGTTCCTAATTTTGGGACATCTTGTTTATTGATTGTTTATGCTGATGTCATACGATGGCATGTTGCAGGTGAATCGGACTTCATATTTGACTGAAGCATTAACTATTGTATCAGATTTGACTTTTGAATGTTGATGATAATTGACATTTTGTTTTCAGACCAGCTGTGCCAATAAAGAAGAGCAGTGAAGGCAAAATGAGATCAAGTGTGTAAGTTTCGATCATCTTCCTGTTTTTCTTAGTGTTTGGGGATTAACTTACTTCAGTTTCAGACATATAAGCCTGAAGGCTGCTACAACACACTCACATCTATCCTTGAGAAGTTCATGTACTATTGTGCAGTTCTGTTCAGCTGATGAAGAAAACTACCTCGTTACGACGCTTTTCTTGCTTTATCTGAGATCGAACATGGCATTATTTTGCGTTGACTACATATTAGAGTTCCGACCAAAATTAACTTGTTTGGAGAATGCTGTATGGAAAAGGTCATGTCATTTGTTGACTTTCTCTACCTGACAGCAGTCAATGGCAATTTCCCAAAATCAACAGCAATAATAAAATGCTAAATCAAGTAAAATGGTTTGACTATACTCGTACAGTGTAGTTAAGGCAAATTGGTGGCTGCATCTCCAGTTCACTTTCATACTACATGCATGACATGTTGCGTTTCAATCACGTCAAGTCGGCAGCTACAGCCAGTGTGAAGTAGTCTGAAGACTCGTAAAACTCCGTCATACAGGAGGCATATAGAGTTGATGCTTTATTCTGCCTACAAATATGATATCATACGATATTACATGATCTAAGTGGCATTAACTGATTTTCCGCTAAAAGTTCAGTCGGAACAGAGGGCTTAGATGTTGCCTAGAATCTTTTCGTATGAATGGACATGGCATGTATTTACATCTCGTGATTTCGTTTTACGAAATTTTACGCATATTGGGTATAACTTGGAAGTTTGTTGGAGATTAAATGCTATCGTCTTCGAATTATTAGAATAGCTGCTGTACTAATAATTAACTATCAATCTTCCTGTAATGTCAGAAAAATTATTGAATTACTTTTAATGATCGGAGCAGAGTATTGGTTCTCTGATCAAAGAGCAGTGCAGAATTTACACTCAATGACAGATGATTTCTTTAGTGTGTTAAGTTCATCTGCTTTTGGTGAAAGACCATTCAGCCAGTTGAACAACATTATTCAAATTCAACATTCATTAACAAAAGAGTATGTGGACATTCTCAACTTGGATGTCATGAACTTCAACTAAGATGTCATGAAACATTTCTGAAGAACTTTGTTGCATATTCAATTTAAGAATATATTTAAGCCTCATACTCTCATGATTTCTTAAAACCCTAGTCTTATTCATTATCAAGAACGCTGTTGTTGAGATTTTATTGCGTCATTGCCACTTGAGGGTGTAGTTAGGTCCAGAGATGGAAACTGGTCATCTTATCTTCAATTGTAAACGCATTGTAGTATGGACATCGTATTGATTGAGACAGTGAGCACTTTCATGAATTGGAAAGACAGTCCTACGCCTGATTCACCTACATCCTGCACACTTCACACTAGCGCCTGTAATTCAAGAAGCACTCGCTCTAATTGAATAAAATGTCGTGTGTGGATAGAAAATACCATCCACTGCGTCAACCTTCAATTTTTAAGTTTTGTGGTGATAAGTTAATTTTTCCATATTCTACTCAAATTTGAAAATGTTGACTGAGTTAACACATATGTAACTTCTACGATTGATGTTGACAACGCATCCCTTTCTTATAAAAATAATAACTCGAATTATTGCTTTGTGATCAACATGGCTAAGCTTTCTATCTTCATTGATATGAGGTAGGTGGCGCAATTGTGATTTAGTAAAGTCGTCCATTCACAAAACTGAACTATCGGACGATTTTTCGTATAAATGCTTATTCTTCAGATTTGTTTATTGCAAGGTATTCATATTTCGATGCCTCATCTTTTTCAGGTCTTCTTTTCGTCAACATGAAGCTCGGAACGAAGTAAGTAAAATGCTACATGTGTAAAAGTGTTGTGGAAGTTAGTAAAGAATTCTTGAATATTTGATATGTACTTGCTCATTTCTATTACGTTCGTATTAATTGATACTTCGATATTTCAGCGTACTTATTAATTGATTATTTTTCGAGCAAAATACCAGTAATAGTAAAAAAAATGAGAATGAATGAAGGAATTTTGTGCTGTCAGCTGGTGAATAACACAGAAACATATGAACAACTCAGGAGAGTGGATCTCTACAGGGCTGATTTTCTTCCTCTTCAGGTATCACAACAATTCAACGAAGCACTATTTTTTATGAAATGATGATGGAATCAGTTATGTATCACCATATCATGGAGATAAAGAAAAAAATGATATTTACCTATCTGTAAAGTCTGTTATATTGAGTAGTAAGAAGTTGCAGAATGTCTGGAAAACTTGCATTGTCATGCAATACTTTTTGATCAGTGATTCGACAGTGTAGCAAACCACATGAGGGGTTCTAAATTAGCACACACTTGAGGGGCATTTTGTGTTCTTCTCACCCTGAGTGCATCCTGAGAACCTCAGTAAATTGCTTTTCTAATGAACTATTTGCTTGATGATAGTGACTCGATTGCTTCGGCACTCTTCTTTTTTAAAACTGATCAAGCGTCCGTTGAAATCCAGAAATTTAGCATGTCTTTAATCTTGATGACTTTCCAATTCGATGAAAGATTTGGCATTGACGGCAGCTTATATGAGACAACATATTGAAACTCTCTATATCTACTCAACATATTGAAAAACATATTGAAGTTCACTGCGAATTCCCGGATATCCGGGATTTTCACCACTTTCTGAATGAGTTGAGAAGCACGACTTTGCTATATTTTTAACTAGGCAAAAATATTTATGCAATTAGGCTGTTTGCACTATATTGTGTGGATATTTCTACATATAGGCCTATCAAAGATCATAGAGGAGTTGTAAGGTGCAACACAATGTCGCAACATTCAGATTACAAGACTTTGGTCATTGCACTTTCAGTATGAAAAATGAATGTTGCAGATGTAATCAGGTTGATTAACTATGATTTGATAATATCGGAAATGCAAGTAACAGACATGTATGTAGTTTAAATCGATATATTTAGAAAATATCTAAATGTCAGTGTTATTGTGATACTCACTTTTGTTGTCCGTAATTCCTAGTTTTGTTACTGCTAATTTTCCAGGATTTTTCTATTGACCAGCTTCGAGCAATGATTTATATCTGACATCTCAACTGATTCGAAAGAGACGTGCGTCAGAGTTGGAAGTGGGTCGTGGGTCATGGGTCAGGTGGGTCAAAGATGTGGTGGGTCAGGTGGGTCGTGGGTCACATAAGCCATGGGTCAGGTGGGTAATGGGTCAAGTTTGGTTGACCCACTTCCAACTCTGACGTGCGTGTATGATGCTCACTTGCCATAACTTCAATTTCTTCGTTTTTGTTAAGTTATGGATCAATATCTTGTAGTAAATATCGAAATATTTAAGAATCTCCTTTCAAGAAAGTCTCCCAACACAACATCGGCCATAAAATCAACATGCTTGTATTTTAGACTCCCTGTGTAGACCCTGCTGGTGATGTCCAGAAATCTGATAACGAAATGACGCAGGTGGAAAATCAATCCTATGACGATTTAATGTCCCGTAAGTTTCCAATGTGGATAGTATGATTCAACATTTACCGAGTAACCACCTTTTTCTGTAGAATATTCAGAATTGAAGACGGCAGTTGACCAGTTTTTCGAAAGGATTGGGTAAGTAAAGGAAGAAAATTCACATTCCAAAGTTATTCTTGTTAAATTTAGACACATCTATTTTTCGATGTCTGAATCGAGTAATAGCCAAACACACTAGCTTTCCACCTAAAAACAGCTAGACGAGTTAAGCGTTCAGCCTTTGTATGTTTCTGAAGTTACTGATTGTTTTGCATCCGTTATGTTATTCGCAGAATGATGTGAAAGTTTGCAATGTATACGATAAAAACGCTACACCGACTTTCACAATTCATTTTGCAAGCTTAAAATTAGGTGTAAAATATGACAGTTGAAGATGTCTGTCTGCAGTGTTTTTAATTAAACGATCCTGTCATTCAAATACATTTATAATTTTTATGGTACTGTTATACCACGTCAACCCATGACAAATGAACTCGAGATTCTGTTCACACTCCACTTTAAGATTAATGAACACTGATGGATTTGCCTCTACTGCGTATTCACAGGTAGGCCTTTGCTAACCTTTTAAGGGTATTCGCTGAATGATGCGAGCCCCCTTCTTGGTTAAGAAACCTGTGTAAGACCAATTCTTGAATCAAATTATTAAGTTTTCAATCAGTTTTTGAAAAGTGATATGCTGGTTCTAGAGCGCGTGCAGAAATTATTTATCAAAGAAACAACTATACAGGCGGTGTGATTTTTATAGAGATTTAAGTCATCGTTTATGTCTACTAAGCAGTGAATATTTACAGAGAAGACGCAAAGTCCACCATTTGTGCCTATTTTAAAAAAGGTATCATTGTTTTATTCATGTCATTATCCTGTCGTTCAGTATTATATAACATCCGAAGTAGTATTTAGGTGCTTGTCAAGATGAGAATTATTCCCTTATAATAATAATAATATGCGCATATTTGTAAATTACAAAAAGACTTACAAATGAGAATCGTCGATCCAGAACAGCATACAAAGCGTGGTTTCACAGTACAGTCAGACTCTATTCAAAAAGCACTACAGGTTTTGATTATGCAGCAATGAAGAAGAAAAAAATGAATCCGCCTATTCTCTATTTGGTTATGGCAGATAGAAGAATCAAACGATTGCTGACTTTACAGGTAACAGTTTGTGCAAAACATGATCAGCAGATCCCAAAGCTTGTATAATCAACTTCAGTGATAATGATTGTCGACGATCAATGATATTCAACATGTTGCAATTTTCACAATCTCGAAGTCTCACCATGTATGATGTGAAAAGATCTTTTACAAAGTGACATGATAGCAGAATTAATAACAACACCTGGATTCAAAAATATTGGGAGGCACATTCCATTAAAGTTAGAATAACATAATTAAGAACTAACACCAATTCATCGTGTGGTAGAAAGCTTTTCAGAATACGTAGCACGTATAATCTTCTAGATGCTCTTTGTACAATATACACGTATTCATAAGAAAATACATCTAGGAAATTTTCTTGCGAATATCTCCTCAAGAGAAAAATACATCACACATGCAAAGACACACACATAATTTACTTTGTTAAGCACGATCAAGCAAATTCTTTTAAAATTCTTTAAAGTCATGCTGATACAGGTGAAGCCTGTTTTCAGATCTTAAGGTTTATTTTTTTAAAATTTCATTGAGATTGCCTAATTTATAAAATGGAAGAAAAATATCAGCATCATCTAAGAAAAAATATGGTCTCCGTGGCACAGTGGGTAAGTGCTTGGCCTAACGATCTTTTGGTCGAGAGGTCGAACCCCGTATAGAATGCGGGCAGGAAAGTCATCCGGACTATAAGCAATAAAACATCACTCCACTCCACCCAAAATCTGACTGTGTTATCACTGTCCAAGACTCCAGTGGGGGAGTAGTGACGTTAACCCTTAAAATGCCAAGGTTGGTCAAAACGGTCGTACTTGTGATTTGGTAGCTGCCACAGCCGGAATAGACTGGCTAAAGGCTTGACGCTTCATGATTTTGTTAGCTGGTGCATTAAGTACCATTTTAAATAATTTTCATCACAAATTTGCTTATAATTAAGGGAATGTTTGATTTAAGTTTTTCATGCAGTCAGTTAACCAATCAAGAAGAGTGCTTTTTGATGGCAAATCGGCAACGGGGATCAAAAACAGCTTTCTGTCAGCAAGTGATATGCTCGCACCTAATCCAATATGACCAGAAAATTACATCTCAATGATATACACTTAATGAACTTTCCATTTGTAACCATTCGGATATGAATGCTTCAGCAAGACGAATATATTCTTGTAGGAACTATGGACCTGTATTTGTAGGCACACATGGATATTTACGATATTTAGCAGTTTTGTGATTGTGTAGTGATGAACAAGGCAGAGTTTGAAGAAGATACATGATTTGTGTTTATTGACGTGATAAAAGGATTCATGCAGAGAGTTTGTACATGACGCAGCATGTCGCTTGGAAAATACGGCTGGTCTTCATGGGCAACAACAATCAATAACGTACGCTTCCTTGGAATTGATGACGCTCTTAGAACCACCGTAGCATCAGCCAAGAAATCTTGTTTGAGAAAAATGCAGACAAGTCGACCAAGGCGCGGAAGAAAGGACGAGGTATAATTTGTCATCGAATGCAAAGGTGGCTCTGCAGGTATACAGGTGCTGTTCACAAAAATGGAGTAAATCTGTTTGTTGGTGCAAGATAGAATATCCAAGCTTGAAAAAGACATACACATATACAGAAAGATACATTCACATGCTTGAAAGAGACCGAGGAGACTCAAGGCACTCATCAATCAATGCAATTCGGAGATTGACCCAGCAATCACAGGCTAGGAAATGGTTTGTTATTGTTCTGTCGGACTGACGTGTAGGGAGGGTGGGGCACATTGAACATGCTTTTTTTCGTCGACTATCACGAATGTCTAGAAAGTATAATTCTGCAATCATGCACATGCAGTGCATGTGTGCACTTGTGTAAATTGACTACATGTGGGCTACAATTTATTAATTTTACTAAATGAAGCTGTCATTATACTTCTCATTTGTGTCTTTTGATGAAGTACATAATCCGTTTGACTAATTTCGCAATATTTTTAAAATAAATCAGGTCGGCCGTTTTGACCACCCTTGGTATTATTAGGATTATTTTGAGCTTAATATTTTAAGGGTTAAAGCTTCATTTATGACAAATTGTGGGTCTCGCAGTGATGCAGTCGGATATCAATAGGCCTCTCGTCTTCTTTGATCTGGTTCTAACTTGCTCCTCATGCATGTCATTTGTCTTTTCAGGAACAACGATAGTGAAGATATTGAGGCGATAAACCAGCTTGATGCTATTAATGGTCGAGGAAAAGAAATACAACAGAAGTTAAGCGCTGAAAGAGATATGTGGATTAGAAAATTGAATGAACTTCTCAGTGGACTGCAGCACAACAGGAAACATGATCAATGAATATTTCTGAATTAGTAGCATATGTTTCTTAGAGTTGTTTGATTATAAAATTAAAGTTTCCATCTATTGTTTTATTTCTTAAAAACGTTCAGCAAAGTGAATAGAATGCAATGAAGCTGTGGCGTAAGTAACAATTCAAATTCAATAGGATTATAAGATTGCAAAAGTGTTTCTTGCGCCTTTGTTCAGTGTTAAGATGCATTTGATTGGCATGCACTTGCTTCATGCAAGGACTATCACCGCTCACACTTGCAGTAAGATTGAATATTTGCTTTTTTAAAGGAATATAAAGAATAATTTCAAAATAATTCTTACAAACATAGGATAATTTTTTGAATTATAGGCCTGCCACAGGTTTTAGCCATTAAAATGCCCATATTGGTCAAACGAACGAATCTTTGTTTTGTGGCTGCCACGTGTACATCTCGAATAGGAGGTATGAATCTTATGAAGGTATCTGTCCATTTGTAATTGTGATGCACTATTTGAAGCATGAAGTTGAGCTATTGTGAATGGTGTTTTAAGGTAAGCCTACTTGCTATCATTTCATGCTATAATTGCAATGCATTTGTGGATGAGTGAGCATTTTGATCATCACTATTCGTGTATGTAGGGCCTAATTTGTGAATCGTCCATGAGTCATCTGAATTGATTAACATGCTTCATTTGACAAAAAATCAACAAAAGTAGCCTACTCGATTTTCAAATGTTCCTCGAAGAGTCAAATTTTCAAAGTTCCCATGGGTCAAATTTGACTAAATTTAAGTTGGTTATCAAAAATACGTGTGCAAGCTAAAAAACCTGCAGTTATCATGGCATCTGAGTGCAATTTCAGTCTATCGAGAAATGTCTATCTAGGGGACTCCATCGACAATCGAGTAGAATAAGATCAAATTTATTTCTACACGAACTAGGGGCGCATGGGCTACCATTGCAACGTGTAGGCCCAAAGTTTCGCATTACTTATACTAAATTTTTGGATTCTCAAATTACGGAGTAGTAGCCCAGGTCTGTGAGTAAATACATATTCTCGAAATAGAGCAATTGCACTGAAGCAATAAATGCTAGTGCAGGTGCCCTGCTATGTGATATCCTCCGTAGTGAAAAAAGTCAGATTGAAGTGGTTATACAAGGTTTTGAAAAGTAGGCTAATGTTTGTCATCATAGATATTGATGGATCTCGGCGATAACATGCGTATCTGCAACGATTGTTAGCAACAAATGAGTAGCAGAATATTTAGTCTCCAAACACGCAATTCTCATTGCAAAATGATCGAATAAGATTCTGCTACAACAGGACCGTAGTTAAACTTTAGAAAGCGTTGAAATAGCATTTCTTCACTTGTATGGTTACTGCATTGAAGAAATATTAATAATGCAACTGCATGTATGCCTAAGTGATAAGCAAATTATACCAATGCAGCGATGCTATCAGCATAATACTATATATGCTAGAAACTGATAGTTACCAGATTTGACTTTTCTTTCGGATACAGTCGTGGATGTTGCTGAAGTGTAATCATTACTGAGATGACTTCGCCCGACATCTTGTTGACCATGCTTTCAGAAAATTTCATGTATAGGCTTTCATATCCCATCATTTTAAACTAAGTATTTTATGTATCCTAAAACACCATTTCTATCAAAAAGAAAACGTCACATGTGGAAATAAATATCATGTTCGGTATTTCTACAAATCTGACAAAGAGAATGCAAAAATAAAGTCTGTATAAATCTCATAGAGAAAAGTCAATGGTAAAAAGCGGGCATGTCAAATGGAATACAACAATAAATGGACGGATTGTATAAGAAAGAAAATACATTCGATGATAATTTTTTGGATTCATGATTAAGTTATTCAAAGTTATGATTTCTCCAACTCTCTGATTTGTTCAGCTATGCCTTGTCGTCGCATCTCGATAAAGTTCGAGTTATTCCCTTGCGTATCGATCAGCTTCCTACTGAGACGTGCCAATTCCCCATCTAATTTGTCAATCTTTTCCTGCCGCTCTTTGTCTTTCGATTTATCAGCTGCTTGCTTCTTTGAGGACAATTTATCTTTGCCTTTCTTATTTAGCATATTCTCAAAGGACTGATAAAGCGAATGGCCGCTGAGGTTATTCATGGCGGCAGCAGAAACTTGCCAAGTAGTGTCCTCAGATTTCCCACCTTCTAAAACACGAGCATTACTGCTTTGAGTTCCTTGTTGTTCAGCAAGAGACATCTGATCTTCGACACTTCCTAACTCGCTAACCAATTTGTGCACAGCGTCATACTTTTTGTATTCGCACAATCGGCCGACGATAGTTTCTTTATTGAATTCCACTCCATCCTTATCAGTAGATGGGAGAGTTCGTAGGTCTATTACTTCACCGACGATATCAGCTTTTTTCTCTTCCCTGTCTTCTCTCTGATCACATTCTTTGAAAACGTCTGTTAACGGCGATGGAGAGGATGTCATTCCCCATTGAGACCTCCATTTCGAGAAGAACATGTCTTCACAAACGCAAGAGAGAGCACGATGGAATTCGCGGATGAATTCCGGCCGGGTATCGTCACTCATATCCCCAACTTTGATGTGAGTGGAACAATGAACAAGAACCAAAATGAATTCTCCGACTTGATCCAATCGTGCCAAGCGAACGAAGAGATGTTTATTGTACACGTCGTAATGGAAACTGTTCCGATAAGCATTTTTCTGCCATCCACGATTTGGAGCCATTTTGCTGGCCAAAAGCAGGCTGATCTCTGGATGATTTGCGTGACGTCGCAGAACATCAAGAACGCACAAACCGAATCTGTAGACAACAAAATGTCGTGGCTGTAAAGCACTGAGAACAACAGGGTTCCATTCATTCTCCTTCTCCCACGTTTTCTCTTTTTCATCTGCTAAATCAGCAATGTCATCGCGGCTCGCTAATTCTTCTAGGCGCGTTTTTATGTTAGATACACGTCGATAAAGCGGACTTCGCATCAACAGACCAACAAACTCCTCATCCTTCAAAGGCACTGTCATGTCGAATGCCTGTGGCATCTGCTCAGGCTGCATTGGAACAGGAATTACTTCTGGATGTGAGCTTTGTGGCTGTTCTACTATTATCGTTTTGTCTACTCCACTGGTAAACGACTGTTGAATGACAGTAGCTGTCAATGGTCGGGAAACATATTCGGAGGCCATCCGTGCTTCCTCTGCTACTTCAGCTGCTCTACCTGCTTCCTGCTTCTCTACAAATTCTCTTTGTCGCTGGGAGCCCTCACCAACGACGACTTGCTTCTTCTCTTGGATTTTCTGTTCTTTGCGTCGCTTCAGTCGTTCTTCTAGTGATGACTGCATACGCAATTTTTCAGCGTCCATCTTAGCCAGCATGTTTTGAGTATCTTTCTCAAACTGAGCTAAGATTCGTTTTTGTTCATCTTCAGGAACTCCTCTAGTAGCCATTTTCTCTTTCTCTGCATTAATTCTTTGACGACGCTCATCAACGATGTCTTGCTTTCTTTTCTCTAGTGCTGCGATGCGTTTATTGTATTGATCTTCCTCGCGATTGGACTCCGAATCCACTTGCTGTTTATACCGATCGAGCTCTTGGCTCATGCGTTCTCTCTCTTGTTCTTCGAATTTGCGGAGTTCGGCCTTCATTCTATCTGATTCTTCTTTCTGCTTGACGTCAAGGCTGGCTCTTAATCTTTGCAATTCAGCAGCTTGCAATTCAGCTTCCTCGACTGACGGATGAGGCTTACCGTTCTCATCAGGAAATTGTCTTAATGCACTAGCAAACTCTTTGTAATGACGAGAACGGAGGTCTAGTTTTGCTTTGGCTAGTTTAGTCTGCCATTCTCTTAGAGCAGCATCGCGAGTAAACGCTTCTTCTTCTGTCAGTCTTCTGTCTAAGTCCTCTAATTCAGCCGCTTGTTTTTCCATCAATTGCTGACGCAGACGACCTTTCTCTTCGGCGCTGTATTTCTTTGCATCCAAAGCCATTAGTTCTTTTTGGTGTCTCTCAAGCATTTGATCCCTTGTTTTATTACCACGTTGGTGAAGAGCATCAATGGCTTCATCTGCCATGATATCCTTCTCTGTGGCGAATCTTCTTTCAAGATCCGCCAGTTCTTCAGCGTGTCGCTGCTGCAAGACAGCAGCAATCACTCTATCTGCATCTTTCACACCGTTTTCATCAACACCACTCTTCATTGCCTCTTTTTCAGCATCCTTGACATGCCTCTGACGAACTTCAGCAAGCTCTTCCTCCGCTTGAAGCTGTTCCCGCTTTGAACCAGCATCTTGACGATTCTGTAGATCACTGAGAAGTTTAGCTCTACGTTTACCAAGTCGCTGACGAAGGGCCAATTCTTGACGACTTTTCTGACTATCTAAGCGGTCTACAAGCTCATTCATCTGTCGACGATGAGCAGCCAGTAAAGCTTCTGCCTCATCTGAAGTCATATCTCTGGATTCTTGCTCAGCGGCTTGACGTTGTCGAAGCTCATTCGTCAATCTCTGCTTCTCGGTATCTGCTTGGGCTGCCAAAGCAGCTAATTCTTTCGCTTCCTTAGCATCCAAATCCTTGATCAAGGCTGTCCTCTGAGAATCATGTCTCTTCGAAAGGTCGTCCTGTTGCTTTGCATGAGCTTTTCGCAAGGCTTCCTCTTCCTTTGAACCTCCTTCTACTTTCACACCTTTAACACCGACAAGAGTGGGATCAATAGGAGCTCCATCGTCTTTCCGAACAGCTCTCTGATGTCGTTGTTCAGCCAATACAGTCTGTGCTGTAAGTCCTTCAGCCTCTCTCTCGATATCCGCGTGTTTACGAGCTCGTCTGGCAGCTAATTTATTCATCAATTCAGTCTCTTGTCTTTTTCTACTGTATGCAAGTTCTTCCTCCATAGATGTAGCTTGACGCCTTTGAAGATTCAGTATTCGGTCCAATAAATCAGGAGAGACGTTGTCGGTTAGTTCTTGAGGCAGTTTTTGCGTCACAAGTGAGTCCAGCCGATCTCGATAGGCATTGGCATTAGCTGTGCTAATTTCCATCATTGCCTCTGCCTCCTCTCGCTTCATTGCAGATTCTAGCTGAGATGCCTCTGCCTCATGTTGAGCTTGTAATGCTGCAATGGCAACTCCAGCGTCGCCAGAGCCAATTTGGGCTTTCACGCGACTTATTTCAGCTTCCTGCTTTTCTTTGAGCTTTTGTCGTTTTTTATTTCGACGTTCATCCAAACGACGTCGAATTTCTTCCGTCATTTGCTGTTGACGGCTTGCACTGTCCTCGCTAATCTTTGCCTCTTGTGATTTGAGGTCAGATATTAGACGGTCCATTTCTTCAGCCTTCCTTTGCCGATCGGCCTCTAGCTCCTCTTCAGTTGCCAAATCGTTTGGACCTCCTTTACCACGGAGACGACGGTTTAATTCTTTCCGTTCTCTCAACAAAGCGTCTGGATCGGATTTCCTCGCCAGCTCATCTTCTGCGACCATCATTCGAATAGCATCCAACTGCTCATGGAAATTTGTTTTCCTCGCTGCAGCATCCTGTCCAGCAGCAGCTCCTTGCCAATAAGCCACTTCTGAAGCCTCTACATCAGCGACAGCTTGAACACGATCTGCCTCGATCTTTAACGTCTGTTTTCCTGCACTAGTAGTAAAATCTGGGGCTTTAGGAATGTTTTCCTTTTCACATGCCTCAGCTTGTTCTTTCCTTAAAGCATTCACGCGATCTTGTCTTCGTTTATCTAACCGCGCTTGCAAGGCTGCCAAATTCTTTGTTCGTCCATCATCGAATTCTCTTAAAAGATTTTCCGTATCTTGTGCATGCCGTTGGATCAACCGAGTAGCGGCTTCATTTGACATTTGACCATCGAGCTGTTTGGTCAGTTTATCCTCCTGCTGTTTGACAATATTCTGGCGTTGTTTCTCGAAATCACTGATCACCTTCGTCGTTTCTTTCACTTCCTCCGCTGCTAAATCCTTCTCCAATTTAATTCTTTCAGTCAGATGTGTTGTTAGGAGATCTGATCCTCTTCCACTGATCACCATCGCGTTGGAACTGCTGGAAGGCCCTTGAATCGATTTTTCAATCATCTCCTTCTTAATTTCAATTTTACCGGAGTTGAGACGATTGACAAGCAGCTGTAAAGCGGCCATCAGATCGGCTGTTCGATCTGAGAATCCGGAACGCTTGAATTCATTGGCTACAGATGTGACAGAAATATCCCGATCTCCGGTATTTGCTTCGGATGCAGCAGTGGCAGCCATAAGCTTATCGTAATCAATATCTGATATCAACTGACGTAAATCTTCGTTTTGTTGACACAAACGGTCGTAAAACTGACGCATATCGGCAGCCTGCTGGGATAACTGGCAAGACAGATGCAAATTCTGATCCTCAAGTTTGTCATAGAAAACTCTGACGTTGAAATCTTCAAGTAGTTTACCCTCATTGGCTGCAAGGTCACCTTCAGTAGCTCCATCAGCCTCGCCTCTGATTCCAGCAGCCAACATAGCGTCTTCATCGTGTGCAATTGATTCAGGAACAGGCGCCGGTTTGCCTAAGCTTCTGTAGAAAGGCTTCCAACGATACAAGGGAGTCAAACCTGCGTTCTTCGGCCTCCAAACGATCACTGCCACGACCAGCAAGAAGATACAAGCAGCTAGGAAGGCAAGAAGCCCGTAGATGAGTCCCCAATCAGGTGTTAAGTTCAGAGTGACGGCTGATGCCACCCCTAATGAATTTAAGTTTTTCTCTGTAGCTGCCATAACACGGGAATGATCAGAAGGACACGATGCACCTTCTTTCTGCACAACAACCACCATCTCCTTCGCAGTGTTCTGTGAATCGGAAAAGACGTACGTTCCAGGATCATTGAAAATGTGCGCCAATGAGTTCACAGTCACGTTCGTCTTGGTGATGTAGTACTTCAAGTTCTCAAATGCAGAAAAGTCAAATGACGGGTTTGTGTTGTACATACTGGCCTTGACGTAGACTGGATAATTGCTCTTAGCTCGGTCGGCCGCATCGATGTAAACACGGAACATAATAACATCGCCTTTCTCCAAACATATCAAAGGATTGCTGATGGATGGGGTTGGATCTTGTACAACTGTTGCCAACAACCGACGTCTGCCGGACGCGGTTCCTGCGAGTACGCTATTCAGCGATTCTGAAATAGAAGATTAGTCAAATTAGCTGTGAAGAATACAGATAATAAGGCAAGACCAGCGCACTCACCGAAGAGTAATGGTATTTGAGCGTCAGTCGGTAGAAGACCTTTTATCCCAGATGGTTCATTGTTGATGTATGTGACCACTGCTGAAAGCACCGGTGTTCCACTTGGACCAAATACACCTTGAACTGTCTGCAAGGCAAAGGCAAGTCATTCAGTCATCCGAATATTTCATAATCCAATAAAGATAGACAACAACTGGAATTAGATCTCACTGTCGAAGAACTTTCTAACCGCATGAATCTCTGCACAAGCCTTTTGTGGCTTTATTACCAATTGAACATGCTCGATACATTGCGGATAAGTAGATTTACTCTACAAACACTGTGAACATTGACAACATAGGTCTTTCGTAGTTCATTGAATATCTAAAGAGAATGTCAGCTATTAAGTCAATACAAGACACCAACACCCTTGATTCCCCGACCGCACTCGCCCGACCTAGGAATCGAACCGATGTCCGCGGTGGAGACGAGCTCGCACCTTCTTCACTAGGCCACGCTGACGGTTAAAAAGGAATGCGAGTGAAGGCAGAAATCATCTCTAAGTGATATCGACAGCATATTATCCTATTATTATTGACAGAACGCTACCAGCGTTCATATTGTAGCGAATAATATATAGTTGTATAATAATAGCATGTAATATATCATATAAGGTGCGAGCTCGTCTCCACCGCGGACTTCGGTTCGATTCCTAGGTCGGGAGAGAGCGGTCGGGGAATCAAGGGTGTTGGTGTCTTGTATTGAATTAATAGTTGTCATTCTCTTTAGATATTCAAACACTGTGAACAATTCAAAATCGCGTCTTACTTCTCTGGCATTAATTTATTAACAGAATAAATAAATATATTTGAAAAATAGTGACACACTTTGTAGTCAAAGCCAATTTAATCTTTCAATGTAAATATTTGTTTAGATCAGTCAATTTTCGATAATTTAGCAATCTCAAAATCGCAATCTAAAAGAAAGGATAAAATATGAATAGAAAGAACCAGAATTAAAAATATCAATACATTATGTTTCGAAACGCAAAATAAAATTCATATGCAATGTAGGCTACACTTTAATAGAGGCTGTTCATTGACAAAGATTCCCACAGCATGGAATTTCCCTGCATTCATTGCAACATTTCAGGTTCCCCAAGGGTGGTGAGGGCTGCTGTGAGTTTGGTGATGGGTGGATCAGGCTAGATTGTTGGTACTCTGGTCCCAGTCCGCACTTTCGGGTGCATCTTTTACCTAAATGATGAATGAATAATTCGTCATTTCTTGTATCTTTTACCTAATCTGAGGTAACTCTGGCTCCAGAGGAATAGCTATGGTGACCGTGGAGATCATGGTACAATGACTGCACAACGAGATTCCTTCTGGGAGCAGGTGAGTCCGACAGAACGTGCTTGATGGATGTGTATGGGGTAGCGTTAGTTTGTTCTGTTTGCCTGGTGTCAGGGTTAGTTCTTATTGGGTTCCTGGTACCTTCGAGCTAGTGCTTATGACCGGAGGAGACACCCCTGTAACTGGCAATGCGTCCATGAGACGCCAGAGTCAGCGCTAGTCAGCACGTCCCTGATAATGTGGAGGATTGCTCTCAGGGCTGTTTCCATTGGAAGTCAGCATGAGACAGGTGCAAACAAACCGGGGTTAAGGAGCTTGAGGGGACCTTCCCATAAGAGCAGTTTTGTTCCTTGTCGGCTTAATGGAATGTCCCTGTATGCAGGGATGCGGAGTCGGAGTCCTATCAAATGATAGGACTCCGGCCTATAACTAGACCCGAAACATAATACAAACAAATTATTTATCTTCATGCATATGGCTGTCAATGTCTTGATGTCAACTTTCTCCGTCAAGCAAAAGTACAGAGACAGCAGTGCATGCAAGGCTTGTAATAGTTGAGGGAATGAACCGTGATAGTGAAAAAAGGATTGTCTTTTTACTCGGTAATTTAGTAGCGAAGACAAGCCTTCCTAGCCTCGATCACACCTACGCGTCAAAGGTCACATCGGAGACAAAAGTAAAATATTGGTTTGTTTGAGAACATTACCTCTTACCCTCACGTTAATCGTGTGTGATGGCTCCTCTAAAGCAATTATTCATATCGAAAGTGTGCTCATATTTTTTGGAGAAGGATGGAAAATTTTCCTGCCTGATAGAGACTGGAGAAAAACCGTGTGAAGCACACATCAAGAAGATGGAAGCAGCCGAGTCGTATGCATATAACTGAAAGCAACATTTGATAAACTTTCATCGAAAATGATTGATAATTGATAACGTAAGCTTATAATGATCAATTATTGGTTACCAGTCAATTTTTCGAAAAACTAGGCTTTATATACTTGCCACCCGGAGTCGGAGTCCCATCAAAAACCGGAGTCCTATCAAACACCGGAGTCGGAGTCGGAGTCCTATCAAAATGATAGGACTCCCCATCCCTGCCTGTATGTCTGCATCCATTGAAGGATGTTAGGGTCTCCAAGGGTGGTGCATAGCAACGGTTAATTTGATGCTGGGAGGATTGAGCTAGATTGCTGCTACTCTCGGGTCCCACTTCGCACCTTCGGCTGCATCTTTCATATGTAGTCAAAGGCAATTTCAATTTCTTCAGTGTAAATATTTGTTTAGATTAATTTTTGTTTTATTAGCCCTACTTTATTGCAGGGGTTGGCGTCAGTTACCATTCAACCCCTCCAAGTGCAGTGTTGCTGTGCATCGCAGTTCCTTAATTGCTCTATTATCGACCAGATAATTGACATTCTTCTTCAGATTTCAACAGAATGACTGGAAAAGATAGTAAACTACTTTACCTAACTACTGTTGTGGTCGAAACTCGATTTTTCGCCAACCGTTCTTTAAACATCGAATTAAATTGATTACTGTTCGCCCACTTCAGTTTCTAGAAACTCGTTTTAATTGGCGCATTGAGGAAACAAACGTTCGTTAATCGTTCGCTTGGTGACCAATGTACTTGAAGATCATTGGGTCTTGTTCTTGCATTCATGAAACTCGCACACATCTCGACTGCAGTTGATTCGAACACCTTGTCACCGCAGTAGTAAGCAAAGTTTAGGAGCTTTAGTGCATAAGTCTATCTATGCTTACTTCATATCGTCGAAATTGCTCATCCATTGCAATTGAGAAAACCATAGAGAGTCTAGTATAATTTCCTTCTATGGCTACAGGCTTGCAGCTGTCACTGGCTCAGAGTTAACCTCTTATTTGTAGATTGTCTTTACGAAATGAATACAGTGATAGTAGATCTTTGCTAGAAACAAAATGATTCATTCATTTCATTAATGACTTTATATTGAATGCAGTTGTCATTGTTTTTTTTTGTTTGTCAACATTCGAGTCTACACCTCTGAATACTGCAGATTTATTATTTCAAGTACATTATTTGCACAGTCCTACCTGAAACAATGAACATAATCGAATGTCTACTGCATGACCTAGCCATCATCACGTGACTACACAGACATGAGGATTTTTTATGTCGAATCTGTCTCCCATTACAGCATCATCTAGTAATGGATTTAATAAGCGCAGTGTCGCATTCCCATTGGAAAAATCAAGACGGATTCCCTTATGCTTCGCAATCCTATTATCATGCCTAGACAAATGAGCAAAACATCATTTACACGTCTAATTTGATAAAAGTACTCAATCCATGGGTTTACAATTAGGAATTCAACATGAGCCCAAATCTCCGGATCTCCGGCTTATGCCTCAGAGCCAGGTGTGGATAAGATTCAGAAATCATTTCGAAGCAGGCTTCAGTCAATGAGACTTACCTTTTGTACCGTTGTTTTGGAGACAGGATCATAGACAGACACGGTAACTGAGCCATCGGAGGCCGGTGTTATTGTTGTTGTTGGAGCTCTGCTACGACATGTTGCATCACAGATAGCTTGATCACTTTCAACTGTGGTACATTCGCAACGTCGGATGGATTCCTTAAAGGAGCCTGTTCCATCGCCAACACCGGAACAGTAGGTGCTACAATCATACGATGCCGGAGTAATACATTTCCGTGTTGATGCATCGCGAACCTGTTTAGCATTGCACTGTTCTTCTACCTGCGAATGTAAAATCACAATGTCAGAAAGCTAAAAATTGAATTTTTTGCCGTCATAAATGAGTTGAAGCTACCAAATTTTGATTTTCCAAATATTAGTCAGAATGTAGTAAAGAGGAAACTGATCCAATCTGTAGTCTGCGCATCGATGATATCAGGATAATTAATGCATTGATCTCAAACGTGACATTGAGGATTTGTTCGCGTCATAGGTTTTTAAAAGCAGAAGGAATCATTTTAGATATTTGGATCTGGAGTACTTGAATACATGCTTGAAGCATGCTGTCTTACATACATGTATAATAAGAGATACAGACCTATTATATGCATCGAATTTGAATGAAGAACATCTTCGGATACTATGTAATCTGTATTCGGTTCGATAATTCGCCCTGAAGGCATATTCATGCATGATCTAAACTTAGATTGTACAGTGCAGCAAATTTTGAACACAACTCACGCAAATCATTTGAAAGTTCTATAGAAGACAGTTTATTTTATACCGAATACTTCTAAAGAACTTTCAATTAGCATGTATATTGATTCAAGTGAGTAATTTCAAAAGTTTGCTGCGCTGTATATTCCAAGTAAGTCCGCTATTAGTGCATGATTAAGCCCTCAGGACGAAGCTTTGCACCGAATACAGCTTGCATAGCATCCGAAGACGATGAAACCGGGTGCGTGGAGGATAGGTCTCTGGGGCTTCTCAATTCCAATTTCACGCATCTGATATGGGCGTTTCCGAAATTTTATTTTTCACCATAGAACAATCTTTACAACATTTTTACCATAGAAACAATCCACAATCCATATTAGACAATGCCAAGCTCCTGGGACTACATGATTTCTCAATTTATTTCCTCATTGTAGAGCAAAACGTGAAAAATCATTTTATAAATATATGTATGTGAGCAAATAAGCTTTGTATGAGTGACTAAAAAGTGATTGTACTCTGACTAAAATTGAAATTTGTCAGCTCGACAGCTGATTATCATCGAGACAATTTGGTTCAAATGTCAAAATATGAGAAATACTTCGAAAAACGGCAACTAACTGAAAGAGCTTGATAACGACTAATTAGTATCTAAACATTAAAAAAATTCAATTCTACGGAATACATCCGTCGAAGCAGGAGGTAGTTTAGTACAGTAACCACCACAGAATCAGACAACTTGCTCGTTCACAGTCTTCGTTCCTAGAAGGGTTAAGTCGTATATAGCATGCTATTGGAAATGGCACACACTCTCTCAAAAAATCCGGTGTTAGCCGGATTTTGGATACCAGCCAGTGTGTTCGTGTTGTAATGCTATTTCGGTCACACATCACTGTCTACCCGCTTAGTTGCTTTGAGTGAGGAATATAGATCAGATGACAGTGAAATCACCAAGCGAAATAATTTTCATGCGACTGTTATCTTCTTTGATAATGATAGGAAGTGCCAACATTATCGAGAAATGTTGTTCGCAATGATATAAATTCTTCGAATCTGAAGGAATCGTGGCAATCAAAGCACTCTGATTGAATTTACAGCAATCCGCAAGCGACGCACGATTTTTCCTATCTCCGGAAGGCATTTGGAATTCCTTTTTGCTCACTTGCTAAGCTCTAGCATGTGCCATCGTTTTGAATTAGGCTGCACTTCTAGTAAACTGATAGAGTAAACAATCTAATTTTGTGGTAACCACAGTGGTGCCACAGTAATCACAGTGTGGTCACTACGTTCCATCGCTGATTTCAGTATGTTGCTTAAGAACTGGTGCTGATGCTCTGCAGTCGTGGTTGGTTGATGTTCTACCATCGTGATTAGTTAATGTTCTGTTGATGTTCGACAATCACAAAAGTCGACGAGGGTCTGTTGACTGCCAGTGAGTAATGGAAAATCTTAACGCATGTCACTGTTGAAGAAGCACTCACCACTCTGCATTTTCTTTCTTAAAACAAAATGATCACACAATTTCTGCTCTTATGATGGAGGCAGATACAAGTTCGGTATCATGCATATAGACAAAATGCATAGACGCATTTAGTTGATCGAAAATCACAGCTGACTGAATGAATTTGTGTTTTAAAGCTATTGATCAATTCCAGCTTTTGGAAAACGCAGCATTTTACTAAATTTCAAATTTGACTGAGAAAATTACAAGCAGAATCTTAATAGTACACAGTGCACAGTAGGTCCATAGCATCAAAACTCAAACTTAAATGAATAATACATGCAGTCATAATCACTTAATCAATTGTGAATTTTTAAAGCATGCAACGAGTTATGAAATAGATAGATTACCTGCGGTTGGCAGTTATAAGGTCCATCGGTATCAGAGACGGCAACTCCAGCCTTGTTGAAATAGACGTAACCTCCCAAACAGATACAATTGCCGCTTTGCTGAAAGGCGCGGTATTTTCCCGTGCAGGTACAAGTCGTGGCTCCAACAGCACTACCTGACGAACTCCCACAATTCTTGCAAGCTTTCTGCATTGGCAGATTGGTGTAATAATTGGCTGGGCAGTTGATACATGCGGCCACACTGACAGATAAGCGGCTTGGATTGTAGGTACCGGCGGCACAGTTACTCGGTTGCCATGAACCAGCAGGGCAATATTGGCCTTCGACACATGGATTGCTGTCTCCCTGTCCTGTTCCAGCTGGACAGTAGTAACCTGGAGGACATTGCAGACACTTACTTCGATCGGAGAAGTTGCCGTATGTTCCCGCAGGACAGATGATACAAGAATCATTGCTGTAAATTCTCAGACCGGCTTTGTTATTCGCACGACTGCCTAATTGGCAAATGAGGGTCATATTCGCCCCTGGCGGACAATAATACGGGAAATTGCAGAGGATGGGGGTGATGGTAGCATTGGGACAATAGTAACCTCCCCAACATGCCGGCGGTTCACCGGTAGTGCCATTGCAGAAATGTCCAGGTCTGCAGAACTTCTGTACGGCAGCACCGGTCGGACATTCGTAGCCTGGGTCGCATGCGATGCCGTTGACGTTGATTCTACCTGATGGACAATAATATCCTGCTGTGCACAACGGACAAGCCGTAGCAGAAGGTGTTCCGCCATCCGGAGACATTCTACCGGCTGGGCATGGCTCTGGAGCACTACCTGAAACACAGAAATGTCCAGGTGGACAAGGGAATGGTGTGACGTCACTGATACCGGTAACATTGCAGTAATAGCCTGCTTTGCATGCATCACAATCGCTGATGTTCGCGCCTCCTGTTGTATTTCGGTAAGTGAGCACAGGACAAGGTGTTGGAGACAGTCCTCGAAGACAATAATATCCAGCTGGACACGGCTTCTTTACAGGATCTCCTTCAATACACCGATACCCAGGCGGACATGGTAGGCAATCGGTTTCATTTAGTGCGCCCGTGGTTTCTCTTATCGTGTTGTTCTTGCAGGCCACTGGGACAGTGGTGCCTTCAGGGCACCAGTGACCCGCGGGACAGGGCCCAGCACAGTAGTTGGGAGATGTTGGGCAACCGCTAACTGTAGGAGCAGCGTCTCCTGGTGTGTGATTGTATGAGCCACTGAAGCAGAAATATCCTGCAGCGCAGTCAGCTTGAATTTGACCAGCTCTGAAACATAAAATGAAATCAAATGTTGTATGCTATTGTAAAATTTTCCGATAGCCTTAATACTGTGACAGATAGCTTCCTAGGTTGCATGTTTGCATCATGCTACTTATTTTTGCTGACAGCGACTTAATTTCTTTAAAAGTATTCTAAACCTTCGCATTAACCTGTCTACCGAGCAATGGGTAGACAGCAAGATTATTGGTTCGCTTGTCTTAATCGTAAATTGATTTGAATGAAGTATCAATGTGTCTATCAGTGACTCTAGGTCATACTCATCAGCTACTGGTGTATTCATTACAGCTTAAAAATGACGTCTAGAAACATGTCTAGAAATTTCTTACAACCATACTTATGACACAGTATAAAACGCATGTTCATAAGCATGGTTTTAAAATTATCTTTGAAAACATGGCTTCCAATTTAGTTTTAAAATATTGTTTTAATTAAGACATTGCGTTAAAACTATTATTTTTGCTAATTTGACAATGCAGCTGTTGAATTGATATTAAAAACTATGTATTATTTAGCAAAATGCAACATGCAGTAATTGTGCCTTACGTTTATGTGCCTATATTAGGCACTGAACATTATTTAATAAATATACGATCAGCACGCACTTGTCAAATCCATCCAAATACCAAAAATGCACTTGTAAAAGCTGAAAACATGTTATTAAAGCAAATATGTATTAATTGCAAAAGTAAATCTCACATCGAATGCTATTATATGAAAGTTTCTATAAAAAGGAAAATCATGAGTTTTGAAGCGAGGTGTTTTAAAACACGCAAAACCCTAATCTTGAATGAAATGGATCAATTACTGCGTCGGTGGAAGTCGGTTTCATTCAAACTTGCAGCTTTAGCCGATAATACGCTTCCTTGACTGTGTTATAACCTTCAATCTCTTATGACCAAAGCGGCACATGGAGTAGTTTAAATTCGTTATCTTTTACTCTGAATGCATTATTTATCAATGAGAAGATCAATAAAACTGCCATGTTTTATCCGTCATATAGAGTATGTAAAGCGAATGAAGGAGATATCAGTCCAATGTCCTACTCGTTCACAAGACTTAAAATAAGCCTGAAAGCGCCACTGACAGAATGGAATACATGTAGAGGCGTAAAGATCTGGATGCAGAAACAAACTTCAAACACTGGTCTCATGAGAAACAAAATGAGTTGAATGACGTTGATTCCATACCATACTACAGCATCTTTGTATTCATAAATCCATGTACCTGTGATCTTTCATGATTTAATATTAGATTGTTTTTATATTTCATGCTTTTCTGGCAATTTCATTAATTTCTGCTAGAAGATAAGTGATGTCTAAGTGAACATACTGTCTTCAACCGTGGTGGTCTAGTTGTATTACCATGTCAGGTCTGTCTATTTGCACTTTGACACAGAAGTAGTAGCTAAAAGCATAGAGTAAGTATATTAGGTAGAATAGCAACTCAACATTTAATAAATCCGCAATGTGTTTACAATTTCCATTTTAGTAAATGAACTTGATTTGAGACCTAGCACCACATGTGAGATATACAAATATTGAGAGTACAAATGTTTGTATTTTTGGAGAAATGTACACGAAGATGACTAATCATGATAGCAATACAGAAGAAAGAATAGTATTTTACAAATCCTACATGTCATGACAACCTTGGAGAGGTAATATGGTTTGTTAAATAAAGAAAAAAATGGGTTGCCATTACTCTAAAGCTCAGCCATATTATAATAAGAGCACTTTCTTAAGTTTGATCAAATCACAAGCTACCTGCCACCGAAAGAGCAAAATATCATAATCAAAGAAAATGATAATAATTAACTGAAACGTTTGTAAATGGGTCCGCATTACATATTCAGACTCAAGAATGACGCATGAATTTAGTGAATCATAAAATCATGCCGATGAAAATTGAACTGAAAATTTGAAATTTCAGTCAATAAACACAATAAGATCTCAACTTTTCCATGAAGACTTACATTGATGAGAATATTGGGGAGTTAGTCTCATTATCTGTTTGGAAGCTCCCCATGTCAGATATTTGACACATTAGTGAAAAGCAAAATTAGCTAGTCTCGCGCGAGCGCTTTCGACGACCGTCGGCCACCATAATCATGCGCAAGTGAATTTATTCATCATTATTGCAGACGGAACGAAATGATAACAATTCAAGAAGACTTATTCTTTTACAAGAATGGAAGATTAAGAAATTCAATACCGGTACTACTAATAAAATAAGAAGCTAGTAAAGTCAAAATAAGTAAAAATCATATACAGTCACAAAACAGAATCATAGAGAGTTACTGGATGATCTCAGCTTTCGAGTCCACAACGCCTCTTTGGTGACTCGACGCCGCCAGTTCTCCTCTCTGTCAACACACTCCATCCGATCTAGACTTACATTATAATGCAGTTCATGAAATTTCCTTGATAATCTGCTTAATTTCCGCTGAATTAAGACATCTGCTAGTAAACGTCCATTCCTTTTGATTTCTTGTGAACTTCATACTTATATAGTGAGTCCACGTCACTAGCATATAAATACAGGAATAATTTGCAAAAATTTAACTTCTTAGAAAATGATGAAATATTTTTTTAGACTACAGGAACATGATCTCCGCAAAAAGCTGAATCTTTTGATATAAAACTTTTCACTGTATACTGAGACATTTTTGAGGTGACACTACCTAGTACGAGTACATAATTACTCTATGTCTAAAAATCGGTCATAAATTAGTGAATCACAGTTTATTAGTATTTCCTGATATCCTTAATCAAGTTGAATGTTGTCTGCAAAGGTAGCCTATAATTTCCTACAAGTAGCCCTACAGGCATTGATAGAAGAAACGCTCACTCACCGGCAATATTTTCCTGTGACACAGGGGAGACAGTCATTGGCTTGCCTCAGCATTGTCGTGTTGTCCAAAGTGTATGTACCATTCAGACAAGGTGTCGGTTCGGACGACCCAGCTGGACAGAAGTTGTAGGGTGGACAAGGTGTTTTTGCGCTTTTACTGACACAATAATATCCAGCTGGACACAGCACGCATTCCCACTGACCTGTGTTGGGTTGACTCTGTCCTGCAGGACATGCCAAAGGCTGAGGTGAGCCCTCGGGACAGTAATGATCTTTGATGCAGATACGATTTGAAGGAGTTGCACTGGTAATTGTTTCATTGGATGGACAGTAATATCCTCTCTGACATAATCCTGTTGGGGCAGTGAGACCTGGGAAGGCGCAGTAATATCCACCGAAGCATGGTTGGCAATCTGACTCATTGGCACCTCTGCTAACATTTCGTAGAGTTCCTATAGGGCATAGTTGAGGAGATTCCGTTCCTTCTGGGCAATATCTACCAGGTGGACATTCGCCGTTGTTGGGGTAGGTGGACGTTGCAGTTGGAATTACCGTGGTAGCTCCACCTTGGCAGTAATATCCGGCAGCACAAGGGCCACTCGGGTTGGCATTTCCAAGTCCTTGACAATATTTCCCCGGTGGGCATGCAGTGCAGCTAGAAACAGCTGAACGACCCGTCTGATTGTTATATGTTCCTGCAGGACAAGGCTGCGGTAAGCTGCCTCCGCCAGGACAATAATATCCCATGGCGCATGTAAGTGGCGTTGACATATTGTGACTTGGACACTGATTTCCGGATGGACATAGAGAGCAATTGGATCTGCCGTAGTCGGGATTGTATTGACCAATAGGACACCCAGAAGGCGCGATTGCTCCTGCTTCACAGTAGAACCCAGGCGGACACTGATATCCTTCGCTTGGGTTGGTTGGTGCTGGACTTGTAGATCCTCCTGTACAAATCCAGCCAGGGTTGCACAGGGGAACACCAGATGATGATGTTAATGCAGTGGAATTACAGTATCGACCAGGAGGACATTTCTGACATTCGGATGAGTCATTGACTTGTCGGACGGCACTGTACGTACCTAATGGACAAGGAATTGGGTAAGAAGTAGCATTGGTGCAATAGAAGCCGATCGGACAAATATCGTTGCCAGTAAAGACACTGCTACCACCAATGACACCATCACTAACTGGTGTTGATATTTTTGCGCCTCCTGTACAGTAATATCCAGGACTGCAGAAACCTGATGGTGTCGTCAAACCACTCCCTTGACAAAATTGACCTCCAGGACATTGTGTACAATTACCTACTGTTGCCAGACCGGTTGTTCGGCCATATGTACCTTCCGGACAGGGATTTAGAGTGTATTGTCCAGTTCCGCTGGGACAGAAATAACCCTGTGGACACGGAGGAGGCGATGTGATAGCTGTACCGTTGGTAGCATCACAATAATAACCTTCAGGGCAAGTCAGACAGGTTGGATTCCCAACATTGGGAGTATAAGTCCCATTTGAACACAAGATGGATCTTGGTGAACCTTCAGGGCAGTAATGCCCGGCCAGACACTGAAGATCAGTCGGAGTGGAAGTATTTTGACCTCCAGGACAGTAATAACCGGCACTGCATGGCCCATCTGGTACTACATTGGCCAATCCTTGACAGTACATACCCGGCGTGCAGGAATGACAATTAGAGAGTTGAGTATTCCCAGTCACATTACCAAATGTGCCCGCCGGACACGGATAAGGATCTCCAGTACGTTCCAAGCAATAATGACCAGCTGGACAGATTTTCTCAGTTGGATTAGTGGATGTTGAGTTGCAATAATAACCAGCAGTGCAATTTCCATCTGGTGCAGATAATCCTACTCTTGAACAGTACATTCCAGGCGTGCAGACGACAGGTCTTGAGGATCCACGAGGACAGTAATATCCCTTAGGACACAGACCTCCACGGGTAGCAAGGAAGCTCGGACAAACACAGTCCCATGTTGGATTGCAAGTAACATTTGCTAACAGTTCTGCACTAGTGCCACTTCCTGTTACATTTCCTGTGTATAATGGTCGAATATCGGGAGATCCTCCGATGCAGTACCAGCCCTCGTCACAATATCCGTCTGGAACAACATTCCCTGTTCCGTCACAATACATCCCTGGTGTACACTGAAGACATTCGGAGACATCACCGGCTCTCGTCCCGTTGAAGAAGGTTCCCGGTGGACATGGAAACGCATTAGCCAATGTGGTATTAGCGGGGCAGTAATGTCCGGTTGGACAATCATTCGGAGTAACTGTTGCATTGGGACAATAAGAGCGAACTGGACAACCTAAACAAGCTGCCATTCTGATAACACCTGCGTATGTTCCTGGATTGCATGGATTCGGTTCTACAGTTCCTGACGGGCATTGATGACCAGCCGGGCATTCTCCACCAGTGCCAGTGTGTGGTGTAGTGGATGAAGGATTGGTGACATTGACTCCTTCTCTGCAATAATGACCATCAGCACAATTACCTGCAGTAGCAGAAAGACCGACGCTCGGACAGTGGTGACCACCACTACACTGTTGACATTCCGATTCCTGTTTCAGTCCACGAACAGCATTGAAAGTGCCCATGGGACAGGGCTGTAAATTATCGCCAGTTCCTCGAGGACAAAAATATCCAGTGAGACAGAGATCAGCGCGATCACGATTGACACAGTAATAACCTTCTGGACATACAAAGCAACTTGACTGTCCAGTAACGTTGGTGTAAGTTCCGTTGAGACAAGGTGATGGTGCCGAGGATCCGGCAGGGCATTCGCTTCCCATTGGACATATCGTGTCTGTGGCGTTACTGGCACCACCAGGGCAATACGATCCAGCCGCACATACTGCAGTGACATTAGCCAGACCATCGGTACCACAGTAGAATCCTCCCAAACAGGGGAGACACGCTGAGCTGTTAGTACGTCGAGTTTGAGGTTGATAGGTGCCAGCCGGACATCTCCGCGGCTGTGCTGAACCCGACGGACAATAAGAACCTGTAGGACATTCATCACCGTACGCTTTACCCACAGGACTCGCTTCTTCTGATCTATTAGAACAGTAAAAGCCTGCCGTGCACGGTCCGGATGTTCCTGTCAATCCTGTAGTTGGACAATAGTCACCAGGAGTACATGAAGTACACTCAACCTCAGCTGTAAGCCGCAGTCGAGAGCCGAAGGTTCCTGTGGGGCAGGCTGTGGGCGAGACTGAACCTAGTGGGCAATATGATCCTTGCGGACAAGGCCCTCCTGTGCTCGTTGTGGTGTTCGGAGCAGCGAACTTTTCACCTCGTACACAGAAATATCCTGGAAGACATTTACCATTCGGCTCTGGTAGTCCACTAGTGGCACAGTACTCTCCCGGATTACAAAGAAGACAGCTCGCGATGCTTTCTCCGGCCGTAACGTTGTTGAAAGTGCCAGGATCGCATGGATATTGATGATTTGTCTTTGTACCGTTCACGCAGTAATGACCAGTGGGACAATCCTTTGGTGTGACAACTCCGTGTGACGTGGCGTTCGCTCCACTCTGTTTCTCTGCGATGGCTTCACTTCGATCACAATATTTGCCTGCTGGACAGATAAGGCATACTCCTTGCTCCGCTAGTGGTTGATATTCACCAGAAGGACATGGCTGCATCTGAGCGCTGCCTTCTGGACAAGCATGACCAGCGTAACATTGCTGGCCAGGTGGTCGACGTTGGGTTGACTTTTCCGGACAGTAAGAGCCAATCTGACAAAGTCCAGGAGGTTCAGGAAGTGCAGCAGTTGGACAGTAGCTTCCAGCTGTACATGGAATGCATTCTGATTGATTGAAAGCATGAGTGCGATTGAGGAAATATCCAAGGTCGCAAGGTTGAGGACTGCTGGAACCTGTTGAGTAAATGATATCTTTCAATATGAAATCAAACTTCAATTCAAAGTAGAAACGCATACTTGAAATGCTCATGTATTAGTGACCGGGTTCAACTATAACCCGCACGAAGCTCACTACCAAAATCGGGTCCGAGAGTGAGCTAAGATCTGTTCTCTAAGTTCTCTTAGTTTTCATTAACTGATTCTGGCTATGCGATCAAAGCAGACAAATGGCCTGCTAGTCCTTGGTTGAAGAAAAAGCAACTTATTAGAGCATCCTTTGACACCATGAAGAATGTCAGTGTAAATAACTTCATCGAAATTTGCATCGGTATGAATTTCTACAGGCATTTGGCAACTTTCAATTTACAGTGGCCTTACACAGGCCAGGATTGCGTTACATGTACAGAGATGGATTCTTCAATCGCGGTTACTCTAGGGGTGACATCTCAGTCATTGTATGCTATGGTAGACAGATGTGCAGAGATGCGTCTCCATTTGGCTTACGTGATTGGCCAAGCGCGCGCAATGCATAAAGAAAGTTGTATTAGGGAACATACGAGCTGCCGTTGTCACATTGAAGACTGAACATCTGCCAAGTGAACAGTAACTATCTTTGACTGAATGTTTCTCAGTGATAAATTCTTCAAATCGAAATATTATTCACACCGTTCGACTGCTCACGATCTAAGTTTATCGACTGTGTACGTTCAGTGCGGTGTCAATGATTTAGTTCAGTATTCAGAATTCAGGCTTGAATTTGCACTATGTTCAATGAAAAATTGATCTTCTTGACCCTCGAGACTAGTTCTAAGCGTGACCATCAGTATTAAAAAATGTCATCTCTAGACCCAAACACGCTGACAGAGAAATTTATCTCTGTGGTTAAATGTCATTGCAGTCGGCATATGAACTTTTTATAAAGCAACACTTGTTTAAAGATAGGAACAAATGATTCTGACCTAGACATTGTATACTTCAACTTAAAGCAAAAACAAAATTCAAATTTTTGATAATGGTGGTGCAGTGTTCATTAACTAAAAGTCTGCCACCAGAAAATTAAGCCGATTTAATGCTCTGCCGGTAGAATTTTATTTAATGAACAGCCCTTTTGCACGGTACTTTCCCAAAGTACAGCATCTGCGAAATGGCATTGTACAGCTCCAAGAAACCTAAAATGCGATTATAACAAAGAATAACGACTTACAGATGGTCAAGGATTTTTCAAATCAGATGGAAAATACGGAAAATGACTACTTAAACGTGCCATTAAGTCTAAATAAGCAGCATAGAATGCACTAAGATTTAATATAAGTAATTTTTTTATTTCAAATAATCCATTCTGTGTCTACGGTATAATATATGATCATTATTTAATTCATAGGCTTATGTTTGTAAAATACTGTAATCGTATTGAAAATCGATGCTTTTTGTTAAAAGTTATCACGCTGAATGGTTGAGAAAAATGGCAAACTTCACACCAAAAGAAATTTGACCCCTTACTTAATTTACAAATAAACAAAATCACCAAATTCATCAACGAGCACTTTCGTCCGTCCTATTTCATGTTGAATATTGAAGTGAATTTGCGGCATGACTATGTTAGTACAGAAGATCAATAGTCAGTTAGTCACCAAGGCAGACGTAGAGTGAACAAGATATTTTCTGTACACAAAGGTCGGGTGCGAACCAATTTTCAGTGCACTTGCAGTAGCAAGTACCTTGGCAGCACTGGTAGGCGGCTCGGTGACAGAATTCGTGATCGTGTTCCCAATTGGCTTCACAGCGCAAGCCACTGTCGATCGCTCTCCAATCGGCCAGCATCCAGTGCCATCACTCGTCATCTTCAATTATATATTTTTGTAATATTGATGACGCACTGGATCGCTTTAAGATTATTTTCCGTCCTCGCAATTTCCAGCAATTGTCCATCTACGAGGCATTGTACTTTAAACGGTTCGCACCTGACCTTTGTGTACAGAAAGATATCTCGTTCACTCTACGTCTGCCTTGGTGACTAACAGACTATTGATTTTTTGTACGAACATTGTCATGCCGCTAGTTTTTTATTCACTTCCGTGTTGAAACAGAACGGAGGAAAGCGCTCGCTGATGAATTTGGTGTTTTTGCTTATTTTTAAACTTCACACCTTCAAAATAATTCGCAAAATTGACCCGATCTCCGGTGAAAAGTTTCAATTTAGCTATTGGTCACAAGGGCACATATCAGGCGACGATGTTTTAAGACGACCACAGCAAAAAATGTGACAGGGGGACGAATCATCCCAACCCCGGCCTGGATAAGTAAATTCCTTACCTTGTGGACAGTAAGAGCCCTTCGGACAGAGATTTCCAGTGATACCATCAGTCGGTGTTGAAGATGCTGAGGTTGTGTTGCAGTAGAAACCTGGATCACAATCTCCCATCGGCGCAGACAGTGTCCAATTCGCACAATACTTGCCAGGATCACATGCAATAGGACGCGCTGCACCTTCAGGGCAGTAATAACCAGGGAAGCAAGGCCCACCGATGGTGGTAGCCGGGCATTGACACTCTGTAAGTCCTGTGTGATTGCCCACAGGTGTCGGCTGATTGGTCCAAGAGCCAAGACTGCAATAGTAGCCGGGAGAACACTTCCCTGCAGGTTCGGCCATCCCAGTGTTTGGACAGTAATAGCCAGCAGTGCAAAGTTCACAGGCAGAAATATTCCATTGTCCGGTTTGATTGTTGAATGTTCCATTTCCGCATCTGAATTGAGTTGCAAAATGCGTGTTCGCAGGACAATATGATCCCCGTGGGCAGATAGTGATGTTTGGAGCGCCGGTTTCACAGTAATATCCTTGTGGACAGTCTGTACAATTGCTTCTCTGTCCAGCATCAGTATACGTCCCTGCATCGCACTGAATTGCAAGAGGAGATCCGCGAGGACAATACGTTCCCGGAGTACAAGGTCCACCTGTGCTGGAGGCTGTACTTGGCCGTGCACTGTTCGATGCATTGATGCAATAAAATCCTTCGTCACATTGTCCATTTGGCAATGTGAGGTTTTGAGAATCACAATAATAGCCAGGTGGACAGGCTAAGCAATCCGCAAAGCTGGATGCCTCTGAAATTCAATAAAGGAGTCATAACGATCAGGGAGAGATCATGATTCCGAGCATATCAAACAGGGGTTGTCATTTTTGTGCATTTAATTTGGGTCGAACAATCAAATAGTTTCAATTGGAGCGGCAAGCAATCAGTCGACCGCGACTGTTTGATATGAACTTTCAATTTTAACTGATGAATTTCAATTCTGCGTTTTGAGCTACGTCTTAGATGGAACTGGGCAGTGAGTAGCCTACACAAGAAATATATGTAGCTATGTTCATCATCGGCCTTTTAGTTCTTAACATCACAGAAATTCGACACTTATAGCATAGAAATGAGACCTCTAGAATGGAAGAAAAGCTTCATGCAATACACAATAGCGGCACATAAATCGCACGCATTTTCACTTAGATACACTTGTCACTACTGTTTGATTGGGTCAGTCACATGCGCAATTCTAAGCTTTTCATTGGTGGCTGATGCCCCAACTTAGTTCCCCCGGATGTGCCGAGACCTTGAGTCAATTTCCAATCTAGTCAACTTCAGGAAAATAATCTATTTCTATGCTATATAGCAATAACGGACAAGAACGAACATGCGCATTGAAAACAATGGACGGGCATTGTCATGACAACAACACCTAAACAGGCTGACATTGGATAGTTGCCAGTGCCAAGATAATATCAATCATCTTTAAATGCAAAATCATTGTGATGAGATACCTTTCAATATGTCGCCTTACGGCAAAAATTTGCAACAATGACAGATTTTCCAAATTTGATTCTTCTTAAGATCTAGCAATATTGACTTAGATCGGTGTCAGACCGAGCAGCTGAAATTACCATCGATAATCAGCTGTTGTCTGTTCTAGTCCCGCTAACTTAAACAAGGCGAAAATTCGAATTTGTGGTTAATACATTATTGTAGACATAAATGCGTGTATTGAATGCAAAGACAGTGAAACTAAGTTGCATCAAACATTTATGCTCGCCTAAATTCTGCATGTGATGTTTGCAAAATGCATCTTAAGTATATGTGCAACTAAGAATACCTGTACTGCGTTCATAGATGTAAACACTTTCCTTCCATTATGCAAATTCACAAAGCTGCCAAGAAATCAAATTATGATTCAACTAACCTACGCATCATTGGTCGAATTCGACTTGCTTGTTCATTTGACTGCTGATGCCTGCATTGTTCACTAGATCGTCACTGTACATCGTCAAGTCGTCATTTTTTCAAACGTCAATGTTTGAAAAAAATTTGGAAGATAAAACTGTCGAGCACTTTTCTATCAATCAATCAATCAATTGATTGCAATTACTTTTAGGCAACAATGAACATTGTTTGAAAGAGACCCTGAGTGGTCATTTTTAGATTTATAGTTGGAAAGAGTCAGGAGCATTTTACAATATTATTATTATTATTATTATTGCAAATGTGCACACAATTTTTCGACTGCTGTCCGGCAATCATCAAAAGTCAAAACGTTTATTTCCAACTTGGAAAACGTAGTACAAATATACATAACATTGATGTGATGAGTCATGAAATGATAAAGATGTCCATATACAATGTATGATGGATGGCGGATGAGATGTACAAGTAAGTGAAATGATACGGATCGGAAGAAAAGGCCATGCGTAAATCATTACCTGCATTACAACTCAAATGTCAAAATTGATCATGAATTATCTGTATATTGAAAAACATGCATGTTCAATAATATTAACATTATCTTACGTCTTAGTATTCTTATGAATGAATAAATCTTAGCTGTGATTTTGTATCTTTTCTGGATTAATTTCTTGTTTTATATAATAACCACAATTTGATTATAAGTTTTATTAATAAGTTTTGGAGAGCCGGTCAATATATAATGCAAGGACAGATATACAGTAGCAAGCATTTAATCAGATAAAAAATGAAGTTATCAAGCAACTCACCTGTAATCAAATTCAGGTACAAAAGAGTATATTGATGTTTGTAGGAAGTTTAAATGATTCGTTTGAAAATGATATTTACAATGAGAAGATATGTGGTAAAATACAATGTAGATATGAACAGGTTGTACTGGGTTGCATATCTTTGCCAGTAGCAAAGGGAGATTTGACTTGACATGAAAGATGATGAATGATGAGCTAATGTATGTTAGTAGAGTAGGTTAAGGAAAGTAGTCAGTAAAAACGAAATTCACGATAGCTGTCAAGTTCAGTTCTTGATAGATGGTTTGAGGTCATGTATAAAGAATGCCTCGCGCATTCTCAAATTAGTATTATCGTTGTCGTGGACCTGAGTGTCTACAGTGATGTTGCTACGTTCCACTTGACAATTTCAAATATGTTCATGAATAGATGATGTTGGAGTTGAGAGGTGTTCTTTAAAGCGAATATGAATTGTTCGTATAGTGCTGCCTATATAAAATTTGTCGCATTTCTTACAGTTTACTTTATAAACAACATTTTTTCGGTTACACAATTGTTTGTTAATCATTGGACCAAACGTACCAACATCGCTATAGACACTCTGGTCCACGACAAGGATAATACTAATTTGAGAATACGTGGAGCATTCTTTATACATAAGCTCAAACCATCTATCAAGAACTGAACTTGACAGCTATCGTGAATTTCGTTTTTACTGACTACTTTCCATAACCTACGAGTACTCTGCTAACATAGCTCATCATTCATCATCTTTCATTTCAAGTCAATTCTCCTTTTGCTACTGGCAAAGATATGTAACCAAGTACAGCCTGTTCACATCTACATTGTATTTTACCACATATCTTCTCATTGTAAATATCATTTTCAAACGAACCATTTAAACTCCCTACAAACATCAATATACTCTTTTGTACCTGAAGACGATAGCCGGACAGCAGTCGAAAAATTGTGTGCACATTTGCAATAATAATAATAATATCATAAAATACTCCTGACTCTATTATTATTATAAAACTTTAACATTTAATAATATTTTTGTTATTATAAAGCCAGAAACAACGAAGGATAATATAATCAAGAAAGTGTCAACGCCGAACTTTGCCTATGAATTTGGATTCTTGTTTCTTGACATTGCCTTAGTTTTGTGCATCTTTTTCGTCTACGATGTGTTCACTGTTAAGCATGTATATCAATAATAATTTGAAATTTAACGATTTTCTTATTGGCATAATGTCTCTTCTACTTTCGCTAATCTAGGCAAAATAGTTCTTTCGATGACCACAATGCTGACTGCATTGGTCCAATGCCATGTATTTTCTCTTTCTAGATAGATTTCAGTATCTCCTCGTGGCAAACATTTTATAAACGCAGGTTAGACAAAATAAACACCTAGCTATATTTCATGATCAAATAAATTCCCAATACAATGTACGAATGCAACAATTTCAGAATTCTTGATGGCTCAGTCGATTTCTCTTCTCTGAGGTGCTCCATGGATCTCACCTCTTTTAAAGATCCTGATAAACCGCCGATGGGAGGCTTATCGTGCTCGAAACTGGCCGTTGTTCAATGGTTTGAAAGTCAAGGTAAAACAAGAAATTCTGAAGGCAAAGCAGTACTACTTTCGCTCTAAATGCTCGGATTCCGCAAGGGGTCTATGGTCATTCGTCAACATGGAGAGGGGAAAATCTGGAAGAGATCCCAGTGATTGGCTCAGAAACTCCAGTAATCCATCCGAGGTGCTCAATACGATCAATGACTATTACTGTAGCATTGCCAACAACTCCAGTTTTGACTTCGTCGACGGGTCTCCAGACGACTGCTGGTTACCTGAGTTAAGTGTTGAGGGCATCTGGAGCATTCTTTCACGACTCCCACCAAAGGCAACTGGAAGTGATTCTGTGCCTACTGCAGTTTACAAGAAGTGCTCTCTGGTCCTCGCTGAGCCGATCCATCACCTCATCAGTGAATGCCTGCGCCAAAGACGTTTTCCACTGATCTGGAAAATTGGTGACATAATCCCGATCCCCAAAACCTCGGAGAATGTAATAGAAAAATCCAGACCGATTAGCCTCTTGCCAATTCCAGCCAAGATTGCCGAGCGTGTCATCCTATCAAGCATCCGTCCCCAGCTAACAGCTCACCTTGGTGCTAATCAATACGGGATTAGGAAGAAATCATCAACAACTCACGCTGTCATCTATGCTCACGATGCCCTAACCAGATTTGCCGATGACCCACATACGGGAGCCGCTATTCTGATCAGCTTTGACCTCTCCAAGGCCTTTGACAGAGTTTGTCACTCAAAGCTGCTTTCCAAGGCCAGTCAGATGAATCTTCCTGCGGGATTTCTGTTGTTATTGAAGAGCTACTTATCGGACAGGCAACAGAGAGTACGCATTGATGGACAGAAGAGTGAATTGATGAAGGTCACAGGAGGAGTGCCACAGGGGTCCCTCCTAGGACCTTATTTGTTCGGCATTTATATTTCATCGCTTCAGACTATTTTCCCCTCGAACCACATAATCAAGTATGTTGACGACATTTGTTTCTTATCAAGAGTCCGAAAGTCCAGCATTCCAAAGGATCTTGCTGAGATCGAAAGTGATCTTGACAATATTTCAGATTGGGTTGCGTCAAATGAATTGACCTTGAATACGGAGAAAACCACTGGTCTAGTGAATTACCGCGGTGGATTCAAGAGCATTTGCAGTATCGAGGGTGCCATCCCAACTGTCAGGTTCCAAGACAGCATTCGGTTTCTTGGGGTTCATTTGGATGCGAACCTTGGATGGAGAGGCCATGTAAAGTTCATCGAGAAAAAGTGTGCTCAACGCATGTACATTCTGAGGCGGGTCAGATCTGTCACTAGTATTGATGACTTCACTACCATTTATCAAGCATTGGTTCGGTCGCTGATAGAGTACTGCTGCCCAGCGTTTGTGGGAATCTCCTCAACAGACTCAAACCGACTGGAGAAGATTCAGAGGCGCTGTCTGAAAATCAAATCGCGTGATCTGAAGCTGGATGACATTGAAGCTAGAAGATGGTCGCAAGCTATCAACACCTTCAACAGCCTGGAAAGATTAGAGACTTCCATCAGAGAATTGTTCCCCAGTTATTTACCAAGTGGGCGTCTCGCCGTACCATTCTGTAGAACTTTGCGTCGTCAAAATTCTTTTTTTCCACGCATTTGTAGCACCCTTTCAAGGTCATCTACGAGACACTAAATGCACGTGACTATTAGTTTTATACTTGCTTTTGTACGCGTATACGAATGTGTTCTTAGTTTCGACTAAACAAAACTGTCATTCTGCTACTTTTATCTATGTATTTTATTTCTGATTTCTATTCGACGATACAATATAAACATTTCTCTCTCTCTCGAACAAGGGCTACATTAATAAAAAAACTAGAAATACTCAATGACAAATAAATGCCTGCTACTGACTAGATGGAGTATCAGAATTTCTGTCACGGAACTAACTTCCACGTGAAAATCACTCACTTGTCTTGTTGTTGTAAGTGCCCACAGGACATGAGAATGGATCTGTCGTTTGCTGTGGACAATAGAATCCAGCAGGACATATTCCAGCATCGCCTACATGACCAGTCCCTGTAGGTCTGGCCGTACTAGAGCCACTTCGACAAAAGTATCCTTGTTCACAGGGTCCAGATGTTGCCGTTAAATTTGCTGTTTCGCAGAAGAAGCCTCCAGGACACGTTGTGCATTGTGAGAGTTGGTGCAGACCAGCCGAACCGCCGTATGTACCGGCCGGGCAGGAGCCCCACACCAGCCCGGTACCATTGGGACAATAGAAGCCTTGTGGACAAACCTGAGGATGGGAACCGTTGGTGCAGTAATGACCTGCAGTGCAGGTCTCGCAGCTGGCTGATAATTCAACGTTGGTGAAAGTTCCTGGAGGACAGAGTTGTGCCAGGCCACTTCCAGCAGGACAGTAATGGCCAACAGGACATCGACCGACCGCAGGTGAGGCTTCAGTGCTGTTGGCGACGCAGAAATATCCTGCGGAGCAATTGCCCTCCGGAGCAGTCATTCCCGCTCGTGGACAGTATTGTCCGGCGTCACATGCAGAACATTCTCCGCGACTTTTAAGACCTGTTGTTGGACCGTAACTACCAGCAGGACAATTAGTAGGTACCGCAGTGCCTTGCTCACAGTACGAGCCGCTTGTACACGCATTACCGGTCACGTTATCGGTCGGAGAAGCAGTTGAAGCACCGAGTGTGCAGTAGAAACCAGCATTACAAGGTCCGGATGTTGTTGACAGTCCAGCAGTTTCACAAAATTGCCCGGGCAAGCATTGAGTGCATTCTGACTGCGCTTTCAAGAGTGTACGGTTGTTGAAAGTTCCAGCAGGACAGGGATTTGAACGAGCAGCTCCGGTCCCATTCGGACAGAAGTGTCCAGTGACACACGGTAATGGATTTTGAACACCATGCGAGCAAACGGTGTCATTTTGAAGTGTTCCGTCACAATAGTATGATTCTGGACACACCTTGCACGCTGATTGTTGGAACAGATCCTGATATTGTCCAGATGGACATGCAATGCCTTTTGCTACTCCAGCAGGGCAATAATGTCCCGGTAGGCAAGGATAGTCTCCTGGAGTGCTGGTATTCTGACCTCCTGGACAGTAGAAACCCGCTGAGCAAGCGGCAGTCGGCGAACTGAGGCCAGACCCACCGCAGAAATAGCCTGGAGAACAGGAGAGGCAGTCGCTGAGTTCTCGTCCACCAGTGGTGTTGAGGAAGGTGCCCATAGGACATGCGGTGGGAGTTGGACTGCCTGCGGGGCAATAGGAACCTGCAGGACAAGTGCCTGCCGAAGGATTGGGCACTGAGCTGCCGGCGACGCAGTAGAATCCGGGAGTGCAGTTGGCGGTTGGAGATGACAGTCCTGTTGTTTGACAATATTTTCCAGCCGTGCATGTGAAAGGGTTTCCTGTGCCCTGTAAAGAGAGAATCAACATCAAGAGAGCCAAGCTGAAAGGTTGCCGAATCTTCGACAAGATCCTAGGGGATAACATGGGGGGAATGGAAATTGTCCTTGGACATATCCTTGAATTTCTACAAATGAAATGCCACGTACCGTACATGCGAAATTAAGAATTTAACATAAAAAAGGACAACTAGTCTAAATGGGATTGCTTATGTTACCTCATTATAAGAATTACGAATCTGGTCCGACAACAGATCCAAAGTCTACGATAAATTATTTGTTGGAAAGATCATCCAAAAAGACTTGAACATGAAAAGTCTAGCTTCATGGCCCGTTCTCATCGTGAAATACATTGCACAACATTTGCAAACATGAGCTGCTATGCTGAGTGAAATTAATCGACAATCCATGTAATGCAGCTACATTAGCTTGATATGCAAATTTTCATGTCCTAGTATAGGATCAAGCTCAGGAAATATTATTCGAAGATTGCGAAGCTACATAGTGCCTATACATTCCAGTTTTGATACTGCTATGATACTTAAAATTATTCATTAATTATTTCATTCCTTTAAGCAGTGGAATGTATCAAACAACAGCAACAGTCAGCAAATATAAATATGCAGTTTCAAAGGATGAAAGTTTCTTTTAACCCCTTCAGTACCATGACGCACCGGTGTGTCATACATTAATCAATTTAGAGCGCCAAGACGCACGGGTGCGTCTTGATATAAAAGGCATTATTATGTGAAAGAAGCAACTTCTGGGAGCGTGGTATGCTAAAGTTCTTCATTTCGGCGCTCTAAATGGCTGGTTAGTTAACTGGACATAGCCAATCAGCATCAAGCAACAGCCAGACAATAGAGTGAAGGCAGTGAGGTTTATGACAACCATAGAAATTAACTGTTTATCTGAAGTTGGCTAGAAATGAAATTGACTCAAGGTCGCGGCACATTCGGGGAACTAAGTTGTAGCATGAACCACCAATTAAAAGCTTCGATTTACACATGTGACTGATTCTAACCCAATCATACAGACGTTGGCAGGTGCATCTAAGTGAAAATGCGTGCGATTTATGTGCCGTTATTGTGCATTGCATGAAGCCTAATTTCCATTCTAGAGGTTTTATTGTTGTCAATTTCTATGATGACAACACATGCTAAAGAGACTCATAATCTAACGGTGTAGTCATGTGGCGACTGTAATTTCCATAACGTATTATTGGTGAAGGCAGTATGCTAAACCAATCGATCTTCGTTCGAAGAACAGGACGTCTTTAATCTGTGCAGCGCTTGTGACTATGGCTTCTACCAGGCCAAAACTTACAGTTCGACCTGTTGTAAAATATGTCTTTCATAGCGACGACAAGTCACAGTCAGAGAACGATGAACCTGATACTGAGTTTCATATTTCCAATTCAAGTGAATCCTCTCACATATATACTGTTTCTTATGTAAATGTAATGAACAACAGCAATTAGCAAGGCACGCACACTTTTCATTTTTTACACTTTTTGCGTAGGCAGTTGAGTATAGTTCCCTATTTTTGCGTTGGTACTGAAGGGGTAAAAAGTATCTACGTGATCGAATGCAGAAATATATCTGATCCACATTTGATAGCTTATTATGTGGACTGACTATCTTTGCGTAATATTCTGTCAAAGGAATGATCGAACTTCCTGACTGTAGTCGCTCTCTGGAAACGTCCTTACCTCCGGACAAAAGCTTCCGATTGGACATATACCACCGGTCGCATTGGCCGGACAGACACAGCCATCGGCAAGAGTTGAATTTCCCACATCTGTAGGGCGAGCATGGGTGGCGGATCGCAGGCAGAAATATCCTGCATCACAGGGACCAGTTGGATTGGTGAGACCTTGACTGGCACAGTATTGTCCAGCAGGACATGGCGAACATGCAGCCAACTCCGTTCCATGTGTCTTGTTGTTGTAGGTTCCAGTAGGACATGGATGTTCTGTAGAGGAGGCTGTGTCTATCGGACAGTAATGACCTGAAAATGGATACAAAGAAAAATGATGCAATGCAATAGTTCCTTATCAACGAATGCAGGATGGCCATAGCATTTTGTTGTCGGAGCTCTATTGTTGACGCTCTTTTGTCTTAGAGGTCATTGCACTTGGCTATCATTATGCTAAGTTGCTAAAGCGCTTTGTTGTCATTGTGATCTATGCGTCAACTTTGTGATGCAATGACACTCTGTTGCCATAGCGTTCTGTAATCATAACGAGATAGCCTCGAATGTCATAGCGCTCGATGTCATGAAGCTCCGTTGATTTTCAGTTGCCTTTGTTACACGAACAAGAATCAGTTGTCATAGCATTACGTTCGCATCTGCGCTATCTTTACCAGGGTGGGGAGGGGGCCGTTGCAGTTTTTCTGCTGACCTCGTAAAATTAAGCCACTCGAACTGTGCGTTCTGTGACTTTCAGCTTTAGCGTAAATTTCTACATTTCACAAGAAGTCGTTTAGCTAGCCTACTAGAATGTCAAATTTATGACCTACTTCGAGAAGTACTATTTTTGAATGTCTGAATTTTGTGAACATTGTGAACACTGCTTGCAAACATTTTGTGATAACTTTCAACGAAACACTTCGACTTTCAATATGAGTACTGCATTATGACCACATGATAATAATCCATTATATCATAGACATCGAATGGTGTTTGGAAGTCAAAGATTACGTAAGCACCAACTACTTATTAACATTTTTAATAGTAATGCCAAACACAAGAAATCTTTGGTGTCTCCATATCTTCATTTGAAGCGCTGGAATGGATACTTTTGGAGGATCCACAAAAAGAGCTCTTCCACATTTTGTATGCGTATATTTGAGTTGTATTCCTTGCAAATATCAATCTCATCAATATATCTAAGTAACTTTTCATTTCATTCAAACAGTCGGACATCTGAAATAGCAATTATAAAGGAGCTTTCTAGTCAAAAATTCGGCAAAATTCAGAAACCTTCAAAAATTGGTCAAATTTGGTGATTTTAAATTTGAATGCTTATATACAGCACGAATATGAAATCGCTCTCGGGATTTCGAAGCGCTTCAGAGCCAGGTATGTGATTCTTTAACGTCACTACTACCCATGCTGGAGCTTTGTGGACGGTGATGACATAATCAAACTTCTCTGTTGCGTTGTGGTACTTTTGTCTGGATGCCCTTCCTACCGACTTCCAATGACACTCTCAGGACTTGACCTCTGGACCGACAGATCATTAGGCCGAGCACTTAACCACTGCGCAACGGAGACCAACCTCGTGAAAGTCCACGAGCTGCACATTTTGATCTTGTGACTACGAAGTGACTCACAAAGTATTTAAACTACTCTTAACGACTGCCGAATAACTTGAGTTTGAACCACAGAAAGAATGAAAAGTTTCTCACCTGTCAGACACGGGAATAACGAATAGTCACTGGTATTAGAAGGACAGTAATAGCCGACAGGGCATGAGGAGCAGACAGACTGTCCTGTCACATTTGTGTACGATCCGGCCGCACAAGGAGAAGGGTTGGACGTTCCATTGACGCAGAAATGCCCGACCGGACATGGCCCGCCGGTTGAGTCTTCAGTTGGATTATTCGGGAACTGAGCTCCAAGTAGACAATAAAATCCTGCATAACAAGGTCCTGTAGGTTCCGTGAGGCCTTGTGTACCACAGTAGTTGCCGTAAGTGCAGGCTGTGCAGTTGTCTTGATGCGTCAGATGCGTCTTGTTGCTGAAAGTACCTCTGGGACACAGCTGAGGAGTGCCAGTACCTGATGGACAATATCGGCCTTCAGGACAGGGCCCGAAGTTGCCGTCAGGAGACGCTGTTTCCGGGTCCTTCTTAGAAGCGCCCGACTTGCAGAAAAATCCGGCTGAACAGCTACCACTGACCGCTGTGGCATTATAATGGTCACAGTATGATCCGGAGGTGCAGCTTGTACATTGTGTGTCATTTGACAATCCAACAGACGATGAGAAAGTACCAGGTGGACATCCAAGTGTTACCTGAAACAGATGGTCAAGATTGAGGCGAGTTCTCAAAGCTAGAACCGGGTCAGGTTGTCAGACCGCGCTCATTCTCGCACAGCCAAAGGCGTAATAACTTAATAAGGGTAGGTCTAATATTAGTGCCCCTATCTTCAGCTTACGATAAATGACAATGGCAATGAAATTGACTGATGTAGCAGTTACTCACTGCATGTCGGCGGATGGAATATCTAGGTAAGTCAATAAAATCAGAATGCTACATTTAAATATAACTAGAATATCATGGAAAAGATTTGGAAGATATGGAAAGGACACTGTACAAAATAAGCACAAATCTTATGTATTGCTTTTTATAATAAGCGATGATTAGTGAAATAGTCATTAGTCATAATTGTTATTTGCATATGGCATCTTAATTGTCGTATGCGGTACTAGACATCGAGTACCACTGTCCTTACACTGATCATTTCACTGACCTGTCATATAGTAATGTAAAATCTTCGCGTGGCCTTTTCGATTCTGTTTTGTCTTATGACAGTCAAATGTTTCAATTTCGAAAACGGAGTTTCCTGTTTCTTATAAATCTGTGCATAATCCGCAGTTGCATCAGTGAACACACTTTAGCATGAAGGTTATAGATTATATCACGCATTTTATCTGTAATTCATTTCAGAAGAGTGGAGTTTAGCTCTGAATGATCGGTTTGCATGCTTGTATTTTCTGTCGCCTGACAATGGTCAGCGTAGCAGGTCGTAAGTGCTAGCGCAATATACTAGTATCTTGACTACCAGTCTGTTTGTTAAAGCATCTCCAACTGCATAAAAGACGATGTGCTGTGATCAACACTCCATCTGTGATTGAATAATATGAAACTTTCTTTAGGATTTGCTTTTGAATATGTTCCACACCGAAAATTAGTCACATTGTCAACTAAAGAAAGGCAACTTCATTTAGTTGACTTCATTTAACAACTTCATTCACAGCTTCGATGCTGTTGAGTGAAATCTGATTAATCAGTGGAATGTATGCTTAAGACAATAGTAAAAAACCAAGATTGTTGAGTCTTTATTCGAATAGGAGTTCTAACATTGAAGAAAAGACTCTCCTTGCTCCCGGGTTCACTAGAGTTGACTGCAGCAGACTTCTTTATGGTCTTTTGCAGGAGAGAGTGAACAATCCACATTCAGTGAGGGAAAATATTCGAACGGATGCAGCCTTTCCAAAGTAAAATCTCTGAGAATCCGCGCAGATGGACCCTAACCCCCTTTACATTGCAGTTTTATGACCATATTTGTGATTTTCTGGATTTCATTTTCTTGCATATTCAAAAATGAATCCTACATGGTGATGTGCAACTTTTACTTTCAATCTTAAGTAGGCTTTCGATGGAACCTGATTGGGTCACTATAACTGTTTCTATCAATAGGGTCAACATATTGTAACTAGTAGTACTAGTAGGTAACTATAAACAAAGCGTAGTGTAGTAGTAGGTACTGTATTTTCAGTAATAACCAAAGACTTCACAAAACAAAATGAAAAAATAAACTATTCCGGTACCAATATCTCTCGAGTCAAGTGGCACGGGAATGTGACTACAACAAAAGGTCTTCATGATAATTATTGCAAAAAAATTCAAAATTGGCCTAATGGTCCACGTTTTACTACATTTCATGGTAACTGAGTGTGAAGGACATATAGCTTATCTGAATATAGATGCACATATTGACAGAAAAATCGTATTCATCTATTGAATTTGTAACAACTTGAATTGAGGATGACGAGAAAATAGTCAGCACCAAGTGTCTTATCATTGTCTATGACGCCTCGTATCCATCAGTGGTTCGGTCGAAGGCAAAGTTCTCTTCAACTTTCTTTTGGACTCATCTTTTTTCGATGACACGGGAGTTGCATCTGTTATCGACTGTGATTCTAGCATAAGCCTCTTGGTTAGCCTCTCCGTTGGAAAGCCTCTCCGTTTTCCGCTTACTCTCGGCGAGTTTCTCTGCGGATTCCTTTTCTTGCCTGACTCTTTCTCTTTCCATCTCTTTCTTCCTGGCTTTCAGATCTTCCTCTTTCTTTTTTTCTGCTTCAATGCGCTCCTTTTCCTTTTGCTTCAGATACTGCATTCGATGCCTCATAGCAACGATCGAGCAACGCGTCCAATCGGGAACGTTGCACTCTTGTATCCGCGATTTCGCATAAATAATTTCACTGTCAGAATACGGTTAAAGTTGGGATCCAGCAATCTGTTGCGGTCTGTGGTAAAAATGCGCTTCATCGAGCTAAACAATCTTTCAGTGTCAGCGTTGCCATGAGGTAGAATAATGCAACTTTTGGCCAGTGCACTCAAACTATGGTAGGCATCCTTCGAGGCTATCTGTTTCCAAAATTTGGGCAGGTCGACTTCCTCTGTGTCAATTTCCGCATCGCTACGAAACTTGCGCCATTCAAGAAGAAGTGCGTCGGCGTCGCAATCGAAATTCAATTGGGATTTGACGTGAATGAGATCTTCTTCCGCAACATTTTCCCTCTGCTTTGGATCCAAGAATTTGCAACCCCTCAGAAGACGTTTACCAATAGGCAAGTAATGGATCAAAGATCGAAGGAGCTGGCCATAGAACAGACGAACTCATTGAAAAAATAATGCACGTTGTGCTGCCGTAAGATGGTCGTTACGAAGAGCTTCTCTAGCTTTCCCGCCAATCAGCACATTATCATCCGATAATTGTTCAACATTTGGAACGTTATAGAATTCATCTTCATTCATCACCTTGTCAACATATTCTTGTCGAATAAAGGAACAACAGACGTGCGAAATGATCAATATCATACGATCGTAGATCAAATGTATCACAGGAGCTGACGTTTGAAAGAAGATCTCGAAGTCTTTCAACTTTTTCAGGGCGAACAGCACAAAATTCATATAAAGGGGAGAAACGGCGGAATCTAGGAATTTCCGTACTCTCTTAACCCGTTCCTTTTTCTGCTCCGAAGCTGGCAGCGATGAGAAGAATTCAGATAAAGCGGGAAGCAATTCCAGAAACCGATGAACCACTTCATAAATTTGAAGCCATCTAGTCTCCACTCTACGCAGAAATTTCAAAGGCTCCAAGTCCATCATTTTCTGAATTTTTATGAAAGAATTGGCGGCTTTGGCATACCGTAGATAGAAAAATGTATCATCGATAGCTTCTTCAAGCTCCTCGCCCAGTGATGACATCGCTTTCTCGACCGAGTTGTGGACATGGTGCATTGAGCAACCCCCAACGTCGAGCAAGTTAGGATTGTCTTTCTTCAAGATGGATATGACGCCACCTTTCTGGCCACGCATGACGTTGGCACTATCCGATATGACAGCGATACAATTTAGCAACGGTATATTTCTTGATACTAGCTCTTCTTTGATAATATCCGCCATCGTTTGAGCAGATGCCTCTCCCAGGGAGTGAATGGCAAGAAAGTCGGTAGGGAGGACTCCTCATCAAGATAGGGATCTGATGAGGTGATGAGATGATTCCACTGTAAAGTTTCTCAAAAACCTGTAAAATAATGATTTTCACGCGACAGCTCACATTTAAACGAAAAAACAATAGAATCCATTTACAGTGCGGTGTAGAAAAAATGGACCATCTGAAGGGCCAAAAGTGATGCTTATGGTACTTGAGTGGTTTACTTATTCTCCCCAGCACTAGGTGGGCCTAATATGATGCAGAGTCAAGCAAAGCGTGATTTGAAGTAAGTTTTAAGCATAAGTAAGTTTTCAAGCAGCAGGGCAAATGTATCTTGATTCACAGTCATTTTACAATCTTATGAGTCACCTGTGCAACCAAAAGCACTGGAAGCTGTGGGAATGCATTGAAAAGAGCATCCCTTTGTAAGCATGAGAGCAGTGGTCTGAAATTTGATGGAATTTCTCATTTATACTTTCATTAAAAATCTCCTGCACTTCTATTTATTGAAAAAATATTTGATTTAGAAATAAGCTTGCTTTCCTATTCGTTATCGTAGATTGGAGTCCCTCATCCTTTCGGAGCCCAACCTGTATAACTACAATAACGTCATCATCTGAACAACTTTTAAAAATTCCATGTCACAGTGACAAATTTAACAAATATACGACTCAATAATCTATGTTTGTGATTTCTTAAAATTAAACATTAAATACACTTACTGGCCCCGTGCCAGCTGGACAGTAGAATCCTGCAGCACAACGGACTGGATCCACACCAGATAGACAGGAATAACCTTCCACACACTGCACGCATGCCGACGCTGTTGTGTTGGGCATATACGTGCCATCCGCACATGGGATTGGTGATTTGGTGCCCTCAGGACAGTAATGATTGACTGTACAGACATCGCCTGTCGTTCCATCCGTCGGTGTTGAAGTGGTCGCACCGGCCGTGCAGTAGTACCTTAGAGAGGAGAGCAAAAGAGCAAAGTCAATACATGTGAGCTTCAAAAAGGGTCATGTTCCTGGTCTTCGTGTAAATCAGCTTCAAAATTAAAAAATGAACCTTATGCTCGGGAGTACATTGGCCGACACGCCGCTCTCCCATGTGGCCGAGGTTTGTTTATCCCGTTCTCATTCTTCCACGCTGAGTGCATGCTTCTCTTATATGCTTACTTTGGCTGAGTGTTTAGCAAGAATACAGAGTGCATTTTAAAAGTCTTAGGTTTTGACCCGACTCAGGTTTAAAGCCAGGACTCTGAACGCAGAGCGAGCATTCCACCACAAGGCCACTGCCCACGATGTCGTGTGCTCCTGCAGAATACGTAGAAACTACCATAAGGATAATCCATAAGCATTAAACACATTTAGAAAGGAGCTTTCGTGTTTTTGAATTGCTCTCATTTCATTTAATAAATTGTGAGTTCGTCCAGTCCTTTCATTGTTTCACAATTTTGAAAATCCCTTCCATAGGGGGAATGCATGATTACTGGATGTCGCGAAGATTATTGTTGTTAAAACGGTTTGCTGAAGTGTAAAACATCACTCCAGACAGGCTTCCATATTCTTATGAAACTATATTTGGCCGAACAAAGTGAAACAAGCGTTGTTATAAGCCAAGATATATATGATGACGCAAACTTGAAGCTCAGTTAACTTATTGTTCACTTCTTCATGGCTACAAAATAGCATTAAGTCCACGATAAATAGCTTCAACTATATGCAGCAGTCAAACATAATCACAATGACTTCATACACAAATATATAAATCATTTACTCGTCCAATATTCAATTCAGCGATGAAAACGATTCACGTTTAATAAATGCATAGAGCAGTAGCCTATGTAAAGTACCTATAATGATAGAATCTGCTCACAAATCAAAGTTCTTCATCACACGACGAGTGACAATGACAAAAATGTGACAAGAGCCTATCGCTTTATTTTTTACTTTTTGTTAGTAATTTCAGAGATATCTGAACCAGCCTTTCACTTAAATGCTATCAATCTGACCTAAAAATGTCCAAATTTTTCAGCAATTTAAGAAAGAAATTCCTTGGCAGCTGCAGACGTTGCGATTCGTTCTACAACGTGTCTTCACTGGGAAAAGGAACAAACTTGCTTAAAATGTCTAGAATAAATGGACGAGCTGATGCTGCATAACAGGCTCCTCCGTGTTAATTCATCCTGGCCTATTCCTCCGGAAATAATTGTTGAGTGCCAGTTTGTTTGGGCTTAGGATAGAAAGATGCCTTCAGACTTGAATAATTCAAGTGCATAATTCTTAAGCAGCCGTAGGTGCTGCATTTTGTCCTTCCACGACTTATCAGTACAGTCTGGAAAAAAACAAGATAAAAACTATAAAAGGATGAATGAAAGTAGAGCAGCCTGTTGTGCAGTCCTTCAGGCTCTTTAACTATTCTGAATGCCACAAGAATTGCGGAACAGTGAGAGTTAAATTGCATGACGACTTTTCTGTATGTTTGTTTGTGATGAACAGTGGTGTCCCTCAGGGCATTTCGCTGGACCCTCTTCTGTTTGCCCTAGTTATAGATTTACTAAAGTCATGTTGTGCGAAAGTAAGCTGTGCATGTAAAATACGAGGTATGTTGATGATGCACAATAGTGCACCATGTCAATTCATGCATTCCTGACAATCTGGTGAAAAGTTGTCTCACTTTGAGGAATGGTCTTGTAATGTTGGGACATGCAGAAATTTCCGAAAATGTGTTTTAACGGATTGCGTTGCAAATTCCTCTTTAATCATATCATCACTTCCTCATGGAAAATCCTATTACGTTTGCTTGGCATCACATTTTCCTCCAGCTTGACGTAGAATGAGCAATGAGCATGCTTCAACTATTGTAAAGAAATGCAACAAGATGTTGTACATTCTTCGCAATTTAAAAATTATTAATTGCTCTCTAGAAATAATGTTTCATTGTAAGACCGCAGTAATCTGGCCTGTCTTTCTTTATATTTTTCAGCATTTTGTAGCTTACCAAAGTACCTTTTTTCCAAGTTTATTCTTGTTGAGTGTCGTGTAGTAAGGTGCTTTACTCATTCAAAGCAATTGATACATTGCTGGAGCAATTCCCAGAAAGACTTAAATTGTAAAATTGTTCAAGAAGATTGCAAGACCGATCCCACTGTGAGACAGAAAGTTGGTCCGAGATTTCTGACTTCCAGAGACAGTGAAGCAATCAAAGCTCCTAAAGCTCTCAAGCCAATATTTTATTTGGTTTAACAGCCATTAAAGCTTGAGCTTTCTCATAAGCTAGTTTGGACCATTCTGAGCCGTATTGGTTAATCCCTGTAGGACGAAGCGCAGTGACTGCGGCTGCCGCGGAATTTCGTGCTTCATTGTGACAAGTCAGAGCACATTTTCATCAGCATGCACTCTACAGTCTGTCTTCAATCAATTCACAAATAGAAACGGCACTTTCGCATGACAGTTTTTGATAATAAGGTTCAAAGCTTATCATGAAACGGTTCCACCGCTAATATAGCTTCCAGACTTACCAAAAGTTGGTTTCACTGTGCCAAACATTTCCAATAATTTGTTAACTAAATTGACAGCACAGAGAAAATACGAGCTAGGAGATATCGTTTAAGTGAGACAACGGAAAGGATGAGTCTAATGAGTTTAATACTTCAGCATTCAAGCATATTGACCTTCAGCTGAAAGCTGGTTAGTTATAAAAGTTGATTTAACAATTTTAGTCACCGTATTTACAATAACAACGGCATTTGATGAGCGAAACAGAAACAACTCAGTCATCGACTTCATATCGTCCTTCTTACTTGGCTGCACAAGGGCCTCTCGGAGCGCTGAGGCCTGTAGCGTCGCAATAAAATCCGCCCAGACAACTTCGACATTCCGATGCAGTTTGCAGTCCGGTACTATTAGACCATTTTCCGAGGGGACACGGATCTGGATTAGCGGTGCCAGATGGACAGAATGAGCCGGTGGGACAAATCTTTCCAGTCACGCCATCGTTGGGCGTAGGCGAACTGGCACCTGAAAATGACAATGAATAATAACATAGAAATTTCATTACAATTCGCTCTCAGGTCAGATGGTCCACTCACACTAGAAGTGTGCGAGCCTGAACTGACCCGATCTGACCCTAATTCGGGTTTCGGGTCCGGTTCGCGTTGATTGCAAAATATTTGGGTTATGAGCTTGTGATGCTTAGAAATTCATTAATATGCGAATGTTTTGCTGACTTCCTTTGTAGATATGCATGTACAGTATTGTTCAAAAGTTTGGAAGCACTTCTCATTTTTTTCGAAATCGTGAATAATGCTCAAAAACGTGTCATCAAAGACCTCTATTATTTTATGACAGACTTTGCGATCTAGAGTGTAGCTTAAGCAACAATTGATAATGCAAAACAATATCATGACTCTTATGTTTTCACTAATTTGAAGTTTAGCAATCAGTTAAACTTCCCCCCTCCTTTTTCTAACACCACGAGAGTCTCATTGGCAAGGACTGAATAAGTTTCCTGTAGCAGTAAGCCGAATTTATTTGAGTCCATGCGCGCTTTACAACATTGATCTTCGTAGGAACATCAACAGGAGGCCTATTTGTTCACAAATTGTTTTATTTTGACCCAACAATTGTCTATAGGTCTAGGCCTGTGAAGCTACCCGACCAATTCTACAGTAGTTGTCACTAATCTTGTAGTGCGATTCTTTCTTTTTGCATCTCTCTTTCGTTGCAGGATGTTATTTTGGATTATCCGTTGTTACTCAAGCTACACTCTATATCACAAATCCTAAAAAAATAGAGTATTTTGCTGACACATAATCAACGTTTTTCACGATTTCGGAAAAAATCAGAAGTGTTTCCAAACTTTTGAACAGCACTGTGTATATTTCGTAAATGTACACAAATGTTCTGCATGTATAATTTTTTGTACATGTATACAAATATATTTTGTAGAATGTTGAAAATGTCATCAATCGCATATCTGTTACCAACAATATATATTTGTTGTTTCATCAAGCTACAGCTTAGCCTTTTTGAAGTGTAGGCATACATGCATATAGGCCGAATATTTGAAAAATGATGAAGCATGAAATTATATTGCAACACTAAGAAGTGATAGTAATAATAATTTACTCGACTTAGTAAATAATATCGATCATAATAACATTGATTAATCATTTTTAATTAATTAACCTTAATTATTAATGTGCTATATTCCGAGATGACATACCCACAGCAGTGATGCAGCCAGCCAATGTAGCTAATAAATGTGTCTTTATTATCATTATTGTTATTATTGACTGCATCCGCATTCGTGATCGATCTGCAATTTACGTCGACTTGATTATAATTGATTCCAATTGATCGAATTAATGGTGCCGGTCTATTCTGCAATTCACGAAGGCTCAATGCCAAATTTTGGGAAATACATTCTCCACGGTCGCAGTAATTTGAAGTTACAAACAAATTTCTTTCCAGAGATATGCTCAAGCTTTTTTAGCACCGGTAAAACTTTCGCGTTGGGTCAGGTGAAAGGTGGTTGGGCTTGTTGCGGATTTAAATTCATAGCAGCTGTATACCTCTAATTTGGTTCAGTTACACATTCAGTGCAGAATGAATATCAAGACAACTGACACATTCTAGGATGCAGATCATTCTTGATAGAATTTATTTGAATATGCCGCTGCTTATTTATTGTACTGTAATTGATACCTGAAAAATTTGTGTTAATGTAACTCTGATAGTCAGGTTGAGTCATCGATTCTCCAGTGAAAATGTGAAATAAAGATTTAGAAGACATTTAATCCATTCTAGTGAGGCGCGCGTCTCGTAAATTAAGTTCGACGTTCACGGATGTCATTCCGTCATGTACTTTAAGGTTTCCAGTTCTCTCAACTGGAAATATTGTTGCATTTTTATCAAAGTTGGTTATTCGCCATCTCAATTTTAGTATGTACATTTTTGTCAAAAAAGTAAACTTTTCATGCATTTTTAGTTATTGAAGCAAGTTGAACATGCTGACATTCAAATACTTGACCAAACAGTTGGGAGATCCACGTTCATTATTAAGAAAAGGAAAAATGAAACACATACACATGCCACTATAAGGATTGGGATGCACAGGAAGTGTGTTTCTGAAAATACTTCTCTCATTTCTTAACAATTTGATGTTAATTATCAATTAATTATTTATCGATGCTTTAAAAGCTAACCAAAATGCTGCCAGATGTAACCAATTTATTGCGTCGTGCAATCATTGAAGACCTTTTTCATGTTTTCCAATCTCTACATATACATATTGGAGCAACAGACGTAGACAAAGCTTTGCATATGCTCGCAGGCTAGCACTATAGTCACCAACTGATTGTCAAAACATTCTTGATAGCCAAATATGTTTAAAAATGCTGCGAGCTTAGTTCAAATTAAGAAAGATTTTCTTGATAGCATGCACAAGTTGAGTGATATCAGTTCTGTTGCTTTAGTTGCTGTCAAACATCATTATTCTGTTGATAATGGAATGGGATCCTAATGAAAATTCTCAATCGGAGTGGGTTTAATCGTCCCAATGGCAAGCTTGAGACAAACAAATGGCTAGTGCAAATTTAAATCTTTGGGATAGGGCTACAATATTCATTTTTCAGGGAAACTTTCAAACAGCGCGTACAAAAAGAAACATAAATCTGAATATGACTTAGCCTCAAGCTCATTTTGCACGAACAAAGGCTTAGCTAAGAGGTAGAGTACACCGAAATTAGTGGGAATATTTTTGGTAGATTCTTACCGGTTGAATTCAGCTGACAACTTCCACTGCGTGAGAGTCGCGCCACCTGAGAGAGTCTATTTGTGCATTCACAAAAGTTCTACCCCATATGGTGGTAAATGCATTCTCCACGGTCGCAGTAATTTGATTTTTCAATGATTTTCGACTGTGTTCGGGTCTTTTTAGTATAAGCGAAATGTTATGTATTGGTGAAATATGGTTCAGGTTCGGGTGCAACGGCGGTAGAGTCGTCTTCCAATTCATAGCCGTGGCAAATCTCTAATTCACAAGTGTCTGTTCTCAATGAGTCGCGTTGTGAGATGCGGGAAACAACGGAAACAGCTACTGATTGATATTATTAATTGTTGCCACCATTTGTAATTTCTTTTTTCACTTAATTTCGAATGCACTGGGTCACTTTCCTCACATAAAAAGTCGACGATAAAAGGTATACGAGCAATTTCATAATGGCTGGGTTAAGCTTCGATTCACTGGCTATCGACAATCAATGTTTTGCAATCATTCCTAAATTATGTCTGGATATTACGCAACAGGATGATTTTGAAGTATATACTTCAGCTGTTCTATTTTAATATCTACTGCACGTGCACCGTACCGTTGGTCACGCTTGTCCGAACAATTCATCTCTCGCTTGTGTAAAATGTGCTCAGGGCTGGCTTGATGCGTCAGTTGGCGTTAACAGGACCGAAGTAGCGGGCGAAACGTTTAGCCGGTGACCAAATAAAAAACATCGTCCAAACGTGGTTTTTCCCTCCGTCAACTTATGCAAACTTCAGGTGAGGCACCAATTCACTTCTCAGATGAAAGATAGATATTCGGACAACCGGATGAAAGAGCGATTACCAGATATTGATCAAGGATGGGCCGGTGTCATTGCCCTATGTGCATTCATGACTACGATAATGGTTATCGGAATGCCGTTCAGTAGCTCTATTATCTACGCCCCCGTTTTGGATGAATTCGAGGAATCTCCCGTGATGACATCATGGGCTGTTAATCTCAATCTGCTTTGTTCATCTGCTGCAGCCATCCCTGGCAGTTTTGTCATTTTGATGGTCGGTCCACGTTTAACAGTTGTAATTGGATGCTTAATGTCCACAATTGGATTAATTGCTACTTCATTTATGTCAAGTGTTATGGGTATCCTGTTTTCGTACGGACTAATAACAGGCAGCGGCTTTGCTCTTGCGTATTTGACAATGTTTTCAGTGGTTCCCGTCTATTTTAATAAATATCGAATTTTGGCTAATTCTTTCGGAAGCGTGGGAGGTGGATTTGGAAGTTTTGTGTTCCCGCCTCTAATTGACTTCTTTGTAAATCAATACACATGGAGAGGGGCCTTTATGATCCTTGGCGGCATCAATCTCAACATGCTCGTTCTAGCGGCTGCTCTGATGAATCCTCGTCAAGTTGATCAAATATCAGATATACCTTCACTTGAGAAGCAAACCATTTCAAAAAAATGGGAGAATGCCAAAGAAATGTCTAAAGAACTCTTGTCCGCCAATTTAATGTTTAAAATACCCATGTGGTCAATTTATTGTCTAAGTCACCTATGAATTGCAGTTGGCTTTCTAACGCACATTTACAATTATGGCCGCCTTGCGATGATCGATTATAACTCCACACTGCTATTCTTTTTACCTTCACTTATTGGTATCTTAGGAATTGTTGGTCGAATGCTTCCTGGAGCAGCTGCACAAATAACGAGAGTTCATGTAGTGCTGATGTATATGATTGCCTATTCATTGGTGGGGGGTAGCATGTATTGGGGTCTCTTTTGTTCAAAATCATGCCGCCTTTGCAATACTATACTCGTTAATGGGCATATCGTTCGGAGGAAATGCAATTTACTTTGATGTAATCATCCATATTGTTGGACTGAAGTTGTTCCGATCCGGTCTGAGTTTTAGTAAGCTATTCATTGGCATTGGTTTGTTTCTAGGAGGTCCTCTCGCAACTTGGTTATATGAGATGGATCCTTCTTATCAATTGAGTTTCAGAGTTCTTGGTATTGCTACCTTTCTGGGAGTCTTCCTAATGGTTCCATCTTGGATAACGGTTACATATCGGAAGATTCTTCAGAGACAGTCAAGAGACAATCAAGACATACCAACATGCAATGTTAAAAAAGTTTCAAATGCTAACTTTGTCACTCGAATATAGTAGGGCACGCGCATTTATCATTAGGCAATGGAAGATTTATTTGATGTCATTAATTACAAGTTGAATGAAATGCTTTACCTCATGTAATCGATATCCTGCTCACGTTTCATGACTGACGCTTGCCAGTAACGGTTTCTCAATATGGCTGCTTTTGCATCACGACTTAACTTGAGAATTGTTGTATCTAACCACGTTTTTTTTGTTGTAACTTTTCCAAACTTGACACCATTATTGAGGCATTTGAATTGAATATGTGATCATCTATTCTATTCTCAATGTACTGCCGCAAATCTGCTGCTAATTACGTGAACTGATTGTAATGGTAGGAGTCTTTTTCCAATTCGCTCATCATGCTACTACAAGCAGTAATTTGACTTCAATTTTTTCAAAAATTATATCGGTTTGAGTATCTGAACGAAATTGATGGTAAATGACTCTGAAAATGACCGCATGTTTTTGATCCTTCATCATATCAAAACAATGCTAGGAGCTTGAATGCGTTGGGAAAGTTTAAGCTGTGCTGCAAACATCTCAAATACAGATTTTTGAAAACACGTGTGAATTGTGTATGGTCTGATGCTATCTTAGATATACATCGTGCAGAAAAATTGCAGTAACTGTTCATCCGAAATTGTGAGGCATGGCAATCTGAACACGCTTTGACTTGGGATCCACTATTTATAGCATCAGACCGACAGTATGAACCTGTTACGAGTGTTGTTTAAATGTTGCTATTATTAACATGGATTTTTCACACGTTAATTACATGGATCCGTTTGTGGATGAATGAGCATGTTAATTATAACGCCATATGTAGTTTACTCAATGGTCAATGAGTCATTTGAGTTGATTAGGATACTTGATTTCTTTCTGAAAAGCTGACAAAAATTCCAGATTTTCCAATAGTGCTTTCAAATATAGGTCAAAATTTTGATATTCCCATGTGCCAAAGTTGAAGAAATTTAAATTTATATTTTTATGGACAGAAAGTCACAATAAGTACTGTCCTAGCAGCCACAAATTTTTAGCAATATTGACAAATGTAGAGGAGAGGGGTACCAAGATCACAAGATCTCCAAGATAAGGTTAAATTAACAGAACTAGAACGAAAACCAGCTGTTGGTTGAAGATTTATTTCATTGAATCAATCTAAGCCGATGTTGCTACATGTTAATAAGAATCAAATTATGAAACACGTAAAAAACTTTGCTTTTACTCCTCGTTTATTGGCGGTTTCTCCCCAGGTTTAGGCTGCGTCCATTGTCGCTTGCATGAGTGAGATGTCCGCATTGTTTTTTCTGTTGATTTCAAGTTTTGCGCGAAAACGAGGGGAGTAAGTGATACGAGCGAAATATAGAACTCTGCTTTGGACTTGGAAAGTATTCGCCAGAATGTCCCGTAGCATATTCCCTGTCACAAGCATTGGAGATCACCTTTAATGAGCGAGCTATCCAAGAGGAATGATTGACCATCAACTTTACAGTTTTCTCAGGAAATTAATGACGCAATTACATTTATCATCAAATTGTACTCTTAATTGAGAAAACTAGACACATGACATAGCAATAAAACATTGATGCCTCACTCTTATATATAAAGCAATATTCAAGCAAGTAACCAGGACATAAATAGAAACACGCTAATCGTCGTTAATTGAGGTAATAAAGTTCTCCCATTCAAAAAATGATTAAAAAGTAGGCATACTCACTTTTGGATATACGGTAGTCTGAAATTTTCCTATAATAGAACAGATGCTGTATAAGACGAAAATGTGCTCGAAGTTATCAGTACTTTTCAACAAAGCTCCATGTTTTAGCGACCTGTCATCATTTAAAGTAGACAAGATAATAGTGAAAAAACCAACAAAGCACATAATTCATGAATTATCAAAGTATCTTAGATGTGACTCCTGCATGCTGATCATACTATCCGGTGCAACTCAATGCAAAATGAATCTTCAGTTAATTTTGACTGAGAAATAACTCCAAAGGAGCATTGAAGAATATGCACCATAGTCATACGTGACTCTACCTTGCCACTTCGACAATGCATCGATCGCACGAGTACAGTATGGTAAGGAATAAAATGAGAACTAGCCAAAACTCAGAACTAACCACAACTTCGCCCAACTAGGTTGAAACTGGGAACCATTCCTTTGTTTTAGTAATGAAGGCAGCTTTATCTTATCGCTATAAAACATTTAATAAATTTAAGAGGTAATAAAAGTAAAGTCGGTGGTCTCCGTGGCACAGTTGTTAAGTGCCTAGCGATCTTTCAGTCCAGAGGTCGAGCCCTGAAAGTGTCATTGGAAGTCGGCAGGAAGGGTATCCCGACTAAAAGCAGTACAACGCTCCAGATTAAAGTCTGACTTTGTCAGCAACGTCCAAGCCTCCAGTCTGAGGAGTAGTTTCATTAAGTTAATGTTTCATTTTCAAGAGGTGATAAAAGTATGCTTGAAGAAAAACAGTGGAAAATTTCGGTTTGTTTGTGCTTTTCTCTGAATGTAAGCATACCTCTAATCTGCATTGACCTGGAACCTTTATTGATGCTTTTTTTATATTTTGGGTAGTTCGCAGCGTAGAGGGCCAGTTCGTAGTAACGGCATTAATTTCTATAAGTCCAGACATTGATTGTGGATGCATTTTTGAATTGAATCATCAATCATAGCGAATGATTTTATCGTGATAAGATAAGCTACCTAAAGTATAGGGTTAGTTCCAAGTATTGGAGCTAGTTCGACATAGTAATAGCTTTTGAGTCTTGACTAGTTTAAATTTTACTGATTTGTTGCCACAAGTAGTGCTTTGAACAGACAAAGTTCATCATGTATTCTCTTGAATTTACTTTCTCTTGATAGGTAGATTTTTTGTAGTCTCAGATTTAGATTTTTTGAATTAAAATTCAGCAAATAAAGCAAGACATCAGACTTTTTTAGACGAAGTTGAAGCTGAACTGAAAAAGAATGTTTCTATTGTCTTCTTGTTTTCTTTAAGTATGCAAGCATAATAAGGGTAATAGGAACCACAAAGAAACATCTTATTTAATAGTTACGCAAGCATTTATCTATACTGATTACTGAGGATGTATATATCATCATTACTACAAATAAAAGGCATGAGTGCTCATAAAATAAAAACTCTCGTTATAAGTATCAAAACATTATATCCCGATGTGATTCTTATATCGAGAGTCTGCTGTACTTGAATTTTGCAATGCACATTTCTTTCAATGTGCAGAATAAACGCATCCCTCTCACCAAGTTCTCTATCTACATTGACATCACATCAAAATGTCTTTGTCTACTCACCGGAGATACACCAATATCCTGCATTGCAGGGCCCTTCTGTCGTTGTTCTTCCTGGAGTTGTACAATATCGCCCAGCGTCGCATTTGGTACAAGCAGTTGCGTTCTCTAACTTCGTGGTGTTGGAGTATGTTCCCGCTGGACATGGGTAATGTGTAGCTGACTGTGTGCCGTTGATACAGTAATGACCGACCGGGCATGGGTATAAAGTGTAGTCAATGATTGGTGCATTCGCGCGGTTACAGTAGTAACCGGCAGGGCAAGGATTGCAAGCTGCTTGACCAGCATTTGGTTGATACGTCCCGGATTCGCAGGTTTGTGGAGATGCACTTCCTTCCGGACAATGGTAGCCTGCTGTGCACGACACTGCTGTGCTGACATTGGAACCTGTGGGACAATAGTATCCAGCTTGACATGGACCACTTGGGGCGGTAAGCCCCTCCACGGAGCAATATGAGCCCGCAGTGCATGCAAGACACTCGGACGCAGTTGCTAAACTCGTGCGGTTGCTGAATGTACCGATAGGACATCGTGGCTGGTTGGAACCGGTTCCAGCAGGACAGTATCTTCCCATGGGACAATGGTTGCCACTGATGCCATCCGTAGGATTGCTCACACTTGCACCACCCGAGCAATAATAGCGTTCCAGGCACGGACCTGAGGCTGTGTTGTTAGATAGACCTTGTAACTCACAATAAAATCCTTCTCTACACTTCTGTGGTTCATATGAGCCTTCAGGACAATAAAATCCTCGAGGACAAATATCACCGGTGGAATTGGACGGGCACACACAGCCTGTATCAAGGGAATAGGTTGAGAAGCCAGTCGGCTGTAGAGATTTGGAGCCTTTGACACAGTAGTAGCCAGGAGCACACGGTCCTGATGGCGAAGTTAGCGCTTGAGATCCACAGTACATTCCAGGTGTACATGGTAGGCAGTCAGAGAGTTGATTATGTCCCGTGCTATTGAGGAAAGTTCCAAGTGGGCATGGATATTGATTACCGCTGCCTGTGCCGTTTGGACAGTAATGTCCGGCAGGACAGATGAAACTTTGATAATCCGAAGTGTCGGTTGGACAATAAAATCCTCCAGGACAGCTCACACACTCAGACTGACCAGTCACGTTATTGTAGGTACCCGCTAGACACGGCGCAGGGTCAGCAGTGCCTTCAACGCAGAATTTAGACCGAGGACAGATGTTGCCGCCGAAATAGGTGCTACCGCCATCCGGAGTGGGTGAATTAGCACCCCCAGTGCAGTAATATTTGGCTGCACATAATCCGGTCGGATCAACATTCACTGCATTGTTGCAATAATATCTGCGAGGACAGGCGAAACATTCCGAGCTCTGAGTTGCTCCTGTTACGTTCCTGAAAATGAAGCATTAATGAATAAATGGCATTGGAAACGGTATTTTCTCCAATAAAAATGACTTGCGCTGTTGAATTAATGAATGCCACGATCGGTACATTTCCGGGCATGAAGTGCGACCATTTATTCCAGGTCTCGTTATTTACCGCATCTGTAACGAGCTTAATCTGAGGCGCATCGAAGCGCAAGAGGGGTTCGCCCCTCACCAACTTTTAAAGCAATAATTGCTCCGATTGACATGGAATCTACTGTGTAGCGTATTTCGCGTATGAACTTTCTAGTGGTGGCATTCATCTGTTCTAATTCGCTCATATTCGTAATGTAAAAAGGCATTTACATCTTATACCATGATTACAATGCTAAGTTTAACACCCAACTATTGATAAATATCCGACTAATATGAGAATATGACGGCTTTACATTCAAATCTAGCAGTCATATGAAGAGGTTTATACTCATATTTATAGTTAATATAAAATTCGAGACTCTGAACATATAAGAAATTCAATAGTAGAGAGAGCTCCTACTTAATCTTTACTCCTCGTTTATTGTCTCTTCTTCACCAGGTTTGAGGATCGGACACTGGAGTAGACGGGTCTAAGATGCCCTTGATCTTGCCGTCAGTTAAATACGTACATCCTATCACATCCTCTCTGATAATTTCTCTGATAAAATACTTGATTTGAGCAGAAAATCCAAAATCCCAGAAAATCTCTGTCTCGGTGCACCGAGATTGATTCCCGGATTAAGCAAAATCGGAATTATGCTATTACAAACCATGGATGTATATTGGTAATATGAGATACCGGGACGTGTGATTAGCAGAGACTCGGAAATGCCGAAAATCGGTTTACTTACATGCAGTATTGGGACAGACAAGACTTAAAGCATGACCTAATGCTTCTGATGTATAATAGGCTATTATACATCTGGATATAGCTGGATTAGTAAGCAGCGTCTGATGATGGCCAAATAGGAGGCCGAAATTAATAAAGCAAGTGAAAATAATTACTATCTTCCATAATAGGTTCCCAACTAAAACTCATGTGGTCAAATGATATGAATTCTTCCTGGAAATTAAATACCTGGATCGTTCGATTCCAGGATTTAGCTTTGTCTAAAGGCAAATAATGTAAACAAAAATGTGATCTAGCAGCCATTTGCTTCCGAAAGATCTCAATACCACGGGATTAGCTCTATTCTTAATCCCGGTCTGTATTCCAGCAATGTTTATCCTAAATTTGGTCATGCTTCTGATGTTATAAACGCTAGCGAAAGACAAGTTCGAATTCAACTCTCGATCCTCAATCAAAAGAGTCTCATTAGTCGGATATTGAAAATTATATCAATCGGATTACATGAAAATTATTGACGATAATATTTAATTAAGTGTGAAGAGACTGTCTATTGTGTGTGGTGTTATACAGGAATTTTGTTTTCGTCCATTTTTCTCACTTTGGACAGAATCTGCTATTTTTGCTGAAATCTCAATACCGGGATTTTGATCTTCCAAACCTAGGAGTTCGGGAACCCGGATATTGGACTGGAGGCAGTTTTTGGTGTCGCATTTCGCAGACTAGTTGGAATCAAACTTTCCGAAAAGTGGATCGCAAACAACAGTAATCAGTGATCTGACACGTAAAGGATGTGTCCTTAAAGTCGTCAATTACGAACTTTAATGATCTTACATAATATCTACATTCTCCGACGAACAAATCATCGATTCCGTGAAGCAGTGTTATATCAATGATGCAACAGATGAAATGTTACTGCTCGAGTGTTTACAGCACAGAATTAGACAGGTCGTCTCTTCTTCCGTTTGACTAGAAAGGAAGCATTGGAACATATAACGTTACTGAAATGGCACGATCTGCTGACATAGTATCATAGCAATCGAACAATGAGCGGCCAGTTCAACATCAAACTCGCTAAATTGTGCGATGTTTCAGTGACTGTTATCAACCGGATCACACAGCAAAGATACACAGTCGATGTGAAGTTCTACAGAGAAGTTTGTGAACGTTTTTTCGTGTGCCTGCTAACTTTTTTAATAATAATCGGAGGGCCCACTTAATAAGTTCTTGCGTGTGCCATTGTTTTGAATCAGTTTGCACTTCTAGCAAAATGACACGATTAAACAATCTAATTCTGTGGTTTACAGCCATGAATATCATGTTGTATTGGCTGACTTGATTTTCTCAGATCAAAAATTGATAACTGCTTCGATGATCCCTTCATGTGGGCCACTCCTAAGTAATTTCGATGGCAAGTCGACACTGACTGATCAGCGTTGCCAGACCCAAATTTCATTTTTTGACGCAGCACAAAAAGTACACATTTTTCCTAATACATTGTTGATATAATCCGTTTTTCTGCTTCTGAATTCACATCAATTTTAAAGATGCTCTATTTGCCATCTCATGTTTGTATTATTTTCATCGCCTTTAATTATTTTTCAGTACATTTAGCCTTTTAATCAATACTTTTTTTGAGTTAGCATATTTTTCTGACAATGCTTTTTATTCATTATTTAGTGCAAAAACATATTCTGAAAAATAAAACAAAATTGCCGACTGAATTGCTTTCATTGAAAACGATATGTCTGTTGTAAAAATGGGAGAAACTCATATCCCAAAATTTTGCAGTTAAACTTGAATAATATACACAATACAAAACAGGTTGAGACTCCAGTCATAAATTTACACAAACAATTTCATCTAATTGGTCAATAAAGATATGACACCTTTCATTTATTGGTCTTGCAAATTATAAACACAATTACTTTAATTTTGAATGATAATAGCGTTGAGAACATTAGGGGAAATTTTATTTAAAAAAAGTGAAGTAAGACAAATTAATTAAAACCTCGACATGTTTCGGCTGGTCTTTGCGAGAGGAACCCAGTCAGTGATTTGGACATGACGTGTAACATTCATGAAAGGAGAGACAAACACAGGCTACGTCACACAGGTGCGTCTTCTGCTTACATAAGGATGGACAGTCCCGCCTGATAAAGAGACTTCTAAAATATGCTTGATTCGTTCAATGCGACAGCGACTTTCTACTGTAACTCTAGACAGAATGTCGGTGCGATCGCAATTACAATTTTAAAGATGATCAGTGATGGCTGTTTGACATTTCCTTCTACGGCCATCAATCAACCATTTTGGGACATGCTCCCTTGATCTATCTGTCAGCGACCTCGATGTTCTCTCAATGTAGGCTGCGAAGGAATGAGTATACGATCTGAGAGGAAGTCGAAGTCGCTGGCAAGCGATCCTTAGGAGATGCATGATGAACATTGCATGTGTACAAAAACGAATAGCGGGCTTGGCAGCCGAAAAATGCCTCTCAATCAGACTGGAAATACATCCCTTGAGCGAAGAAGCCTGTTTATCGCTATAAAAGGGCAGACTTAGGTAAACAGTCTTCTCCTCTACAGTATCAACAGTGACACTGACATCAGGGATTCGATCAACCCTATAATTCTCAATAAAATGATCGGGATAAGCGCAACGTCTCAAAAGAGTTTTGAGGACATCACATTAATCATCAAAATATTCAGGTGAACATATACGGAGAGCTCTTGCAAACAGAATACGGACAGGCTACGTTTATACGATATAAGAACAGAACTGTTATAGTAGAGATAAACTCCAGTAAACGCAGGTTTTCTGTAGACATTCGTCATAACACGACCATCACTACTACGATGTACCGAATGTTATTGACTACATTATGTCATTCTGATGTTAGTGATTACACTTTTAGCAAAGACATAATTCACATCAGAAGAGCTTTATTCAGTTCTTGGTCTGGTACGAATCACTAAGTCGTCGATGCTTGCACATAGTGCTCGCTTCACCATATTGTCAACGATTCTTTGTCTTTTTTATTTTTGATCGCAAACTTCGTGAAGTTCTGAATCTACCGAGCACATTGGCACTAAATATTCTGATATAATGTCTTAAGCTTGTTTCATGTGTTCTTCAGCCCGCTGTCTTCTTGTATCCTGGCCATTTTTCTCGGTAAGGAGCTCCTCTTCCTTTGATAAAAGCTTCTGAGGATCATAACTAGTCTTTTCCTCCATCGAGATTTCAGCTGCAATCTTTCATCGGCTTTATTCTTTTTTCTTATTTCTTCAGCTGCAATAATTTCACATATTGTGCATGAGCTACTTTCAACAAGGAAATCAATCATGGGGTGACATAAATTTGATGCGGCTTTATATCCTCTGACAATCGGTGATCTTTCGCGATAAGGACTTTGCTCAGAGATGAATTGGACAATATATTCCGGTTTTTCGCACGAACAAGTGATTGAATAGACAACTAATTCAATAAGCCTATTGAGCAGGAAGGGAAGTGAAAACAATTTCATTGCGCAATTGCGCAGGCACCACAAAAATTGCGCATGTCTGGTAACACTGACTGATGCGATTCCAACGAATCTTCATTGCTGCATGAGAGCGGCTGGTTATCCTGGAATTATATGGTGAAATCCAGAAAAAATGAACTTTGGCAATTTTTTTGTCCCTCCCTGGATTCCTCTAAGTTATTGATCAAACAGTAAACCGCAAAACATAATTTTGTAGGGTTTCGTATGGTCTATCCGGCCCATGCACTAGTTTTCATATATTTGACTGTTTATTATGTTCTTCGTTCGCTTGAATTTTGAAAATATTCGATTTCTGCATGTCCCCGGAAATGTATCTACTTTTTAGAAGCATGTAAAGCATAAAGCTCTTCTATGCTGTACATAATGTCACTCATCCAAGTTATCTGTGAGATGCATTGAAATTCATTATTTAGAGTTTTAGAGACTAAAAACCATTGTCCCCAAAGTTTTGCGTCATCTCCTCGACGGCATGATTTTCAATTTTCTTTTCTTGCTTCGCCAAATCTGAGCCGATCGTGGTTTGAGGCCTATGTTCAATAAAAATCGAACATTTTTTTCTGGGGAAATTTTCTTCACGAAATTTTCTGGATTTCACCATATGTGTATGCACAGAAAAGTAAGCCTTAGAACTATAGTTCCCGATATATAAAATACATTTTACCTATCAGTAACTACAGTTCTATGCCTAATTTTAGTTGAATTTTGGCTGAACTTTTTTTATACAGAAATCGGACGAATTTAGTAAAGCAATATTCACAGTATCTAGTAGCCATCTGATAAACCAAAAAGAATTACATTAATCTCCGCGGCTATTAACGGAGAATAAACGGTAGGCTGAATTCACACATTTTCAGTCAAAAGTTCGCTAACTTAATTTCCTACCTATTCAATGAAAGGAACAAAAATATGCTGATATCATACTCACCGATATGTTCCATTCACACATTTGGTTGGTTCTGTTGTTCCTGAGATGCAGAAATGTCCCCCAGGACAAGGATAGCCTTGCCCGGTGTTCGTCACATTGTCCGGAGTAGCAACATTCACTCCAGATTGGCAATAATATCCCGCGTTACATCGTGCTACGAAAGTTGAGGAACCGTCTGGGTTGCTGGAATCAAACCCGATGGCACCTTGAGCGAAACAGTAATATCCAGTCTCACATGGGAGGCATGAAGTTGAATTCTTGGCCGATACTTGCGCATTGTAAGTCCCGACAGGACATTTGTTCGGATTCCGGCCGGTTCTCAGAGGGCAATACATTCCTTTCGGGCAGGCTTCCGGATCCACTGCACTGTTGGTGCCTGATACACATCTTGAGCCTGCCGGACAGTCCAAGCATACAGCATTCCCGCGAGTGTTGGAGTAAGAACCGTCAGAACAGTTCAGCCCAGTTGCTGGAAAAAGGGAAAATATCAATTCGTGAACTGTTTTCTCAGCTTTGTGATATAGCCAATGATGTCATGCTATGCTTATTCAACATATCCTTGTAGACAAAACAGCGGGCGGTTCTCATTTTGCTAGTTATAGAGGTGATCTTACACACGAGATGTTAAAGTTGCGACAGTAATTTAATCTCTACCAATCAAATGATTAGCGCCAATCTGACTTGTGTCTGTGTGAATTAAGGTTAATCGAAAGGTTGAACCAGCCAATTTTTGACAAAATGAGAATTCAGTATAATCAACAGATTTGGCTTTCGATCCAGCTTCGTTTGGAATGATCACGGGAATTACGTGTAAATACCAATAAATTAAACGAAGAAATTAAAAATTTCTACCTTAGAATTCGCGGGATATGGATCGTCAAGGTGAGCAAGAAATAACGTAAATAAATAATTCCAATCATTCATAATATGCAGAAACTGAACAATCTAATGCGGAAAATATCTGGTTTGCGATACGTTACTTCATCGCAACAGAAGCCGCATCTTTTTCTTCTGTAAATGTTTTTATTATTTTCTCCCCCGAATATCATCATCATTCGCTCATGACTCTATGACATGACATTATTGAAAAAGTCAACTGTAAAGAATAATGACATTTTATTTGCAGTACCACTTTAAATGATTAGTATAATTCATAATTTAAAGTCATAAACCACTTTATGGTCGAATAGTCACTTGACTAGCGGCCCATATTTACGGATCTCCAACTTCCGCTAATATGATTGCTACGATCATCAGAAAGTGTACGCTTGCATTATTTTCATTGTATCGCTTGATTTTATCCTCAAGATTTGAGCTGATAATATAGTCTTATTGACAGGAATTCTCCAGACGATATCAAACACAATGATAAACAATTATTTTTGGTCTATCAAACAATATTACGAACAACTCTGAAATCCGCAAATCTTAAAAACAATTGTCATCGAACTGACCATTGAAGAAAGTCGATCAAATTGCCGAACTAATTTCAAAGTAATTACTCTACAGAAAACATAGAAAATTGAAAACTGATCGCAAAACATTGAAGCAAAAATTATCGCTACTATTAGGAACACAGTTTTCTATTGTGCTCCAATTCAAGTTGCAGCCAATGATAGTCATACATGTACAGTCACAATGGAATAAAGGCCTATATCATGCTGAAAATTAGGTGCGTCAGTAAGAATTTTGACTAACTGCTGAACGAATGACCGATTGCGTGCGCATGATCGAATTCGTTTGCCAATATCCTCGTCAGCCATCGTTAACAAGCGACTGCACAGAAAGTAAGTTATAAAGTCACATGTTGTTCCCACAGTCAACTCCTGTGAAAATGAATCTAAGCACAGCATCTCCTCCCCCCCCAGCAATCATGCACATTAGATCAACTTAGCTTCCTGGTGATTCACTGCTGTCACTTACCGCTGCCTTCTGGACAGTAGAAACCGGATGGGCAAAGGTTTCCTTGTACTCCGTCTTCTGGCTTAGGAGTTGTTGATCCTCCGGTACAGTAATAGCCACCGCTGCACAGACCAGTGGGCGCTGTCAGTCCCAGACCGGTACAATAATGTCCAGGTGTACACGGCATGCATTGTGTCTCATTCATTAACCCTGTAGTATTACTGAATGTCCCGTTCTTACATTGTTTCTCATTTCCATCTGCAGTGCCTGTGGGACAGTAGTGACCGACTTTACATGGACTTCCGTAGGTCACGTTGGTCGGTTTGTCCGTTATTGATCCGACTGGAATACAGATCATCAGTGTGAAAACGAATTATGAGTAGGCCTAAATGATGTAACTCACGCTTGCAAGAGTAACCTCCAAAGCAATCTTTGTCGGGTGTAGCCAATCCGGCTGTCGTGCAGGCTTTGCCTGGTGTGCACTGCACACATTGTGTAACCGCTTTCTGAAAAGTCTTCTCATTGAATGTTCCCATTGGACAAGGATCTGGAGCGATTGTTCCGGTACCGCAATAATATCCAGCAGGACACGTCTGAAATAACAATTTCAAATTAATATGATTCATCATGGTACTTATTAAATTCAATTAGTAGTATGTAGTCATCATTTATTATTTGAAGGACATAAAAACTTACTAGTTGTGCTGTCATAGCTGTTGTATTGCAATAATAGCCTTCTCCGCATTGTAGGCAAGTTGGTGAGGCTTGAGCGGATTGATATCGGCCTGGTGGACATGGAATTTCAGCGAACGCTCCAGTGTCCGAATAATACCCTGGTCTTACAGTGTGCTGATTCGGTGTCGATGCTCCTCCAGTGCAATAATATCCAGCAGCGCATTTACTATTCAAATCAGTATTGGAACCGGCACAGTAAAAGCCCGGTGCACAGTCTACACAATCGATAGAAGATTTGGCACCGGTGTTTGGTGCGTATTTGCCGACACTGCACGCTGTGGGAGCAGCACTCCCTTCTGGACAATATCCTCCAGCAGGACATAATCCTCCAGTGATGCCTTCGGGAGGTGATGAACTGAAAGCTTTCTCTCTGCAGTAAAATCCCGGATCGCAAAGCCCTGTGGATACAAAGGAGATGTTGCTGGCGATGCAAAGAAGGGTCTTATCACCTTGAACCAAGCAAAGCGAAGTGGGCAAGCAGGGAATAGGTAATTCGTTGGGAAATGCATTTAAAGAAAGTTTTTTTTGCAGTTAAACATTTGATGAATTATTTTTGAGATGAAGTTTCAAAATGATGTGAGTGAATACTATCCCAACATATTGTCCAATATCTATTCAGCATTCTCAGGGGTACATGCATGTATTGTATACAGAATTGCAAAGTGTGAATTGATTGCAATCTCATATACTGAAGATGTGAACTAGGCCTGCTGATGATGCCTGATATCGGATGAAATGGCAGTTGTACAGGTCTGCTCTTCTTTGTAAACAAAAGATGAAAAGCAGTATTGAATTATTCTAGTACATCATCATAGACTGAAAACTAGGATATAGGAAATTACATGTAAACAAATCCTAAAATCACAGAGCTAACTGTGCAAGTGAGAAAATCTTTGGAAGTAATCTATCTAATGAATGAACTGCGATTACCTAGGAAATCATTTGTCATCTTCTCGACATTGTGCAGAACAATTTATTAAGTGTCCATACCTTTTCCCTTAAGAAAGCCATGTCAACTTTGGATCAACTCATTTCTTTATAGTCTAATTTTCAATCCATGACCTTGCTATCAATTCATGGAAGCAATTTAGACTTTGAGAGTAATCAAAAAGTAATAAACAAAAGCATTTAGAATATTTTCATTCCTGTTTCTTTCAAAAATTGGAAAAAACGTGTCATTAATTAGAATATGATAACTTTTCAGTGGATTTTTCTAAAAGTTCAAACTTCACATATTATATGCACAAATAAAGTCAGTCATAATATCACATTAAGCTATACAATAAATCTATACGTCAGGCATGTACAGTATGCGAACGAAATCAAAAATTTTCTGAAATAATTTTTAGTAAAAGGACGGAAGTATATGAGAGTACAAAGTTGCGCGGCCATTTTTTGATGGGATTTGGGTTGCATAAAAATTAAACTAGCTTTATTCGGCATGTGCATATGAATTATTAGACTCAAGAATTGAGGGACAACATTTTATATGTACAATCAACCTGGGGCGACCGCACAGAAACAGTATTAGATAGTGAATTGTCAGTGACAATGTCATTTCAATGGGTGAATCTTAATGTTAGAGACATGCTAGCCTAGCAAAGTTTCTGTGCGGTCGCTCCAAGTATTATATGCCCTTAATACTGCGCACGCTGAATCAGCATTGATTGTGCAACGGTGCAAGCAAAACCATCATTCACTCAACAGTTTAGGAATGTAATTACAGGATTGTGCGGAATTATAAAAAAACAGGAAAAATATATCACCTGCTATTTCAACTATTTAAATTTCTTTTCATTTTTTGATACATTATTTTCTAAATATGGGTGTTAATTATGTCTTTAATAATAATAAATCAATGTTAATTAATGATCCATTGAATTAATTGTGGAATCATTCACCTGAAAATGCATCATATATCTACATTAGGACGATTTCATTGACAAGCAAATGAAACTCAGGCAAATCGCTAACAAATCTAATGATGAAATATTCACCTGTCGGCTCTGTTTGTCCTCTTCCTGCGCAGTATTTACCACCTGGACACGGTGTGCATTCCACAGAGCGTCGGTTATTTGTTGTATTTCCAAAATATCCCATTGGACATCTCTCCGGGACAATTGTCTTCTCTGTACAATAATATCCTCTTGGACAATCCTTCGGGATAGCAAGTCCTTTCTCGTCACAATAATACCCACTTGGGCATTGCGCACAGTCCTGAGACGATTCTTTAGCAGATCCGTTACGGTAGAAGCCGATTGGACAGGGGAAGCTGTGTGGATCTGCGGTGCCCAGTGGACAGTAATAGCCGCCTGGACATTCTCCTGCGGGTGTGGACAAGCCCTCGGGGATACAGTAAGAGCCCGGTGAACATTTCTGGCAGTTAGAGACTTGTTTCATGCCTACAGCTTTGTTGTAGGTGCCATTGGGACATGGTACCGGGAATGGATTGATGTTGCCGCGAGGACAGTAATAGCCGGTTCGGCAGGCATTATCTTGAAGATTTGGCATCGCACTCATGTTGCCGGGACACTCAAGGCCGGCAGGACAGACAAGATCCGACATCATGAAAGTCTTGCTGGTAGCGTTCTGGTCACAATAATATCCGGGAGCACAACCTGAACATTCTACAGCTCTCACATCTGAATAATTGCCTTTTCCACAGGGCAAAGGAGTGACTGTCGCTGTTGTTGGGCAATAATATCCTCCGGTGCAATCAAGACAAGCAGTAGTGTTCTTTCCTTTCGTATCAGGATTGTAAAACCCGCTGTAAAAAGGAAGGCGTTTTAAGTTCACGTCTATGAAAAAATGAAGTTAGTGTTACTTACAAAAGTATCAGTAGCACAGAAGTGAAGCACTTTGCAAAATAAATTTTAATTAAAACGTTAAATTGGTGTTAACTATATGTGAGTACTATTTAACCCTCATAATCTTGTCTCATGCTGCTTAAAATCTAACTAAGGAGAGAGTGAGAGCTGACATGAATAAACTTCAAGCACAATCTAATGCAAGAATATTAAAGTGATACCCACAGAGAGTCTAACGCGATTGTAGTATTCTGCAAGATATTTTCATAGATAAAGCGTCCATGAACAACACATTCATGGATTCTTCAAATTAGTAGTCGGAAAATTCAAACAGAATGATTTCTTTAAGGTAAGAAACATTTTTAGTTTTGTTGCAAGTTTTATGACACAATCCAATTTTCAAGCACTTTTATCACATTCTCATTTCTACCTATTGATCATTGCAGTTTATTTATCAAAAGAGAAATTGGCGTAGGCCTATTTTTAGCTTCAGATTTCGAAAGGATAACAGTTGATATTTTTCCATTACTTTATGCGCACTTTTGTTTGGATAATTAAAAGTAAATCAAAATATGAACTTCTAAACTTCTAGTAAACTGAAAGAGTTAAACAATCCAATTATGTGGGAGGACCAGACTGGTCTATATGGACCAGAAGACTCAACTCTTCAACTCGTACGAAGCAGTCTCTTGGTTCTAGTTGGGACAGTGCAGTATAATTTTGACCTTATCTTCCGTTTTCTAACGTTTATCTTTTTAGCACTCTAGTCTGTCTAGTTAGATACTCTTAACTCACGTGCTATCTATTAATTTTTAATGTAAAATGTTACAATGCGATTGCTTGATCTATGTTCATTCCGTTTTGCGAGACACAACGCACATTGCGTTCATTCTCATGACGATAGTCGACCCGTGTTGAACGGAAAAAAGACCTTTTATAAGGACTTCCTTCAATTTTTCACAAATGATGTTATCGAACTATCGTGATCTAACACTGTGAGTGAAAATAGACAGATGTGTTACTACATTTTCACTAATGAAGTAGCATGAGATTTCTTTCTATTTCTGTCCGGTAATGTAATAGTTTCCCTTGTGTTGTACTTATCTGCACTTTTACTTGGTGCAGGACTTGTTGTTGTTGACTTGATATCAGTGAGATGTTGTTCACATACAAAAGTCAGCGTACGAATAAATCTGTGAGACTGGCCCACTTCGTTGCTTTCATTGCAGTCTGGTCCTTTATTTCCAGATATATTATTATTAGAGTAGGCCTATTATGCTTTGCAAGATAGAAACACTAAATATGCAGCAAATAGATCTACCACTGCACTAGAATCATGGAAGCCATCAGTAAGTGTCAAGCACAGAGATAGATTCCTCTGCGTGCGGGTTAGTCTAGAGCGGACATGATCACACCCCAGACAATGCATGCAATGCTAGCAATTAGCAAGACAGAGATTGTCTTGGATATTCGTTTCGTTTTGGCTTGTGTGATTGGTCAAGCGCGCGCATTGTAGAAGTAGTTCTTGTCGGAGAACCCATGAACTTCAACGGTCAGATTGCAGGCAGGTCTGTTAAGTAAAAATCAATCTTTAAGTCATTTTTTCTCCGTGATAAAATCGTCAAATGGAAATATTATTCAGACCGCTCGACTCTTCACGATCTTTATTTACTGACTGTATGCGTTTGTGTGGCATCAACGTTCTAGTCCGTCAGAATACAGACTTCAATAGAAAATTGACCTTCCTGCCCCTCGAGACTAGTTCTGACCGTGACCATCGGGATTGAGGAAAGTCATCTCTAGGCCCAAACACGCAGACAAGGCAATTTATCTGTGTGGTAGTAAGATATGTAGATATGTGGTAGTTGCGCATCAAAATGTCACCGAAGGTGCGATGCTTCCTGCAAGTTAAACAGTCAATCACCCAACTTCTTTGTCTTTACAAATCAATCAATAAATTAATTACTATGCTCAATCACAGCAATGAATTTTTCATGAGACGAATTCATTGAAATTTATTGCAATGCCAATAAGTTCTGATAACCCCTTGTTTGAAACTGATAATATTCTGACTTCCTGAATGGCAGTGCATGAAATGATGAAAGACTAACCAACCGCCAATGAAGAGTCACTCTCAGCAATCCCTCACTTTTAAGTGATGTTGCTAACACGCGAACATGCTAAACATGCGAAAACCAGCGAAGCCGATAAAACGCTCACCACTTCTTGCTTAACAGCGAAGAGCTGCCATTGAAACCAGAGGAAAGCTATCGCATGATCAGCATCTATGCATGTAGATGTAAGGACACGGCGTGTCTGAAAGTCTGCTAATCGCTTGAATGCTGTATTGAGCTGAAACACTGATAGTTTTCACTTATTTCTAAGTGCAGGCATAGAGAACTCCCCGTAATCAAAGTTGGATAACACTGCCCACAACTATCTACATAACCAGGAAACATCTCCTTTCGTCTGTACGGGCACGGCACAAGTTTCTTCAGAGAACAAGTCCTAAAATGCGATTTTAGCAGAGTCATGTAAGCCCCATGTCCATCACGATCTACCTTCCTGTCTACAGACGGTAGAAAGCAAACACATCTCAGAGTCACTGCAGGCTTAATTCCCTGCAAATACCCGTGCCAACATTGGGACTCTAATCATTGAAATAAAAACAGGGTAAACTCACGCATTGCAAGCCGTTGGTAATATTGATCCGGCTGGACAGTAGTGTCCTATCGTACAATCCAAACAGTTGTCCCAGTGAATAAGTCCTGTGTTGTTATTATACGTCCCAGCATAACACGGATGTTGGGTACCATAAGCGGTACTCGGAGGACAAACATGGCCTTGCGGACAGACAGCAGTAGGCTTAGTAGCTGCTTGTAGGCAATACCAACCCTTTGTACAGGGTGTACATTCAGTGACCGCCTCTAAATTGGTCAAATTGGAGTACGAGCCAGCCGGACATGGAAATTGAGTCGGAGATCCTGTGCCCTGTAAAAAGATGTGAAGTATCCTTTATTGAGTCTGAAGACATTGAGCAAATGTGATGAGTTTCATCCTATCAATACCGGGTTCTGACTCGAGGTTATTTCTTAATAATTTCTTCGATATAGCTGAGAATGTGCTTTCTAGTGCACAGCAAAGTGTGGCTTTGTTTTGGCTGTGTCTTTGGTGATCGCATTCAAACCTGTGTGTATAACTCATGAAACGCAATTGATTACAATATTAAATTGTTTATTTAGAAATATAATTGATTGCAAATGATAGCCCTCATGCAAGAACCGGCTAACCAATAATTTTGACATTCAGAGATAAATGCATTTTTCGACTTGGAGATACATTGCAAATATACGGCAAACGCGTTTTCCAAATGCGTTTATCTCTAAAAGTATGAGAAGTCGAACTATCACATTTTGTTTGAGGAAAGATAATGTTGAACATTGTGTTTCCGCAAAAATCTTGGTATTTTGAAAAATGCATTCAGCCGGTTCTTAGCCGATTACTCCGTCAAGATAATTATGATATTATGATAATCTCATATAATACGGACGTATCTTCAAATGTTTCCTTGGAACAGCAAATGCATGAAATACGAATTCTTGAATACAAATGCCAAAATGACATCGAAAAATAGTCCGTGTATGTTCGCCATACTTTTACAATCTTCACACCGATTCATTTTTTCTGCTCCAATATACGACCTAGTTCAACAATCTATTCATAGATACCACTTCATAACAATGCTGACATCTAAGCTTTGTGCTTTGGTCATCTTCTATTAAACGTTATATCATTTCAAGCACAAATTACAACATCGACCATCAGCCATCATATTTACCTTTGTGATGAATATTATCCTTTAAGACTTCAATTAGGCTTCTAAATGGCCTCGTAATGTCATAAAGCTTAAATGCCGCTAAAGACTGCAATGCTATAACCATTTGTTGTTCAAATGTATTGAAGGATCAGTGATCCAATGGAATTTCTCACAGGTTACTAAACAGACTTGTATACAACTTCAAACACAGTCATAAAATATGCTTTATTGTTCTCACTTTGGTAACCTCTTATTCACGCAATATGCGATCATGAAGTTCTCTGATGACTGGATTGGTCATTGAATACAGTCAATCATTATGAAATTTTATAAAGGTTAAAACAGTAAACTGATTGCCCTATTGCATGGTTACCTAGCGGTGAATAAATACACTATAAGTAAATGTGTGTGAAGTTGATGGAACCACCCAGCGAAATTCGGGCGAAATTCCATTCGAAACAACTTCAACTTTATAAATTCAGCCCCCTGATCATGAATCTGGGCTCAGATTCCACAAATTCGCAGCTGTTATTGAGATAAACTTAAAGATGCAAGTGGGTCCGCTAACTTCACACACGTTGCAAGCAAGCTGTATTGCGTTGATTTTAATTCTTCCGAGACAACTTACTTTTGATCCATCGACTAGCTCTTCTGAATATTTTCTTAATGATTTATTGGCGAATTCGTGAAACCGAGCAGAAAATATCTCAAAAATGAGCATTTATCGAAACATTCCTCCGGCTAAAACCAATAATTTTGAATGTCCACATTTACGGACTTCATCTTTTATCACAATAAAATTACTTGCGATTATTATTGCCTTGACAACTGATGGGTGGTGGTGAGGGTTTGATCCTGCCAATTGACACAGTCGTATAAGTGGCTCGTAGCTCGGTTGGTTAGAGCACAGGTCTAGCTAGCCTTGGTCGTAGGTTCGAATCCTACCAGCCGCACATCTTTTGCATGGCAATTTGATCTATCTTTTATTTAATTTCATTGTTGTTAATTGCCGATCAACGGAATAACAAACAGAATTGTCTAGGTCTCAAAATAAAACGGAGATGTCAATCAGAATATTATTGAGATCACATGCAACAACTTTTATTGATAAACGTAAGATGCTTACTTCTACGATGAAAGCGTTTTTGAGCATCTTAAGTCGATTGGATGCAGTTGGACCCGAGTTTCAATTATCCCACTATCATTCTTTTATGCTGAGTTTTTCGTAGGAAGTGTGCCTGCTTTAAAAGTCGTTGGTTTGACCCGACCAATGTTTGAAGCTCAGGTCTGACGGATACAGAGCGAACACTCTTCCACAAGGCCACTTGGCCAGTTCGGAATTAAGAGAAGAGCATTCATTCTAGAATTGAAACAGTTATGTTTCCTTCTCTATATGCATCATTATTCAAATTTTTATATCACTGCTTTTTTTCATTGGTTGCTTTGGAAGATAACGCTATTACACACGTTTACTACTTTCATTAAGCCTACAAGTATGCGTGAATCAGGAAAATGTAGTGTTTTTCATATCAAAAGCGGTGCAAGAGGCTAAAAATCCTCACAACCTGCAAATTATATATTACTTTAAAGTATATCCGATGCTCGGTACACGGAAATGAATTGACTGGCACCATGTCACCGCAGTGGTATTTCCGTAAGAATGACGATGTTATTTTTCCAATAGATATACCGGTAAAGCGTGAAATGTTCAGATTTTCATTGGAGTCGAAGATAATCAGGCTTAATTAACTGATTCCTTACCTGTGGACAGTAATGTCCGGCAGCACATGGAACAGGTGATTTCTGAGTGCCTCCAGTACCCGTCAGACATGCCACACCGGCTGGACACGGAGAACATTGTGCAGAGTGTGTCAGATTCTTGAAGTCAGTGAAAGTGCCTGCTGGACAGGCATACTCCGTCTGATTGGGAAGATGATTACCTCCGGGGCAGTAGTATCCGGGCATACACGGACTGTCATAGTTCTCTAGACCGTATCTCGTGCACGCGAAGCCTGCGGGACACGACGAGCAGGCGGTAATGGTTTGTTGATCTACACGGGAGTTGAACGTGCCTGGCGGACACTGAGTCGGGGTAACGGTCCCACTGCCACAATAATGTCCCGCAGGACAGCCCACACATGCGGCAGATGAAGTAGCACCTTCCTCCGTGTTGTATTTTCCTGAGGGAAAGAAATAACCGAATTTCCATTTAGCTATTCAGTGGAAGTTTAACACATTCCACATAGCAGGTTATCATTTGAAAGAAGTTAGTGCTAAGAGAAATAGACCAAAAAAATGCAGTAATTTTACATAAAAAATAGCGTAACACAGAACTTAAAGCATAAAATAGTTTCTTGAATAGTATCGTTTGAAGGCAGATTGCTTAGAGTGGATATTGAACAAATTGTGCACGATATCTTGATCACTTCTGTGATCTACTACAATTTTTCTGAACTTAGATCAAATTCACCACTATCTTCAGAAATCAGTCGACTGAGCTTAAATACCTGAATTTCACCTTTGAGGAAATAAGCGTACTGCGGGGAAATTATCGGTGTCATGAGCAATTTTGTAGTCAAAAGAATGTTGTATATTTTATGAACACGAGATATCAATAAATGCTTTCCTCTATATTTACAATAATTAATAGACGTGCTACTATTTATCGGCAAACGTTGTCGACAATTAGTCAGCCTCCAGTGTGAGGAGTAATGACCAAGTAAGCTACACCCTCCAAGCCTTCAGTGTGAAGAGCATTGGCCCAACAGTTGCATCGTCCAAGTCTCAATGTGAGGAGTAGTGACCCAGTCAGCTGCATCGAACAAGTCTCCAGTGTGAGGAATAATGACCAAGTAAGCTACACTCTCCGAGCCTTCGGTGTGAAGAGCATTGGCCCAACAGCTGCATCGTCCAAGTCTCAATGTGAGGAGTAGTGACCCAGTCAGCTGCATCGTACAAGTCTCCAGTGTGAAGAGTAGTGACCCAGTCAGCTGCATCGTCCAAGTCTCCAGTGTGAGGAATAATGATACAGTCAGCTGTATCGAACAAGTCTCCAGTGTGAGGAGTAGTGACCCAATCAGCTGCATCGTACAAGTCTCCAGTGTGAAGAGTAGTGACCCAGTCAGCTGCATCGTCCAAGTCTCAATGTGAGGAGTAGTGACCCAGTCAGCTGCATCGTACAAGTCTCAATGTGAGGAGTAGTGACCCAGTCAGCTGCATCGTACAAGTCTCAATGTGAGGAGTAGTGACCCAGTCAGCTGCATCGTACAAGTCTCCAGTGTGAGGAGTAATGACCAAGTAAGCTACACCCTCCGAGCCTTCAGTGTGAAGAGCATTGGCCCAACCACAGAATTAAATATTTTGTTTATCTGCTTCAGTTTGCTAGAAGTGTGATTAATACGAAATTGACGGCACATAGAGGAACCTATTAAGTGGGCAAGAAGGAATTCCTAATACCTTACAGAGATAAGAAAAAAAGTCGTGCGTCGCTTGCGGATTAATGTGAGTTCCAGCAAAGTGCTTCGATTGCCAAAATTCCTTCAGATTCGAAGACTTCAGATCATTGCGCACAAGTTTTCTCCATAATGTTGTCCCTTCCAATCATTATTAAAGAAAGTAGCAGGCGTACGAAAATTAGTTCACTTGATGATTTCACATCCTCTCCTCGGCATTGCTCACTGTATAGTGCATACATTAAATCGAAGCCAAGACAGGGATGTGTGTTTTGGTGTGTACGAAGTGATATCACAGCACGCACGCATCTCTCACTGGCTCTGGTGTCCCCTGCTGACAGCTTATTGTTTGCCATTTCCAATAGCAAGCCATAAATGAATTATCCATTCGAGAAGGAGCAAGTTGATGTGCCATTTCGACATTAAGGTTGCATACAATTCTTCCTTTCTGGGAAACCGAAGCGCGAGCAGATGAATCTAATTCTGTGGGCCCAACAGTTGCATCGTCCAAGTCTCAATGTGAGGAGTAGTGACCCAGTCAACTGCATCGAACAAGTCTCCAGTGTGAGGAATAATGATAGTCACCTGCGTCATCCAAGTTTTCAGTATGAGGAGCAGTGACCCACTTCGCATCTCCTGATTCCCTGATTCCATCCCTAATCCCATCATAAGACAGGAGTCATTCAGTCTGTAACATCCAAATGAACTTCCTTTCTTGAATACTTCTGAAGCTTCACTGATGAAAATTAATGAAAGAAAGGGATGAAGTAATACTTCGTGAGTGCCGTCAAAGGCTCTCAGTCACAACGGGATCTTTTATTGCTCTTCAGCCATGGAGGCCCTGCCTGCTAGAAATGCAAAATTGCAAATCAGTCATTCCGTTGTCAAAGCAAACAATTGCTTTTATCTTCGGCAGGCTGCATTTGGTACCGCATGACACTTGATGAATGCACACTCATTACGTGAAAACTTTATTGTAGATTGACAATCTAATTCTGTATTACATTTGCGGAGAATGTAGCAACAATTCAAGTGTCAAATACGACAACGAGAAGTTTATAAAAACCATTCCCTTTGTTGATCTTCATCTATCCGTGAAAAATGAAATCTGCACTCAGAAGGGTTCATTTTTGCATCTCCCGTGGATGCAAACAACAATTTGATGATGAGAAAGCAATTTGTCACACCTCTCAGCTGTCTACAGATTGACGAATCTCACTGCTGGGACCCCTTGAATTACATGACGTCAGAACCATCAACAACAAAAAACAGCATTTGACAGCAGTTCCTGTCATGTTCTCTTGCAAACAGTCAGAAAGAAGCAAACCATTTATTGGTGAATTAGGAGGGGCGCCAACGTTAGTGTCCTTCTAATACACGTCCCTGATGATGTGGAGGACTGTCAAAAAAGGTTAGGGATCGTCCATTATCCACGTGGACAAAAAATGGGATTTATTTACCCCCTCCCCCACCCCTGTGAACAGTAGACAATTACTGATATTCATTATGGATATGTATTCAATTTTACTGATCTGCATTTGCGGGCCTACAGTGTGGATGCAATGCTAAATTATATTCTTCGGGATTATTCGATAATCTGGATTTCAGTATTGGACTGTCTTTCGATCTTTATTCATGAATAGAATCAATGAAAAAGTCAGGTTAGTGTACTTAAAAGATAATGATACACAATAGTTAATAATGTTGTTAGTCCAAAAAGGGCTGATAGGCGTTCACGCCGGTCATCGGGTAAGATGCTTGTATACACTCCTACATGTAAAGAATAAAACATTAGGCGCACAGAACAATAAAACGAAATATACAAGATGTGAACAGTCCAGAAAGGCTAACAAAAATCGAAAAGAAGGGCTCATCAGCAAGATGACCAGCTAGGTCGCGTTTCGGGTCCTTTAACATCTGGTACGCTCAAACCCTAGCTGGCGGACCCCATACACAGTAACACTACAGGTCGGTTGTCTACACCATAGGATAAGTATAGTAACCACCGCTTATTATGATCATATTGGGAAAACACTTCTTGATTACATTAAGCGGCTGATAACATTTTCCTGCGGTTATATTTTGGCTTAGACTAACCTGGTGTGCATTAAACTTTAAAACGATAGGACTGACTATAAATAAAAATAAGCACTTAATTTTTTACTTGTCTTGAGCAGCATTTCTTTGACTTGTCGGTCCCAAAGAATCAGAACACTTAAGTAAATCCAACCTCTCAGCAATCGCCAGATTGCGCCGTTTTGCTGCCATCTGTGTTGACCAAATTCTGCCTTCGAACTGATGTGTACAAGACTTTTTAGTTATTGAGCGATGTTAGAATAAATGGGAATAGCTGACGTCACGGATTTCCAAGAAACTACACCGTACTCCGTCTGAAACGTTTTGGGAACCCTGCTGTTTCTTAAAAATCTATATGACGTCAGCATTTTGGCTGTGTAGCATAGCTATGGAGCATGCAGTTTGGCCGTGTATGATTTATCCCGCGCCGTCATACATTGATCGAACAAGGATGACGTATGGCTTGAATTAAAATGATGATTTGATAATCTCTCGCCTGCACACTAACTGCCAGATTTTGTACTTTACTGCACTTGAAAGCGCCAGGAATTGATTACATGATGACCGATATTTGATTACATTAACCGGCGGCTTGATCACAATAAGCGACGTAAAAGCCATACAAAAAGATTGGAGAGAGTTTGGTTTTTCCAATTTGATCACATTAAACGGCGGTCACTGTATCTTTTAAGCTAAATGCACAGGAAACAACAAAAAGTAGGCCTATTCTGACAAATATCTTTTATGAATTTTGTCAATGAATCTAAGTAGGCATATACATGAATTTATGTATGAATTTTCACTCATCCATCAAACCACGGACTGTTCCAACCAATCAGCCATGGACAACTGAGGCACGCTGACACGGAGCAACATCTAGCCAACAAAAATTTAACCCATACTATCTATTTTCTGTTTCTGCATGATCTATCCATGCCCATTATGATAGTCACTGAAATTGCAACCGAGGTATTTAGCTTCTAGAGCCATTTATTCAAAATGTGTCAAAAATCATATTGACAGCCTTTTCCCTACATATTTAAAGTCTTATTTATGTATGATTTGAATTTGTAAGTATAGCTTTCAGCGTCCCTATACATTGTTGTTTGAAGTGTTCTACGTGAGGCCTGAGGTTTGCTGTTTGAATGCTGTAATGCAACGTTTAGGACATCAAAGTACGAAAGTTCCAATTGTCTGATATTCAAAGTTAATGAATTGTATGAAAATTCAAAGTTGATCTGGCACTGCTGCTGACGAACCCCATTATCTTCGTTTGTGCATAATGTTGCACTCTTGATATTTAATAGTTTGTCCATTTTTCTGTGTCAATGGTGTCTAGCAGTCAGCACTTATTTCATGGACTAACATAAAATTATATGTGATACAACTCCTGTGTGACGACAAGTATATGTTTGAATTTAATGAGAAGCACACTTTTAGTGATATACATAATAATTGTCGACCTCGACAGAGAAGAAGAGGAAATTCTTGCATAGGAGTTCACACAATATGTTTGATTCTTTTCTGTCCCTCCTGGTTGCTAGAAGTAAGTTTTTCAAATTCAACTGTTATGACAACATCAGCAAGATCATTAAATATAACATCACATGCGTGATGCAACAATTATTTTCATTTAATTATTGATAATAATCATGTCGTGAATATGGAAGATTTAACATTAACACGTGCACATAAACACTGCAACAAGCCCAAAAAAATAAAATGTTTGTTGTTACGTGAAAAGTTAAAATTAACTTACAACGCAGGATGTCAGCGATTGCATCATTAAAACGAATGATAACATAATGGATTCACTATCAGTTTATAGCTTCAATCTAATTGCAGATTTGAGTATCCGAAAATGGAGTCAGCATTCCAGTTTAAGCATCACTTTGGTCAATTAAGTGGCTGCATAGTTTGTTAACGTCAATCTCTCGTCATTGTGAGTAGCGATGAAGGTGCGAACATTTCCGCTGATGAACCTTTTCATTACCTCCGGCAGCAAGAACGAGTTTCTGCAGGGATCGAGGCAGAAAATGGGACTGTCAGATAATGATGTACACCATATTACAAATCTGCGCGTCTGCCGAGTTCCTCTACCCGGTTCCTCCTCTTGTCGGACAGGATCAAAGAAAAAAATCACATGTAAATCCAGTGGCAGGCATGTTGAAGTTTCCGGTGAAAACAGGATTTTCTATGCTGATTCCATCAAAGGTATTTAGTACAAAGTCACAAATGTTGGAATGAAATGTCTTTAGGTCATTTCCTATCATGTTCATGGCTCTTTGTTTACTAAGCTTAACATATTCAGATTTAGCAAGCCTCCTTATGTCGGCAAAACCTATATTTGACCAATTTTAGTCGCATTTAATCACATTCTCGCATACATCACCGATCAGAGGCATGCTAATAACACACTCACATGATAGGAAATGATCTGAAGACATTCCATGTCAAAATTATGCCTTAAGACTAATTGGCACTTATCATGTAATCAGAGAAAACAAAGACAATGGTGTCTTAATCGAAAATTTCAACCTGCTTCCCATTGGATTAATGTATGATTTTTTTTGATCGTGTCTGACAAGAAGAGCCGGGTAGAACTTGGCAGACGCGTAGATTCGTAGTAGGTATAAGGTATGCATCAATCTGTGGAAGTCTCATTTTCCGCTTCGGTCCCTGCAGAGACTCCTGACTGCTGGACTATGCACAGACAGTCTTTAACTCCTTCCGCTTCTGAATCGAATTCAGGAACGTCGAAATTGAAAAAACCACAATAAGAAAAGTCGGAATATAGCAAATTAGGCTCAAATATGTGTTCTTTTCGGAAAACACTTCAACTGTAAATCACTTTATTGAATCAGACGTTTCGGTGGCTGATCTGCCCACCTCTGCTTGCACTCTGTATTTGGCAGTGATGAAGGTGAGCAGATCACCCACCGAAACGTCTGATTCAATAAAGTGACTTATTTACAATTGCAGTATTTTCCGAAAAAAACACATTTGAACATGGTCCCAACTGCATATATATATACATGTATTTGGTGATTTGAGTAAGATTGGGCACGTGTAGATTACGATGGTACGGCCATGTCGTGCGGGAGGATAATAGCGATTGAGTGAAGAAATTTTGGAAAATGAAGATCAGCGGACAAACACCAAGATACCGCTAAAGAAGAGCTTGGAAGAAACAGTGTCCGTAGACTCTCGGCAACTAGACTTCAAAGAAGCCGACGCCCTTGATCGGAATAGCTGGAGGCATTCCATTAAGAATCATCGTCCAACCCAACGGAAGTGGAGAAGAGGACGTTAAACAGATAAAGTAAAGTAAGTCATCAATGGTCATCATGTTATGCCAGTGTTGGGCAACCAAGTTGGGAAAGAGGGTCATAAGCAATGGCTCGCGAGAGGGATAGCCACACGAGAGGTAACCCACAAGTAGGTAACCTGCATTAGATTAGTCCTCCCATTACACAATGAAGACTTTCTGGTTGAATCAAGCACTCAGAACAGCAGCTGTCTCACCTGCCGGACATTTTTCCACACTTCCAGACTTTGCCTCACAATATCCGCCAGCTAAACATTTGGTCGGATTGATTGAGCCAGATGCACAGTAAGTGCCTGACGGACAATCCAGGCATTCACTAGACTGCGCAGCGCCGAGTCTGTTATAATGAGTGCCTGCAGGACATGCCGTTTTCTTGTAGTCGTCGGTATTGGCGGGACAGTAGAATCCCATAGGACACTTGAGTTCGGAGCCTGGTGCGCCCGGGGTAGCTAATGGACAGTAATAGCCTTCTGGACATCCGTTACAATCTGATTCAGCGGTAGCGCCGAGTCTGGAGCCGTATTTTCCCGCTGGACATGGAGTTTTGTTGGTACCGCCGGTGCAGTAGTATCCCCAAGGACATTGCTGGTCAGATGGTGTTGCAGATGTTGAACCACCAGTGCAATAATACCCTGCGGAGCAGGTGCTGCAAGAAGTTGCACCTGGAGCGGAATAATGACCGACAGGACATTTCTCTGGTATTCCGGACGCTGTGGCACATTTGCTACCCGCCGGGCATCGTGTACAGACCGTTGCTCCTGCTCCACTATAATCCCCTGATGAGCAAGCTGATCCACTCTGGTTGGCGAATTTGCAATGTTGGCCTGCTGGGCAGATCGTGCACTGGAAAAATAAGAACACAATTAGAAGATAGAAAAGATTGAATTCACAGCGACAAATTACATGTGACTAGAAGGAAGAAAATGTTAAGGATAACAGAGATTTCTCTTCGTAATGCATCTTATATAAACTAAAAAATATATGGGGCTGCTCGCACCAGTGCACCTAAAATTTTGAAATTCACGCTGAATCATTCATAAGGACACGGCCGGAAAATAAGTGGTTTCGAGTATTCCTTCAAATCTGGAAGTATTTTGTTTTTTGTTATGAGCTACATAGTCAAGAACAGAAACAGAATCAATATACAGTAGTTTAGCAATATATGTAGTTTATAATATTTTTATATAGTTTACAATATAGTTTATAGTTTATATATATATTTTTTAATCAATGTATGTAGTTTAGCCGGATTTGCCAGCATATTTGTAGCTTACTCTCATCTTGCTTCAGGCGCACGTTTCTATGATGGTTCTAATGGAATTGCTTTTAACTAGATCGAAACAGAAATTATGGAAATATATGAGCGCAGATCCATTGACAAAAAAAGATAAAAATTACAATTCCTGAACACATAAGAAAATGCATCGGATATTTTGTGAAACAGCCGTTCTTGATTTCTATTAAGTTCATTTTCATGATAGAGACTAATCGCTACTATTTGAACTTGCAGGATACACAAAATTTCCCACATCAATTCCGAGACTGTGTATAGAATATTATTTTGCTCACCATTATAGTCTATAAAATTTCATAATCCAACTGAATGGTGGTCAGAGCCGTCGACAGCGCCCTCTTTGAGGTGTACTTCCTCGAGCATCAAAAGTCATTAACTATGAACATGTCATATACAAGTCTGTTTTGTCTCATACATGTATTTGGCCTACAAAGATAAATTGCTTAGATTGGATCTAGAGATTCCATTGCTCAATATTGTTGGTCACGGCCAAAACTAGTCACGAGGGGCAAGAAGATCAGTTTTCCATTGAACGCAATGCAAATTCAAGTCTGAATCCTAGCGTACCAGAAGGTTTACACCACATTAAACGTACACCATTAATAAGTTTAGATCGTGATGAGGAGTCGAACGATCCGAATAATATTTCCATTTGACGATTTTATCACGGAGAAAAATTGAGTTAAAGATTGATTTTTACTTAACAGACCTGCCTGCAATCTGACCGTTGAAGTTCATGGGTTCTCCGATAAGAACTACTTCTGCAATGCGAGCGCTTGACCAACCACACAAGCTGAAGAGAGACGAATTTCTATGTCAATCTCTATCGCTTGCTATCATTGTGTGCGATGACTGGGATATGATCATGTCCGCTCTAGACTAACCCACGCGCAAAGGAATCCATCCATGATCTGGCCACGGTCGGTTGACAAAACTTTCATGCGTTGCTCACTGGTGCTGCATGTGTAGGTTATATGAATGGGATAGAGTACGTATGATTCCATAAGCAGTCATAGTTCGAGGTTGGGACTAAGCAGGAATTTGTCTGACAATAACCTTTCGCATTAGCTGAAGGTGAGGATTAGAAGAGAAAGTCCAACTATTGCCAAATGTTATTAAGTTACAAGCAGCTTCCATCATATTTTTCCTTTGCTTATCATTACCTACCCAGTATTCCTCAAGTCACTACGTGCGGGAACCCTCTCGTCTGGGTATGAGTGTTCAGGTTAGGGGTCGAAAAGAACGCGACAAGGCGATAACTGACTTTCCGAAGCATTATGCCATGTGCCTTTTGATGTTGCATTCCATTGAATATTTGCGGTCTTTTCTGCAGATTATTCATTTTGTGAGAGTGATTATTAATAAACATTCCGACAGTCAAGGCTGCTTGTTGGCTTTTGTCGAATGTTGAAATTATATTACTAATATTTTCTTATATCATCAATTTTGTGATTGCCTCAATCTGGTTCTTCTGCGTACAGGCTGAATCAGTCCTCGTAAGGGTTAGTAAAACTTTGAGAATTTATGTGAAAGCTAGGTCAGCTTTCGAACTAACCTAGAAGGACTATCAAAGTTCGTTGTGATCTCTAGGAAACATCACGTTTGTTTGCTACATTTACACTGAATGTTACACATCAATCACACTCAAACATCGTAGTGTTCGTCGTCTTTCGGCAATGATGAGAAAAGGAGTTTTTCGACGATGTATCTTTATCATAAAAATAAATTGGCTGACACCAATATTTCAGGCAGCAAGCAGCAAAGCGGATGATGAAGATCACGGACCTAATAATAATTGCATAGATATCGCGAACTACCACTACTACTACTGACAGTGAGATAACTCGCGACAGAAACCTACCTGGTATTTCATGTCTCCGTGACAGAATGTACAATAAACAGGAAAGAAATGTAATGGTGCAGTAATAACAATTAATACTTATACTGTATATGGTTATACTGTATATATCAAAGAAGAAAAGGAAGAAAAAAGGGGAAAAACCAACCAAACAAAGTCTGCTTTGAGTGAACATGCCATCGAAGAAGTCCATGCTGTAAACTGGAGCTCGGCAGAGATAGTATGCCATGAAAAGAAGCATCATAAACGGTTATTTTTGGAAGCATGGCATTCAAAAAGAAATCTGTCTCAACCGATGTGACCTCCCTATTTCGCATTTTTCTGATGAATCGTAATTGTCTTTTTTTCTACCTTTCTTTTTTCCCTTTTTTCTTCCTTTTCTTCTTTGTATACAGCATAACCATATACAGTATAAGTATTAATTGTTATTACTACACCATTACATTTCTTTCCTGTTTATTGTACATTCTGTCACAGAGACGTGAAATACCAGGTTGGTTTCTGTCGCGAGTTATCTCACCGTCAGTAGTAGTAGTGGTAGTTCGCGATATCTATGCAATTATTATTAGGTCCGTGATCTTCATCATCCGCTTTGCTGCGTGCTGCGTCATTTGTAGAACATCGTTCACTGTAGTCGCGATTGTCGATGTGTCACTTTATGCATGAAGGCCCTGATGACGGACAGCGGTGCTGTCTGAAATATTGATGTTAACCAATTTACTTTTATAATAAAGATACATCGTCGAAAAACTTCTTTTCTCATCAATTGCACTATCATCAGACTCTCAAAGAGATTTTATGACAATGACTAACAACAGGGCACAAGTATAGTGCATTAGAATACTAATTAGTAATTTCTCACCTCTTAAGACCCGAAAGTGATGACGTCATGGTAATGCAATGTTCATTCGCTTATTATACATTTTTGTACTTAAACAACATCCATGCGAATGTGTATAGGTCTCTTTTCACATTTTAAGAAGAACGTTTGCAATGCAGTCTGTCGAACATTGGATGTCATCTCAAAGCTTGAAATATTAGTCATGTTAATAATCTAGAAATATCAAAATACAAGCTCTCGTTGTTTGTCTCTTAATCTAGAGACATCTCATATTAACAAAGGTTAGTTGTTTTTGTAATGCTGCAATCCTCAAGTCTGTTGGTGGACGGAATTTTCTGTCCCATTTCCATCTCATCCCAACTGAAAAATGCTGGAGCTCCTATGAAATATTCCCAGTATCAGTTTAGAACTCAAGGATGCAAAAACTCGAGTTGAGGCCATATATTTTAATGTATCCTGCTTATAATTTTTTTTACTGATAATAATCAATGAAAGCGAAAAAAACAATCAAACTCACCGCAGTAGTTGTTCCCAATGAAAACCAGCCTGGTGCGCATGGGATTTGTTGATCGACGAATTTGTTGGGACATCTATATCCAGCTGGACAGTTTGTACAAGTGCTCTGCCCTTCCAAGCTGAAAGATCCATCACTGCAGTCAGTGCTAGTACTCGCCGATTTACTAGCGCAAGATTTGCCGGCTGGACAGGGAGTACAAGAAGTTGCCTTTGCTAATGAATAGAATCCATCTGGACAATCGGTAGATGAGTCGTAGTAGATGGATGGACAATATTTTCCGGCCACACAGTCCGTACAAGTCGTAGATCCACCGGTGGAGAATTGTCCTTCTTCACAACGGGCTCTGTCTGAGCCATCCTTTGAAGGGCATTTGAAACCTGAAATGAGAGAGGAATTACATCAACATATGCATCAGTCTACCTAAAAAATTGTTTCTTTCGTGAAATAAGGGATAGTCGTTGATTTAATACGGAGGCCGAGAATTTCCGATAATTGTGTCTTGTCCTAACCAGTCGTGCTCCCCCCATATTGGATGGAGAGAGAGATTCATGACTCCTACGTCAGAGCCTGCATGACTTTCGAGAGGAAGACATGGGCTATGCATGACAGCTGTAGAAAATAGGAAAATGGAGGTAGCAGACAGAACGATGATCAGATGGATGCATGGAGCATCTCTCAAAGATAGAGTGGCCTGTAGTCGGTCGATGAAACCTTGAGAGTGTGCAGATAGGGTTGATACAGCAATGTAGTGCGGAAAGATAACAGCAATTGGGTAAAGAAAGGGTATTGTCCTTGACTATCTTAGTCATGCAGTATATCGTGCAGAAAAACTGCAGCAAATGCATCCAAATGATTATTGTGAGGCATGATAATCTGTCCATCTTGCCACTTGAGATCCAATATTTATAGCACAAAACTGATAGTATTACTTATAAAGCTATTATAAGTAGTCTTAATTACAGCAGTATCTGTCTATGAATGTACGTGTTGATAATATATTTATTCATGCCTTACAATGGCCTATAAGTGATTTGAGTTCATTACGATGATTAATTTTGTCTGAAATTGAAATGAATTCTCGATTTTCTAAAATTGCCCTTTTTTAAGATCAAATCTTTGATGTTCCCATGTGCCAAATTTGATAAAACGTGGGTTCCGTATCAGATATACGTAGAAACTGAAAGTCACAAAACCCTAGTCTATCATGGCTTTGGAGCAATTTAAAGAGATAAATTGGTTTGTCTGCGTTGTTTGGTCTAGAGATGACATTTATTAATACTAATGGTCATGTTTAGAACTAGTCCCGAAGGGCAGAAAGATCCATTTCCCATTGAACGTAATGCAAATTTAAGTCTAAAATCTGACGAACTAGAAGTAGTAAGTAAAACTCCACTTCTGGATAGCGCAAGATGGCCGCCGTCGCTGAGTCCCCCCCCCTCTGGCACGGCAGAGTGTCGTGGTCGGCCGCCGTGGTGCTTCGTGTCTGAGTCCCCCCCCCTCTGCAACGACAGAGTGTGAGACTCGGGTGAGTTGGTCCGACCGCCTGGTTGACGTGGGCGACCGTCTAGGTTGACGTGGGCGACCGCCAAGATTAGTCTTGAGGCTATAGTGTGTGATGTTTTTGGTGCAATCTGCTGAATGTTGGGTTGTAAAATGGGTTGTTTCGAGTGGAAGGAGTGGTCGGATGAGAAAACGGAGGTCGGATTCGTATTCAGCGTGAAATTCTGCATCGGTAGGGTGAGTTTCAAGTCAATCGGTGAGAAAAAATTTTCAACATTTTTCGAAAAACGACAGTTAGAATTTGGGACGTTTTGGTGTGTAGCGTCAAAACGAAGCATCGGATGAGAAAACGGAGGTCAGATTCGGATTCAGCGTGAAATTCTGCATCGGTAGGGTGAGTTTCATGTCAATCGGAGAGAAAAAATTTTCGGCTGACGTCCCCCCCCCTCTGGACAGCTTGCTTCGATTTTGGCTTCCAGTGGACGGATTTTGTCGTGTGATAGCTCGTTTGAAAGCTAAGAGTGAGACAAATTCAGTGAAAGAATCGGCTTGTTCCTATCTGTCTTCGTTAAAAAGTTAGAGCGGTTACAAGATTTTAGGTCGGAGCTCGCTTACCTGAAAAAATCCTAAGTGTCAGAGTGGCTTTGTATGGGTAAAATTTTGAAAATTTTCCAAAGTGTGGAATTTCGACCTGGGACCGTCACCAAAACATTTTTCATCAAATTTCACTGACCTCCCCCCCCCCGACAGCAATCTTCTAACTTTGGTTCTAGCGGACGGATTTTGTCTTACAGCTACTCGTTTGAAAGAGGAGAAAAAACTGCTCGACAACATTTTTTGTTGCGAGTCAATCGGACCAGCCGTTCAAAAGTTAGAGCGGTTACAAGATTTTAGGTCGGAGCTCGCACACCTGAAAAAATCCTAAGTGTCAGAGTGACTTTGTATGGGTAAAATTTGAAAATTTTCCAAAGTGTGGAATTTCGACCTGGGACCGTCACCAAAACATTTTTCATCAAATTTCACTGACCTCCCCCCCCCTCTGGACAGCTAGCTTCGATCTTGGCTTCTACTGGACGGATTTTGTCGTGCAATAGCTCGTTTGAAAGCTAAGAGTGAGACAAATTCAGTGAAAGAATCGGCTTGTTCCTATCTGTCTTCGTTCAAAAGTTAGAGCGGTTACAAGATTTTAGGTCGGAGCTCGCTTACCTGAAAAAATCCTAAGTGTCAGAGTGACTTTGTATGGGTAAAATTTTGAAAATTTTCCAAAGTGTGGAATTTCGACCTGGTACCGTCACCAAAACATTTTTCATCAAATTTCACTGACCTCCCCCCCCCTCTGGACAGCTCGCTTCGATCTTGGCTTCCAGTGGACGGATTTTGTCGTGCAATAGCTCGTTTGAAAGCTAAGAGTGAGACAAATTCAGTGAAAGAATCGGCTTGTTCCTATCTGTCTTCGTTCAAAAGTTAGAGCGGTTACAAGATTTTAGGTCGGAGCTCGCACACCTGAAAAAATCCTAAGTGTCAGAGTGACTTTGTATGGGTAAAATTTTGAAAATTTTCCAAAGTGTGGAATTTCGACCTGGGACCGTCACCAAAACATTTTTCATCAAATTTCTGTGAATGAGGGGGGGAGGGGGGAGGTCAGTGAAATTTGATGAAAAATGTTTTGGTAAAGGTCCCAGGTCGAAATTCGGAAGTTTTAAATTTTTCAAAATTTTCACCACACTGGAGCTCTCACACTTAGGAATTTTTTCACTTGTGGCATGTTACATGGACATGTGCTGGCGGACCAACTTCCCGTGGTCATATGAGAATGGTTCAGGTGTCATATTGTAAAGAATGATGAGACGAATCGTTTGCAACAAACCGCATGTCGCTACGATGAATACTTTCGGAGATAGAGCCATTTTAAGTTTTCTTCCGAGCATATATAAACCCCCGACAACGTAAGTCTGATCACTTCATCGAAAGACGAGGTAAGCGACGGTCGTCGCTCTGAGCTCCCGATATCGGGTGTTTCAAAGGACTCTATCTTTTGAAGTAGGCAAGCTATCTTGCTACTTCAAAGTTTGTATGATAGAGTTTGATAGTGTCTTTACTACTGATAAAATTTTTTAAAAGTAGTATGAGTAGTAAAATGCGGAATTTTTTAAAAATTCTTAATTTTCAGTTTTTTCAAAGTTTTAACATATAGACTAAGGTTTTCAAGTATCCTGAGTTCAAATCTGCTATCAGATTTGAAATTTAACTAAGTCTAAGGCAGCTTTGAGGGGTTAGATCCCAGCTACTGATCACTACCTTTGACTCGGCGTTCCTGTTACCACTTCGGGGCAGTGACAATGATGTCTTCAGCTGTAAAGAGCGGGTATCGGGGAAGATCTCTCACTTCCCTAGTGATCAGTACAAGGCCTTCGGGCTGTCGACGGGATCGAGTGCCACTCACTACACTCACATCTATCATTCCTCACTAAGTGTTGATATTATGTTGAATGTTGACTAAGTTGAATGTTGAATGATGATATTATGTTCTAGGCTGTATACTACATTCAAATCTGCTATCAGATTTGAAATTTAACTAAGTCTAAGGCAGCTTTGAGGGGTTAGATCCCAGCTACTGATCACTACCTTTGACTCGGCGTTCCTGTTACCACTTCGGGGCAGTGACAATGATGTCTTTAGCTGTAAAGAGCGGGTATCGGGGAAGATCTCTCACTTCCCTAGTGATCGGTACAAGGCCTTCGGGCTGTCGACGGGATCGAGTGCCACTCACTACACTCACATCTATCATTCCTGACTAAGTGTAATGCTTTAGGAATATGACTGTACTACATGATTCAAAACTTATACTAATTTCATTATCTTACAGTTAACGAGAAATCTGAGTACTGACAGCAAAAATGGTGAACAACGATAGAAATAAGAAGTTTCACATTAAAATGTGCGTATGCGGTCGAATCAACCGCCGAGACGGTCTCAGGGACCACATAAGGAAGGCAGGGGCCGACCACATGGTTATCCTGAATAGGGTTGCCTGTGTGAAGTGCAGGGTGCTGTTGGTTGTTGGGCAGGAGGCCGAGTTTTATCGGAGGCATGGTGAGTGTACAGGAGGGTTGGTGACCGATTTGAGATTTGTGGAGTTGATGAATGCTGAGAAGGAGCGAATGTTGGAGAAAGAGGCCAAGAATGTTGTTGAGAATGCTAGTGGGAATGTTGTTGAGAATGCTAGTGGGAATGCTGTGGAGAATGCTAGTGGGAATGCTGTGGAGAATGAGGTAGAGAATGCTGTGGCCGGTTTGAAGGCTGACAAGTGGCGGAAGAGAGTGTTTGAGAGTGATGATGAGGATGATGTGGATTTGGATAGGGAGCGAGTGAGGAAGTGTGTGAGGAAGTTGAGCTCTTCATCGTCGGAGGTATCCAATATTGTTATTAGCGACCCCCCGAAGAGCTCATCTTCCCCAATAGTGAAGGGTGGTGGGGTACGGAAGCAGTCGGCGCGGTGGGATGAGGACATGGAAAAGAAGCATGTGTCGCAGCAAGCGGCACATGCTTTGTTGGTAGATCGCTACGAAAGTTTGAAGAAGGTGAATGAGAGAACGTTGAGTGAGTTGAGTGAGCTGAAAATGAAGGAGGTGAAATGTAAGGAGGTGGCAGATGAGAATATCCGTATGAGGCGTGTTGTGAAAGAGTTGAAGGAGAATGTGCGAGTGTTGGAAGACAAGAATGATGAGTGTGAGAAGAGGGCGAGTGCTGCGGAGAGGAGAATGGGAGAGGCAGAAGCGAAGTTTGAGGAGATGATGAAGGAGATGAGTGTGTTGAGAGCGAAGAATGTTGAGTTGGAGAGGACTGTGGCTCGGCGGGGTGATGAGAGGCAGGCGTGTGAGAAGTTGGAGCGCATGAGGGATGAGTGGGAACGTGTGAATGAGGATCGTTTGTTTGAGTTCCACATCCCTATTCGGGATAACCATCTGGCCGGCGAAGTCCTCGTCAATAAAAGCCTGGACGAAAGCATTGTATGCTATCATGGACATCCGAGCAAGAAATGCCTCCACGCCACACTAAGAATGCGCGGGCATCTGCACAAATTTTCAATCAGGAAGCCCGCGAGACTGCCTAAGGATGACTAACTTGGTAAGTGAAAAGCAAATAAGATAGTATATCCTATTCTAATACATATCATTTTCATTGCAGATCTTTGCCTGCCTTCACCACCCCATCAATTTACTCCCGAGAACGAACCATCGGCTCTCTTAAGGGCCACCTAGGGGCAAGACATGATAGAACCTCCACGCGGTTTGCCCTGGGCAGTCTTCGGACTGGCGAATACTATCATTAAGTTGAATCTGCTATCAGTCAACTTGAACGTTGCGTCGCGTTAGAGGGGTATATAAACCACTGCCTCTCATTTCATTTCATTTCAATCATGCAGACGCCGAACAGTCAAGTCAGCTCTCCTCGCGGACCGCAGTTAAGGCCGCGAAATTTATTTGAGGAGTTTGTCAGGCTAGAGGAGCAAGACAGAGTTTTTAATAATCTTGCTCGGATTGGCAATCCGATGACAGCAACTGCTGTCAATCCAACGGAATGGCGCTACATTCCACTTTTTAGCCATGTGCCAGCTAGTGTGGAAGTCGACAGTGCTACCAAAGAGAGAGTCAAAGACTCTCTCAGCAGAATTGGTAGGGTGTAAGATGACGTTACTCCCGAGAACGAACCATCGGCTCTCTTAAGGGCCACCATGGGGCAAGACATGATAGAACCTCCTCGCGGTTTGCCCTGGGCAGTCTTCGGACTGGCGAATACTATCATTAAGTTGAATCTGCTATCAGTCAACTTGAACATTATGCAGTCGATTGCTATCCCTGAAGCATTCTGATTCGCTGTTGAGCAATTCATTGTTGAAAACCCTATATAAGCCAGAAGATTGTAGCGCTTCTCATTCAATTTGAAGTCACGATGGAAGCGACATCTGCCGACAACATTCCCGTCTTCACCGATGAAGACAACGGCATTCCCAACTTCATCATCCTCGACGAGTGGGATGAAGAGGATGAGAAGAAGGGGAAGATCAAGAAGATCATTTGGACGGATGAGGTGTGGACTCCTAAAACCACCCGCATCCGAAAGGTGCCAGATGCACCAGTACGACCTCGGCGGTATAGGGTCTATGACAACCTAGCTGTCATACCTATTGACTATTCAAGCCAATAGTCAACTTAATTGTCACCGAGAACGAACCATCGGCTCTCTTAAGGGCCACCATGGGGCAAGACATGATAGAACCTCCTCGCGGTTTGCCCTGGGCAGTCTTCGGACTGGCGAATACTATCATTAAGTTGAATCTGCTATCAGTCAACTTGAACGTTGCAAATGAAGTTCGGTGTAATACTTCCTTTCGACGGGCGTTCCTGTAAAGGGCGGCGGTGAAACCCGTAGCTATGTATACCGCAAGGGACATTCGGCAATGGTCAATCTTGTTAAACCTCTCTGCGTCATGTTTGCAAGTGATTGCCTCTGTCTCAACGTAGTATGCATTCGCGCCAGGGCGACATTTAGCCAACTGTCGAGGGTTGCCTAAAACTTTCCATTGCATACGCTATGAGAACCATGAGTTCTACCTGTCTCTATCAATGAGACGAATTGATGAATGGAATGAAATGGGAGGACACTCACGCGCCACACGCAACATAACACACTTCTCTCTTCCGTAGTCTAACAAGCTCTTTACACATGGATCGCAGTCGATTGCTATCCCTGTATCAGAAGTGTAAGCTATCTTAATTTTATTTAACACTATTTCATCTACCATCATCGCCCATATGAAATGTTATAAGATTTACAAGTTAGACTAAGCGTGCTACTATTTCCAAATGAAAAAGTATACATGGTTAAATCATCCACTTAAGCCCATCCGTAGTCTAACAAGCTCTTTACACATGGATCGCAGTCGATTGCTATCCCTGTATCAGAAGTGTAAGCTATCTTAATTTATTTGACACTATTTCATCTACCATCATCGTCCATATGAAATGTTTTAAGATTTACAAGTTAGACTAAGCGTGCTACTATTTCCAAATGAAAAAGTATACATGGTTAAATTATTCACTAAAACCCCATTCAAGTAAGTCAGTATGAAAGCAAAGATAATACGAAATAAACATTTATTATGGCATGTATTTCAAAAGGTCTTCATCGTCAATATCGTCCCAGAGTCTGACTTCACATAGATCACAAAAACAGTTGAGCTGCTTTAAACGTTCTTCTGCAGCGTCCCTCACTTTCTCAATGTACGCCCACTCCGCCACGGTTCGCGGTTGGGAGTTAGGGGTGTACCACTCCCATATTTGATGTAAGTGCGACTTGCTGGTCATCTCCATCACCCCTTCGGCATCATATTGTAAATATTTCCACCGTATGCCTGCTAGGTCGGGCAACTCCTCTTCATCGTCCTCCAATAATGATAACTTTCGTATATTGTCGAGATTGTATGTCTTCTCCACCTTCGCCTTTCTTGGTGCATTTGGTGTAACGAGCACCTTTGCTGATGTACATGGAGAGGAGAACTCCAATGCGGTATTTGGTGTTGTTGGAGGACTTGTCATGTTGTCTTTGAAATGCTGACTTTGAATAATGATAACTTTAACATTTTTCTAATTCTTAAGTATACACAAGCAGCCAATCAGAATGAACATCCAATGAATGAAGAGAATGAAAGTATATAAGCAAAGTGACATTCAGGTCATTTCATTTAATCTGTGAATCATACAAGTGACGAACGCACGATCTCTCTCTTTGACTATTATTCTGTCTGATCATATTTCATTAAAATGGTAAGTTAAAGATTTCCTCTCTCATCTCCCTCAAACGTGTGACTAATAGCATCTTCCTCAATTTCAGGCATCAACTTCATCACCAACGCCCTCTCTTCTCGAGGAAAGTTTAGAGTTATTGAGTCAAGGTAGGTTGTAACACTACACTGAGGCTTGAACAGAGATGAAAGAATGATTTCTCTTTCAGGTGATGTGAGTTCCAGCTCAGGACTCTCGCGGCAAGGCAACGAGTGGGAATGTGCCGACTGCGGACATATGTTTACAAGGAAGCACAGTCTCCTTCGACACATCAAACAACGTGTGTGTCAACGCAAAGCGGCGTCAATCTCCGGAGGTGAAGTTGATTCTGACGATGACATCTCCTTTCCTTGCGATTTGTGCCCTCTTTCTTTTGATAGTCACTTTCAGCGATCTTCGCACAGACTTCAACACACGCATGCAAATGATCACTACACCAACGGTACCTCTACCATCTCCCTCATTAATGTTTCACATAATAATTTAGTACGCGACTACTGCATGGAGTCCAATACTCAAATAGTAGATTTTCCTGAGTGGCTCCTTCAAAATTCTAACATTATCGAAGCGCTCTTCAACAATTTAGACAATTTTAGAATGAAGGCGCTCATCTACCTCAAACTAAAATATATTAAGATAGATTTTCAAACGGGTCAAGTGACGGAGAGAATACAGTTTCATGTTCCTTCCTCTTCCGCAACCGAAGTTGTAGACTGCGAGTCTTGGCTAAATTTTCACATTCAATGTTTAAAATCAAATGTAGATAAATTCAATGAACGCGACAGCGCTCTCATTTTTGATGGTGTGGACTCAGCCATATTCAAAATTTCCCTATTAGAAAGTCATGCAGCTCGAGGCACATTTAAACTACCAAAAACGTTGTATAATAAGAAAGCTGTCATCAATGTCGATTGTAAATCACAGTGTTTCAAATATGCAGTCCTATCCATCCTTCACTATAATGATATCAACGCGAATCGAAATCATACCTATAGCTATAGACAGTGGGAGGATGAACTAGACTTTGAAGGTTGTGATAGTAACAACATGAAAATCAAAGATGTAGAAACGTTCGAAAAACATAATCAGATTAAAATTGTCGTTCACGTGTGGGAGAAGGGGTTGAAGGGTGCCCGCTATAATTCACGTTCAACTTGTTATGAACGTGTAGTCAACCTCTTATTAGTAAAACAAGATGATAGCGAGGAATGGCACTACTGTGGTATTCCCAAAATCTCTCGCTTGTACACTCACTTGGGGCACTCTAAAAGAGGTGAACATTTTGTATGCGACCGCTGCATCCGCTCCTTTTGGAGTAAAGATAAATTTGAAACTCACTATGAATGGTGCAAGCGAGGTAAATTACAAATGGAACGCATGCCCAAAGATAAAATATTTTCACATAGGGATAATGGTGACGAATTAAGTCCCCTGCGTGTCATTTACGCAGACATAGAATGCTACATTGATGATATCATCCACAAGCCAGCAGCCATATCCTGCTATGAAGTATGGCATGACCACTTTAGGAATAGACAAAACAAAATGCATACTTGGCAAGGTGAAGATTGTATTTCAAAATTTCTAGAATTTCTCGATAAAGCTGCTAAATTTCAACAATCATATGATTCCCAATTGCAGCGTAAGTCACTACATATGTCAGATGAAGACAAACAGAAATTTGAAAGTTGCACATCCTGTCCTAAATGTCATAAAACGTTTGATGATGATAAAATTAAGAAAGTGCGTGATCATGATCACATCACTGGTAAATTTAGAAACGCACTCTGCTCCAAATGTAACTTTTCACTTAGGTTGAGACGTCGTGTACTACCCGTCATTTTCCATAACTTTAAGGGCTATGACAGTCATATGCTCATAAAAGGAGGGTTGAGCCAGATGAAATCGTGGCAGTTTAATGTAATAGCACAAACGAGAGAAAAATTCATGGCAATGACAGCAAAAGTACCAGTAGATAAAACTAAAGAAAATAAGACAGTCTTCTTCGAAATAAAATTTTTAGATTCATTTCAATTCATGTCAGCGTCACTAGCTTCTCTCGTTCGTAATCTCAAGTTTCTTCCCCATAGTCAAACTTTGAAGAAACACTATCCAAACTTAACGGATGAAATAATCACTCGCAAAGGAGTCTTTCCTTATGCGTATTTTAGCTCAATGTCTAAACTAAATGAAACAACCCTTCCTTCCATTGACAAATTCAAAAACGATTTGACGGGTGAAGATTGTCCAGTAGAGGACTATGAACATGCTCAAGAGGCATGGTTAAAATTTAATTGTAAAACGTTTGGCGATTATATGATCGCTTACTTAGAATTAGATGTCATTTTGCTGGCTGATGTCTTTCAGGAGTTTCGACGAGTGGCATTAGAAGAAGACAAATTAGATCCTGTCCACTTTGTCAGTCTACCAGCCATGTCCTTTAAATCAGCCTTTAAAATGACTGGTGAGACCATTCATCTCTTACAAGACCCGGAGATGTATAATATATTTGAGCGCGGAATACGCGGTGGTCTCACATTTGTAAATAAACATCATATAAAATCTGAAACAGTAGGTGATGATCATATCCACCTAAAGTACTATGACCAAAATAATTTATATGGCAGTTCACTGTCTAAACCACTACCTCATTCCGAGTTTAGTTGGTTAAATCAAAATGAGCTTGAGTATTACTCCAACCCTTCAAACATACTGAATATTCCAGATGAAGGTGATTGGGGATATTATTTTGAAGTGGATTTGATTTATCCAAATAGTATTAAAAATAAAACTGCTGATTTCCCACTTGCACCTGAATCTGGCGAAGTGACTGAAGATATGTTTTCACCATTCATGTCACAATTTCATAATAACTTAACAGAGTGTGGACAGCCAAGGTACAAACCATGCCGCAAACTTTTACTCACCCAATATGATAAGAAAAATTATCTCGTACACTTCTGCATATTAAAATTCTATTTAGAAATGGGCATGCTTCTAAAGTCAGTTCACCGCATTATCAAATTTAGACAGAAAGCCTTCCTCAAACCCTACATAGATAGTAACAGTCAAAAACGTGCACTCGCCCAAAATAATTTTGAAAAGGATTTTTATAAATATAAGAATAACAGTCTATTCGGAAAGACCATGGAGGATGTTAGAAAACGTATGAATTACAAACTAGTCGTTGATGAACAAAAATATCACAAATTGACCTCATCACCTCTTTTCATTGATAGAGACATCATCGATGAGGATCTTGTAGGTGTTAAAATGATTAAATCAGAAGTTGAGTTGTGCAAACCCATCTATATTGGGCAAGCCGTTTTAGATTATTCCAAGCTTGAAATGTATCAACTCTTCTACAAAATATTAAAACCATGCCCTCTCGTAAAAGAGGTTCGCTTGCTGGGTGGTGATACAGATAGTTTCTTTTTAGGAATTACCACTCAAAAAGATTTAAATTTTAATGAAGTAGGCAAGTCATTAGAAAAATATTTCGACACATCTAACTACAATCCCACTCATCCACTCTATTCCATACAGAATAAAGCCAAACTTGGTTGTTTTAAGGATGAAACAGCAGGAAAGGAAATAGATGAAATGATTCTCCTCCGTCCTAAAATGTATTCCATGAAACTAAAAGAATGTGCAGATAGTATTAAGCGTGCTAAAGGTATATCAAAATCCATTGTTCATAAAATGAAACATCGGTCCTATAAGAAGGCCTATAAAAATAAAACTATAACGTTTGTCAATATGACAATCTTAAAATCTCAAGTTCATACTGTGAAAACGTACACATTTAAGAAACGAGCACTTTCAGCATGGGAGGATAAGAGGTGTTGGATAGGACATAACACATCTCTTCCACATGGACATCCTGACACAAACATACCTCCACCCAAAAGAATAAAACTCACGCTACCACATTCAGGAGATGTATTGACATAATCAACTTTAACTCAGTATTTTGATGTTGCTTTTTGTAGATATACATGGTTGTTTTATGTATCGCATGAGATCGTTTCTTCCTTGTGAATATATGCCTACAGTCAGCCCATTCCCCCTATATCTGTGAAAAGACTTTTTCATATACATATTTTTATTTCAATAAACATATCACAATGACTTCACTTTGTTTTCCGAAACACTAAAGTTACGAGGGATTTAGTATCTTTCACATGGATGCACTCTTGTAAACCATTGGTAATTTTGATAGCAATAGAGGGTATAGTTTGTTTGATGACGGGATGATAGAAAATAGATTCAAACATCTTCTCGACTATTCCATATGAAGCGTCTTTATCATGAATGAAATCGCGTAAAATGTATTCTTTTTTCTCACCAACAGAAATAGGTAGAATCAAATCACTTTGAATGTAAAGGTGCTGTTCATGTTTATCAAGTGTCATTGGTGTTTCTATACCAATCGTATGCGCAGCAGCAAACACAGTTTGTAGCATTGAAAAACCAAAGAGTTTTTTCAAATTTTTACTCAATTGACATTGAATGTCATCACCCAGTCTCAGAACAACGCGTTGATTTTCAATTGAAAACGAAATGTGGTGTGTCTTTACATCATATTTACTTTTCATCACATGCTTCAACTTCTGTTGTATATAAGGATTTACTACATGAATGAAGCTTTCAACTGTATGATATAGACGCGGCATTATATTGATAGCAACTTTAGATTCTTCATAAGACTGGTAAATTTTCTTGATGCGATCACCATAGATGTCCACCCACCATTCATCATTAACTGAATCAGCTTTAGTGTGATATTCATGAGAAGCATACACCACACCGCTTCCAATAATAGGTGTATAATGTCTTACAAAATGACGCAAGGTTGGAGAGAAATAAACTGTAAGTTTGTCATTATATTTCTGAATAACCAACTTATTTTTGTCCGCCATAATTTTCTCTCCATACTTCTTACCCACAGTCTCATTCCATCGTTTTACTAACTCAATAAGTGATAAAGGTTGAACACCACGCTTTTCAAAATGATGCGTTCTTCGCATTCTACAACATCTTCATCAAATATTTTAAATCTATAATGAAATTTGTTGATTCGAGTTGAATAAACTTTTTTAACATTTGCAGTAGCAATTGACGTTAGATGTAGTCCATGACCAAAACCAAGATGTGGATAGAATTCACTATCCAACCTCAGCGTAAGACCTTTAGTAAAAGAATGAAAGCGGAGGAACTGTCTCCCACTCCAACGATAGATAGTAAACTCATAAGCTTTCTGATTTTTATTCTTCATGATGGAAGTATTACCACTGTTGAATGCCTTAATAATTTTCTCATTCCCAAATGGACCATAATAATCTGATTTTATCTGAATCCATTCATAGTTCCACTTTCCATCTGATGTTAAATTGTATGGGAACTGAAATGCATTATTCATCGTTATTCCATCATGGGTGCGAGGAGTCAATATCATTTCTTCCAAATCATTCACATTCTGAATATTGCTATCATAGCAAATACTAGAAACGCCAACCTCCCATTCACCTTCTAAATGCAGTGGCCGATTTAATTCTACTCGATAGTCTGATGGTTTATTTTTGGGAAATTTATTCATAGAAGCATTACTGGGCAAGTAGATTAGAAACGAGTCCTTATTTTCACTTTCCATATTATTCACATTGGAAAAATATATTAGCATACGTTTGCATTAACTCTTCATTCGGAAATGGAGTGTGATACTTGTCACAGCATCTTTATGAAAAGGGATCAACGCACCAGCATCGTCATAAATGGCAATATCAATTTGTGGGATGTAGTTTGATTTCAGCTTTGTATAATGCACTTTCTTGAAAGTATGCTCAGATAAAATACTGCAGCTTTTTGGCTGGTATGGTATCATTGCTATCAATGGATCTTCAACATCTCCCACACGTACATCTTCACCTATATTGGAATATATCTGAAAATAGTTAATACGACGCGATAGCGACATGTCTGCGCTAGCTTTGGTTACATACCACTTTTAAAGATATTTTGATCAAAACCCAAAATGTCCATTAGAGTTTTATCCATAATTAGTTCAATACCTTTTCCACTTATAGTGAGAGACAAAGTACCTTCTTTTTCAGAAAATGAAATATGTTGGTCATTAATCACTTCATTTAAATAATCTACAACCAATTTAACCGAATTAATAATGCGAGGCATCAACACTCTTGTTTCATGTAAGATATCCCACCTAAAGGCTCTACAACACTTTCTGTATAAAGATACGGTCCATTCTGTATCAAATTGATTTGACCTTTCACATGGTAAATGTTGCATATCAGATTTTCCATGAACAGCTGCAGAACGATGTCGTAAGAACTGATGAAAATCTTTTGAACAAACTAATACTAGAATCATCATCATTTAATTTTGCTTTATTGCAATATGATTAGAATTGATTTGATATAAGTCAATG
>CAJQUW010010682.1:0-59423 GCA_907163375.1 Prostheceraeus crozeri
CTAAATTGAAGTTACTTTTGCCCAATTTGAAATTGCAAAGGCATATTAGAAATTGATCGCAACACGGCACGAAGAAATGCACTTGAATCTATCTGCATGTACAAGACCCGGCACTATGACTCTTTGCTGATTAATGTCATGCGATGGAGAAGTGTCACTTGCCATCATCCGTCATTCTGCATTTTCATGAACTCACAAATCCATGACATCTATGTCATTTTTCTTTTCTAAATGTGTCATCTTCTGACTCTGCGGTCGATCTAATGAACATTGTTCTTTATTTTACACAAATCACCATTAACTGCGCATGTTTGTTCATCATATTTTTCTTTGCATTAACTTACTGCATGCCCTTTATGAAGAAAACCGAAATAATGGGCGTACACGAAATGTCATCTATTTTTGAATTATATAAACTTGCACTTTGCGGAATAAAAAATCCATGTAAATGATACCTGCGAATGGGCACTTATAAAAGCTAGTCACATATTTTTCAAGGACATATTCAATCACTATTTCATATTTTACTATTTTACTATTTACATATTCATCTTATGATCTCACAATTTATAAAATCTTAAGAAGATTTATGTTTAAAGACATGCTAATGCATAGTTGACATTTTTAATAACGAACATCGATTATTCATGGTAAAAATGATGCGTCCAACACATTTCATAGTTGTCGCCAATTTGATTACATATTTTGAGGCCAAAAAATGGCCTTTGTAAAAATAGTTGAAGCTTCAAGCATTTCGTGGTAACCCGGAGACTTGTAGGGAATTTCAGAAAATAAATTGGTAATAAGTAATTGGGAAGTCCTTATAAATCTTTTCACACTTTATTAATAAATAATATGGTACCTTATGACAATTTTTTCAAGCACATTGACAACAACTTGAAACTACGGGTACTTGGAATTATGATAATAAAAAAAACCAACATCACGTGGATAGTTAGAGCTATTTATGTCACATCATATTCAAATGAAGAAAACTCAGATAAATGTACATTGCACAAAGTGCTCAAGAATGTCTGAGTTGCACTCTTTTACGGTATATCATATTGGCCTACATACATGTGTATTAATGACGTTTTCTACCCACCTAGGCATACAACGAGTGCATTTATAATGATGCATGTATGAGCATACTAGTATGTAATTTCTATTTACATTCTGCAAAAAAAGAGTAGGATTTGTTCTATTATCCAACAACAATGTATACTTGCGCTTTCTTTGAGATAAAATCAAATGTCACATTAATAGACCAATGACTGTCCTGCTGAAAAAATAGCACTGATCAAATTCAAGAAAATTTATTTGTCATGCACTGTACGGAAGCAGTAAACTGTCACATAAAATCTTTTAGCAAAGGGGATTTATGTATTCATCAACGCACTTTCCAGCATTTCAAAACTTTCTAAATTGTTTCAAATTATGATTCAAACATCTCTATTTAATCGCACAAGTTTCCTCAAAAATCATTTGCACTTCGTTGATGCTCTTTATTTCGCTCTGTCTGTGATAGCCCAAATTTTGATTGGCAATATTACCTTCGTTTGAAATGTCACTATTTACATCACAGGCAATGATATAGAAATACAGAACTTCAGCCCAACCGACCTCCCATCAAACTTATGCACGTCTACTCAAAAGCTTCGACAGATGGATGGAAGACTGAATGAATTAATATTCATAACGACGATCTATAGTTCCGTATAAGCTCATTTTGCAGCACATCTGCATCATGCAAGTATATCTATCGTGTTCTCTTTAACTACATCAAAAGGACAAGAGGCTGTTTGAGGAAGGGGTTTCTAGAAATGGGAACAACTAACAACCGCAGGTTGAAGCCGCAGTCAATTGAGGTGAATGTCCTTCAGAAATCCCACACTCGGTTTAGTGGGAATAGGAAAGAGCGATTTATTCTTCTGAAAGATAAATAGAGCGAGCAGTCTCCTATCAGCAGTGTTTCTGCGGTAGAATGATCTGAATATATTCAGATTTTTGAGGTAAGTGACGAGGATTATGAAGACTGCACCTAGGGAACAACAATAAACAGCATGGAGATTGGGATGAGGCGTTCAAAGAGATTTAAAGACACGCGATGAATTTCTTCTAGGGTTTTGCCCTTTCAACTGACGTTAAATCAGGACATCTATGACAGTATTCGCGCTGAATATTTGGCTTCTAAATAATTGCTCACAACCTCAAAGGGATAGACGAAGGATTCGTGAAATCAATTTAAAACATTTTTTGAAATTGACTTTCTCAAACTCACAAACTGAGTTAGTCATGGCAGTTTGATAAGTAACAAGTAAGACAATATCAGACACTCATATTTGGTTTCAAAAATGTCCTCTATTTCCTTCCTTTGAGTTTACTTCACATGCTGTTCATCCTCAACAAAGTAGAAGCCATAGTTCAGCACTTGATGACGAACTTGCTACTTGACATTCAATTTCCCACAGTTCCTAAGCAGTTGCGAGGTCTGACGAACAAAAGTAATTTTGTGCAGTATTATCAACATACTGTATCGGCCCACATGCAATTGTTCATTCGACCTATTAACAAGATAGAAAAGGGACATTTACTGCCCCTTAATCTATTTATCATACACTTGAATCCAACAAAGCGTTCCTTTCGTGATGTTGATTTCCTCTGAAATTTGTTTGTCTCAGCATTATTCGTTGTGAAGCATGAGCTTGGACTTCGGAGGGGTTAAGGGCAGGGCAGACGCAACTCCTCAAAAATTATATGAGCCCTCCAGTAATCACTCATTAGAATCAGCAATTTTACTTACAATCATCTAAATTTTGTCCAAATCATTTGACCATTATTAGTCTTCAACCGGAAATGCATGAAATGGCGTTAGAGATGCACTGTGTCAATTACTTTTCTTATCGTAGATATACATGTAGGTCTTATCTTAGTTTGTAACTAATGGGAAATTAGGCGTATACTTATAATCGAACATTTTCGTCTCTAAATGGGAATTGAATATTGGGTATTGTAAACCAGAAAATGGCTGTTGTTGTACCTAAACAGGCGTTATGCTTCCATTATCTTCTGGACGTCGAAGGCCCGTCAAGAAATCCCTTAATCAAGGTTATTTAAGGTTCAGATTTTGGTGCGACCACACCAAAAGTGGGTGTAATAGCTCCAAATGCATGGAAGGAAAAAACAGCGCAAATTTAACACAGACAAAAAATATCATTGTCAATAGAATTACTAAAGTCAAGCGATCACAAGCGTCGTAATTGGCAACCTCGACGTTGTTGGAGAATTTTAAAGCCCCGTCATCTGCTTTGGCCAAATGAACACCGGCCGCCTCTGTAAAGCCACTAAGCACCTCCGGGTGATGGCGATGGCGTCCTCCTAACCAAAACAAGACATTCATTGAAATATGAATTGGAAAATTAACAAGCCGTTCAGTTTTCGATTTCTGACCGGGATCTGGAATCACTTTACAGGGGAGAGCCCCATTCGGACCACATGGTTTATGCAGGGATTATCAAAACAATTATGCCTACATTCACGATGAGTGGGAAGCTTTAGCAACCTAGACTCCGTATCAGCCGCTGGCACACCTCTGCTGCAATGCGGCAGTCTGAGCAGTTGAGTACCAACTTCTTGCGAAGCAGTGTTCATTCAGGGAACCCTAGTTATCGGCTTGACCAGGAAGTGACATCCCTAAAATCCAAGGCATCGATCCTACAAGTTGAATCTTAGAAAATTCAGTATTACCGTTGGATGCATCGCATTTTATTTTTCAACAGTTCAATAATTGTGTCTTTTTAAGATAGTGATAATAAAACCATAATCACATCGGGAAATGGGCTCAGTGATGAAATGACATTCTATGATCAAGTATGAGATCAATGCTATTAGATTTTTGCAACATTTCTTTGCAATCAAAAACGCTGGCCAATTTCCATGCAGACTGTCGATCTTCTTTGTGGGATATTCCGAGACACGCATGTTGGAGCACTTTTGACGATGGAAGGCAATGCGGTTTTGCATCATCTGTTGTGAAAAGATTGAAATTCGGTTTTCTCCATTTATTTGTATCAAAATAAAAATTGACAAAATCCTCTTTCTCAAAATGTTCAGACCAAAAGCTGAAGTTTCTGTTTTCATTGCGTTGCAAAGATTCAAAATGAATATTTTCCACTTTCGAGGCACATAATTTGATCCACTTCTCTAATAGTTCTGAATTTGATTTTGGAAACCTGTGAAACGTATCTTTTGCGATGTTTCCGACTCACATGAGATGTTAGCATATGCGACTCACATCCGATGTTAACTTATCCTGGATTGGAAATCAGCATTTATTGCACATGCTTATGCGTAGACTGTTTCTATGAAAAAGTCCAGTAAGTCATTTTTTCGTGACAGCCTTGCTGAGAACTGGACTACTTGCATGTGTTACAACATGGAAACAAATAAGAACATAGAAAGTTTAAATTTTTGTCAAGCCTCAACTTGCAGTCGTCAAATTTCAATGTCACTTCCTGGTCAACGCAGCGCAGATAAATAGGGTTCACTGGTTCATTCCTCTGACCCCGAGCATGAGACCGTCGATGGGATAAGAGAGCCAAACTTGGTCATCAGTCGCTCAATTTCAGTGTTGTCGTAGGGTTTGCGTTGCGTCGCTCTGTGCATGGACCAGATCGAAGATTTTGAAGGCTGAGAAGATCGTTGGCTCAGGAAGTGCATGTTATTTATCTCCAATTAGGGCAACTGAATGTGCTTGTCCGTCAGATTAGTCAAATGATCCGATGTATTCTTTGATGTTTACCAGCTCCGGCAGACGTTCCGGCGTGTCATCCACAAGGGACTTCCAGGGTAGAGGCTCGGTCGACAACACTTCCATTAACAATCGAGTCTTGCATAACTTGATGATTGGCGCTGGGCGCAACCTCAGCGAAGTTTAGGTATCCTGCTTTGAAGAATCCAGGCAGCTGGTTAGTGTAAAGAAACACAACATGAAGCATGTAGATGCCCGCTAAAAATTTGACATTCTTCGTCTTCTCAAGCAGGTCTAACGGAGTGGTGTTATCACGCTCGGTAGCGAAGTAGGCCAGGTCCGTCCAGACTGCAAGGATCTCAAACATGACAGCATCCAGACCAGAAAACCATCTTGTCTTGCAGCCGCATGTAAGCTTAGGAGTGATTGCTCCATGATGACACTCAGCGAGCTTCGAGGCGCGCAGCGCCGAACAGGCGAGAAATTTCCAAAGTTGAACGAGAAATTTTCTGCCAAGTGCATAGTCTGCATAGTCTGACCATGGAGGCAACGGGATTGATAGAAAGTGTAATCAGACGAGATTTTCATGAACGTCTCTTCTGAACGAAGAGAAAGTGGGTGTAAATTCAGGATGCAATTCCAGAAAAGTTGGGTGCAATTTCTCCCCCCCTAGAATTGCGTTAAACGAAGCTGTGCCTTAAGCAATAAATTTATTCTGTGAACTAATACGGTTTCTCTGAGAGTACATAGGTTGCGATGAATTGCTGGCGCTTCTATCGGCAAATTGTTCAGGCAGTTTGATCAACCATGTGACAATAATGAACTGAAATTTGTGATTTATTACATCACAAAAGCACAGTGTGCGTGAGTGTAATTTGTGTAGAAAATCTCGTCGAAGACTCAATCGAAGTATTTCTCAATTTTGTCTGTGGTCAGCTTTTACCCTTTTAGGTATTTCTGATCTTTTTTAAAAATGTTTAACGGTTGATCAGTGTTTCTGGGTGCGACGGGATCCCATCGATATTTAATTCTAAACTTCTACATTTCGAATTGATGTAAAAATGTCAAGCTTTTGAGACTTTTCACCATATTTTACCCTCTCCTTTGGCAACCGGTATATCTCAAACCGGAAACATCATCTGGAAATCAGAAACAAATATTTACACAAGACTCTGCGGTGCCTCAGCTCCCCAATCAGGAGACCATACTTAATTATTTCCCTTATAGCTTACTAAAAGATTATTCAATTTTGCTCAAGGAAAGAAAAAACGCATTGCTCCCTCAATTTAAAGGCGATTTTTATTTTTCGAAATAAAGTTCCCCAACGCGCTTCGTCACGGTGGACAGTCTTAAGGGGTACGTATATGTGAAGATACAGACATCTGAAATAAATGTAAAAATTATTAGGCAGTGACCACTCTCTACATCAGCTCATGTTTGCGGCTGATTTGCGGCTTTTCAGCGCTACGAAGTGTGCTTTGGCCACTTTAGTTAACATTAACATCTAATGTATCTGTTTGTTCAGGACAAAAAATTGAAATTATCTATGCTCATCAATATCCATAAAAGACGATAACTAGTATCGATGCATGCTTCTCATACCTTGCATTGCTGTAGTTATTTGCTCCTATAGTCCTATTGTGTAGATGTGGCCCATAAGCCACTTTGTTCAGACCAAGAGGAGTAGGTATATAATTTAAAATGTCGTAGAGATAAAGTCATTGCAATGGATAGGAATTGGATATAGTTATCATCACTGCGTATTTCATAGCCAATCATCAGCAAACATCAGCAGCAGATCTATGTTTGGATCAGTCAAAAGTATGAACAAAGAGAAAGATTGTCACAGCGTGTCTAGGTACATCATAATCACTCAACATGACTGCGTGTGAACTGCTTGCTCGACATGCCGGCGATGTTGCAACAATGACTTTTGAAAAACAGCATTCCTTTGGTTGAGAATGAGTGAAATGGAAAGCAGGCCTTAGACAATCAGTAGTGAATTGATGCTTGGTAAAAACTACTAAGCAGGCCCACAGAAGACAAAATCATGCGATTTGCCAAGCTTTCGTATTGCCTTTTTGCATCTTCAAAACATGCAAAACAAAATATTAAATCATAAGATTGGACCACGGCCACGGCCATATTTTACGCTTCCTGTCATGATCCGGTCTGCGAATTTTTCTCAAAGTGAATATCATTTATCATCAAAAAGTTTCTGTGATCGCTCCTAGCATCTATTGATACTACGGTGCCTTTATTTTATGGATGTCAGTTTCCAGGTAGGCTAATGCTTGATTCAATAATCACCGATAAATTTCAAGAAATCAGTAATTTTTGAGAGTTGATGATTTCCAACTTTTAGCAATTTCAAATAAAAATATTACACATGGAACACTTTTCGGAATTTTGAAAAAACATTTCTCTGTTTGTCCGAGTTCAGCATTCAGCATTCATACAACGTTGACGGTATCAATATCGAAAAACTGAAGAGTAGGGGTAATTCTATCACATTTCCGTAAATTCCATGCATTTGAATAGTTTTTTGAATACCATTATTCATCATCTACACTTCAATGACATGGAGAGTGCAACTACAGCAATAGTTATATTCACGATTAATGAAATTCTGACACATACATGTATTTCCATCGACCGCTGATGGGGTAGGACACCAAACACCGTCTCATTTATCTCTACCAGGTAATTGAACTTGAGATTATGATTCAGAGTGAGTAAAGATGATATTTTCTTTGTTTTCTCAGAATTCATAAATGACTGTTTCGTCATCAATAAGCCGGCTCCCCATGGAAAATCGAATCGGAATGGACAGCGTGCGTAGATCCATTTTTATATCGGAGTCATGGAAAAATATTCGACATCAATACTTAATGTCGAAGCATTTCTATGTAATCTGGTCGGTCTTTCGAAATTGTCCAGTGCTAGACAATAGAAGCATACAAAATCGAAATGGCAACAGTTTCAATTCAAAATAATTGATCACATTTATGCACTTTTCATGCGCTTTTCTGAACGGTTGTCATCTACAATGCTCTAACGGTTTGATTTCACATTAAGTGTCCAAAAAACTTAGGTGATCCCTAATCAGTTAAGTATACACGTATGAGGCATGCGTAGAAAACTAGTGTTGCTAAACTCGTGCTTGGAAATGAAAAGTTTCAATGCCACTTTTCATTTCATGCTTCATATCCATTTTTCCTTGAAAATGAGCGAACTTCGATTAAATGGGAACTACTCATGAGGTTAGTCAGCTAAAAGTTTTAGTTCACGTCTTATTCGGAAATTTGTCGGTTATCTTTGATAATTGCTGAAGGAATTTAAAGTTGATAATTCACCATCACTAGTATCGAATTTCATTTCATGTAAAGATTTACGATAATCATGTGAATGTGATTCTGATTTTCAAATGTTGTTTCCAAATACAACAATTTCATGAGCGTGTTAGTATACAGTGTGTAACTATATGCGGATCTGGGAACCGGTCACCAGCCCCATCCCAGCCTTTCAGTTTGAGACCGATCAGTGTTATTTGAAAACCCATGAATTCATTGTGTTGCAAATATGGTTATCTTTCTTCTAACTGATTCCACATTTACACGGGGCAACAGCAAGTCGATCCTGAAAGTCCTTTTGTGCTACTTCAATGGTTTCAAATCCTTACGGACGAAATCTATCCAGTTCAGCTTTGGTCTTTCTTTTCTTCCACCAGACCACTTAGCTGTCCTTACTTCTCTTTACTTGCCTAAACCATCCAAGCCTGACTTTCTTGCACTTTTCCGACATGTTGCCTTTCTTCAGTGTTTCCCTTATCGCAGAAATGTGAAGGTACCGCGTTTTGAAATTGACTTGAACACAAACCACAAAGGAAAAAAATTCTTTTTCCACTTCTTGTAATGCCAAGTTAAGTAAAATAAAGAAATGCTGCTTAAAAGTTTCCAGGATTACGAGGACATGCTCAGCTTATTCTGTGGACTCAGCTATGTCGGTCGTAATGAGCGTCGCTTATCCAAGAGAATTGCTGAACATCTCCCGAAATGGGCTATTACTGTGGGTGTATGACCAAGATCCAGAAATGCTCCTGCCAGCTCTGTCACTAGTCATATTTTATCTTGCAGAACTTTTGATAAAAATCGTAGTCCGTCATCTTGCTTTTCTATCATCGTATGAGTAACAATTACCGCTTTCTACGAAATTGTAGAGTCGCTCATTATTAAAGCTATGATGCCGGCTCTCCGTGTACTGAAAGATGCGTATCAACTTCACCTTACGTGGTAGCAGATTAATATTCATGTTAACTCACTTTCGTAACCGTTCTCTATGTCTGACATTGAAACTCGCCATTGCATAATTCGGTGTGTTCCACTGACGTGAACCGACGAAAGCCTCTGGACATGTCCTCGTAATCCTGGTAACTTTTGTACAGTATTTATTTTATTTAACTTGGCAATACAAGAAGTGGATGAAGAATTTTTTGTTTTTGGATTTGTGTACAAATCAATTACAACACGCAGTATTTTCCTGATTGGGTCATTCCAGACATTATTTGTCTTGAATAGCTACATGCCCACCTCTGCATTTTAATCACGGTCACTTCCAACTTCTTAGCTGGGTTATCATGGAAAGATATTTCCTCTAACAAGTGCACCACCGCTGGTCTAAACACGGCCCCACAGATCCTTCCTTTCACTTTTCATGGTATTCTTCGATGACAAGCAGCTCTAGAGAAGCCTTCTGCTGGTTTGATCATCCTACCAGAATTCTGCGTTTTATAGTGCTGCGATGGTACTTAAATTCCCTGGGGGCCTCGGGCAGCCAAGTAGACTGCATTACCATATATTTAGTTGATTCAGGCATTGAAATGTTTACATACATGTATTCCGTCAATATTAAGACATTTTTCCTCTCTTTTTTAGAGGATCTAAATTTCTCCAAATTTTCTCTGTATTTCTTGTACCTGCAAAATCCAATCTGTCAAACATGCTACTTTTCGGATGTTCATGGTCAAAAAGTCCATTTGATTGCGAAAAGGAGAGAGCTAAGGGCAGAATATTGAGGAAGTCCCTCTTCGACGTTGAACATATACACGAAATCTATAGCAGCCTACCTGACGACGCTTTTTCTCGTTCTTTGCATAATTTGGCCAATGTAGGCATTGATACATGATAACAAGCATTGATAGTAAGTTGATTATATAAAATGCGATTGTATCCGAAACACGGATATGCACTACTCCTGAATAAGCTTTGACAAAAGCGTTCTGATAGTTCTACAGTTTGAGCAATCAACTCATTGATCCTTTATTTCTTTGCCACAGAAATTAGACGTGGTAATCACGAATCCCTAATTAGTCATCAAGAACCCTTTGATATTCCAACAACTCTTATTTAGAAGTCTAAGAACCCTTCTCCTATGAAGAATCCAGTCTTTTACATGAAAAGCTCCAAAAATTCAATTCTTTACATATGTAATACGCATCACCGCATGACTATGATGTACAGTTGACATGTCAATGGGCACTCTGATGAACTAATCTGACTCTGTAAGGGCAGATTAAGACAAGTGAACCAGTGATCCTCCTGTCTATCCATGGCTGACTAGAGAGACAAATGCAAACAAAGGTTTTTAGGCTGCTTTGAAGAAATTGAGAACAGACAAAGCAGGATGATATATACATATAACATATCATCGACATTACAGGTGTTTTATTTCACACATCACAACAGTCGTGGAAATAGCCGACACATTAAGAATGCCATTGAATTGAAAATAGACGATGCAGAGTGCTGGGATTATTAGAGAAACATAAAAGCACATGTGCACCTGAGAATTTAGTTGATATTACTCTTCTAATTAATGCATGAATCGAAAAAGTATGAAAATTTTATTTATACAGCTAAGTACGTGTGCATGCAGGTTTTCAGTTTTCGCCCCACATATGCTATTCTTCGGTGGTCAAATTACGATCAAGGCCTATTTCATTCAGCTCTTTCACAAATTATCACTCCTCATAATATGACGTGCGCCACTGGTCATCATGCAATCCAGTTAACCGATTTCATTGAGGCATGTATGACTCAAATTAGCATTTTGATCGTTATGGGCAACTATCTAAGTCTCAAAGCATCTTCAAATATCTAAACTATGTCGAAACGGAAGCAGAAACACAATTTATTTTACTATAGCCTGTACCAATTCTTAGGAAGTCCAACTTCCCCATGCATCATTCAGTCAAAAGTGGCGAACAAGCTATATGTTGCCAGGCACTACTGCAGTTTAGTGCACCCTAAAATGCATGTGAGAACAACATGATTTAATCAACAGAATGAATGCCGTTCGTTCTTCCCTATAGTTATAAATGAGTGTCTTTGTGTCTTCGTGTGTCTTCGTCTTCGTCTTTGTCTTCGCACATTACACCGAGCGCGCGCTTCGGTGTAATGTGCGTAGTCATCGTTTGCGGGAGAATGCGCCGTTGTTTTAGGGTGCACTAAACTGCAGTAGGCGCGTTTCCGTCTCTTTCATAGAGGGTGCACTAAACTGCAGTAGTGCCATGTTGCCATTTGGCTGCTGCTGCTACTACAACAAAGAAGAGATCCACGGTAGCGGCTGTCATTCGAAAAAGTCTTGTCAACATTAATGTTAGTGTCAAAGTCTGCGGACAATTTTTTTCGGATAGTTTTATGCTGAGCACGATTTTGAAATTGTAATCTGTTCAAATAATTTGCAGTCGTATGAGATGTTCCAAGTGTCATAAACAAACATTCCGCAATCTCTCTGAACTGGATGAGTTTACTATGAGTCCATCTTTTGTTCGTGAATAAATCTTAATTTCCTGATGAGTTATCCTACATCAGTGTGAATGGACTTGAAGATTAGACATTTAATCATCCAATACTTTATTGATGGTCCCTTTTCCAAGGCAACGATCGTAAGCAACAAGTTTAGGTTGTTGACTTCTTCGAGTATCAACAATGCAAAATGTCGGTATAATTACCGGCAGCAACAGTTCAGAATTCAGATCAAGTGATGTGAGTGAGGTATTTTCAATCACTGATGTGGAAAACTAGTAATATGGAGATTGAGAGTCGTGACATGAAATAAGTGTGCACACGTAATGAAGATATCAAAGCTATTTTCGTTTTGACGTGGTATAGGCATAACACTGTTTGTTTTATTGGGATTATTGACAAATCAATAAAAAGTACAGAATTATTTCAATGCCTTGGAGTATTATTCATTATGACTGTGATTTAATTAAATGAAGCATTCGAACTCCGTTCAAGTGTCATTGAGACAACAGATAGCTTCGCAACTTGTGTGATCCCACTCAAGTTGGAATGTTGCCATTTAAGGAGTTGATCACGAATATCCACTTATGATTTTTCTTTGATAGGTAGCTGATTAATTCTGTTGTCAATTCCGGCTAAACAAATCTTAATTCAATATGTGGGCATCATGTTTCATTCCATCGACTGTTCTGTCAAATTCGTCGGTAAAAGCATATGATTGATTTTGCGCCACAAATCATTACATAAACAAATTGAATCTCCATTTTATTTCATTTATTTTTCTTGTCAGTACAAAATTCACTTAACATGCAATTTTACCGATGATCATCTGTCGATGCCCTGAAACAGACTTAAAAAAATTATGTCGAAATGACGGCAACACGGTGTTTCAAACAACAGAAAATGAAAACCATCAATTGAAATAAAGATAAAGTCAACCGGAGTTGGCAACTTTTAAAAAGGAAGAGTGAGGAAATAGGAATTTTTATGAAGATTACTCTGTGATAAAGATATTCTTCTCGTTTCAGAATGCTAGTGTATTATGTGGTATATTCCGGTGAAGGAAATTTGGATTTGTTATTTATTTATTTTTTAGTATATGTTCCCAATATTCCCAATATTACAAGACTTTTTTACAGACACCTGGCACACAGCATTAGCAGATTTAGATCTACTGTACAGGCGAATGGATTGCGACTACACAGCTTTGTCAATAGTCACCACGATCCATGACTTACTATAGTAGTTCTATCTTCCATCTACACTTGCGTGCATGCAACCATTCTGATCGCGTTGATAGTACTTGCATTCGTCTCAATCACAGAAAATCGATACATTATGGAAGCTCTGGAACGGATATGGATATTGAAAATGATATTGCGCCATGGACATGCATTACTATTGCAAGCGCTACCTAAAGAGTGGCGGATTCCAGTGACTGACAATCTTTTTATTCTTGTGATGTGAAAGTTTTACGGCACCGACGTCAGTATTTTCACGATTCTCATTGAACATAAATCAATGTCGTAAAGCAACTTGCACTATAATGCCTCAAGACAGGAATCTACAATTATTGCAGCTTTTCATTATATTCGAATCATATAACGAACTACAGTGTAGCACACCATAAAATTGCGATGGCTTCAATGATGGGTTCATCAGCTAGTAGAACGGAGCATGTTAAAAGTCGAGCTGTTCATAAAAACGGTCCACCTAAATTTCGATAAAATCAATCAATTCTCATGCCTTCCGGTCGTGCCGCACAGCAATGTGCGATATATCATTCGAGAACTTGCATTCTCAGTTTTAAAATGAGCTATGATAGACTTGTATTCGTTGTTGCATTTACTGATCAGTGCCCAAAGCATGAAAATCGCTTAATTTACAAATCGCAATTTTTTAGTACAAAGACAAAGTGATTATGATAGTAAATCAGGCACGGAGAGAACGAGCAGTATCTGAGCTTTCTTTTGATATACTGGTCATCAAAATCGGTGAACTAGGAAAAAGTCAGTGATATCGTGAAATGATCACAAAATTATGACTGCCTTGTCTGAAAATGTTATATTCTCACTATGTCATCAAGAATGTTCATGTTTGGTATCCTCAGAATCGTTACGATGTAATGAGTGCGAATATTTAAGTTTAATTAAAATAAGTTCAATACAGTGTAGTTCTTTTTCAAACATCTTCAACATTTCTTCTCATTTCTGCTAAAGCACACGAACACAATGTAAGGTGAACGAAGGTTCAAAACAAAACAATTGGTAATGGCATTTCTTTGTTCTCTCACTGTGACTGCCAATTGTTTACCTTGATTGTTTGTGTACTTTATCGGAAATTTTTAGCCAATGGAGTCATAATTTTGTGATCATTTCACGATATCACTGACTTTTTCCTAGTTCACCGATTTTGATGACCAGTATATCAAAAGAAAGCTCAGATACGGCTCGTTCTCCGTGCCTGATTCATTATCATACTCACTTTGTCTTTGTACTAAAAAATTGCGATTTGTAAATTAAGCGATTTTCATACTTTGAGCACTGATCAGTAAATGTAACAACGGATACAAGTCTATCATAGCTCATTTTAAAGCTGAGAATGCAAGCTCTCGAATGATGTATCGCACATTGCTGTGCGGCACGACCGGAAGGCATGAGAATTGATTGATTTTAACGAAATTTAGGTGGACCGTTTTTTGTGATCAGCTCTATAGTAGAACACCTTGAATCACTACATTATCAGTTTTGCAAGTACTCATACTTTGTCATGGAAGGGCAAAGAATTTAAAATCTCGAGATCAAAAGCACGTTTACACACGTTATGAACTTTTTGGTTAAACTTAGGCTAGATTTGAGAAGCCATGGTTAAAAGACAACCATTTAACTTTAGCAACCACTCTATGCCATTGTATGCGTTTCATAACAAAGCATTTGAAAAAATTATAGCATGTTGACAGAGAACACATAGATTTTATAACTTACTTTACATAAATCTGCATCAGCTTACATCTGCAATTATCTTGGAACGTAAACTACAAGATAAGAGTGCGCAACTGTATTTTTGATGCAGAAGATTAAACTTCTGTGGAGAGTTGTTGTTGATGGAAAGCATGCAGGTTCGTGACCTACTTTACACAAAACTTTATCAATTTACACCCTACAGATTCTTAGAAAGTGTTGCTACAAGCTGAGGCTATGCAAGCATACATTTGATCTAATAACTTGAAATCTATGCACTTTCGTATGACCACAAGCTATAAACAGCAGTCGTATGAGGATGGAAAATCTGGCTGATTTGTGGGTTAACTTGAACAAATATGTATCAGGTTTACCCACAGATGTCTTCAAGTGCTTTTGAATGATTGATTGAGAAATATAAATGAAAGTCATTCAGAAAACACCACTGGTATTGATGGAAGCAATGCACAAATTAAATAGACAATGAGAAAATATTGCACCTCATTCATTTTACTGGCGCTTTTGAGATATTCTTTTGTGATTAATATGGAGCAAGTGTATTTAATGAGGCATAACGCCTGTCATTGCATTTCGAAAAGACTCGTGACTTCACTTCAGTTGGGAAATTCACGGCTTTCCAGTTAATATTAAATGATTTTTCTGTAACAGATGAGCCCACCATTAATTAAACTTAATGCAATTTGTGGTGGGCTACAGTGCAGCTCGCTGTCGATTGCCTTGACTACCAATTAAATCATTCTCAATATCTGGTAGCATTGACCCAAATCATTGCCTAAGAGTATAGCTATATCACAGCTCACAGGGATAAATTGCTTTGTCTTCGTTGTTTGGTCTAGAAATGACATTTTTTAATACAGATGGGCACGTTTAGAACTAGTCCCGAGGGGCAAGAAGATCCATTTTCCATTGACCGTAATGCAAATTGAAGTCTGAATTCTGACGAACTGAATCATTGACATCGCATTGAACGTTCACAGTCAATAAATTTAGATCGTGAGGAGTCAAACGTTATGAATAATATTTCCACTTGACGAATTTATCACGGAGAAATATTGAGTCACAGATATGTACTGTTGACTTGTCAGATACCGGTATGTCCAGACTTCAATGTGAAAACGGTAGACCGTGTGTTCCCAAATACAACTTTTCTTACGGTTTGCGCGCGTTTGACCAGTCACGTAAGCCAAAGGGAGACACCTCACGTCACCTATCTCTGTGATTGCATACAATGGCTGAGATAGAATCACGTCACCTCTAGAGTATCCGCGATAGCCGAATCCATCTCTCTGAGCTACATGGGACATATTGACAATCAACACACAGCGAGATTCCATTACTACTGCTGCAGGTGTTTATCGGCCAACAACGTCAATTCCCCGAGTAAGGCCTCAGCCACACTGAGAGCTTTTCCAAGCGTTTCCGAGCAAAGAGTTTTGGAGCAAATATAAAGTCACCATTGCAGCAGCTGTAGACTGCCACATTGCAAGCAAAGCAAACCAGAGCGACTGACACCTTGCGGACATGCGTTTGCTGGGGACGCTCGTGTTTGCTTTGCTTTCAGTGTGGCTGAGGCCTAAGACCCAAAGCCAGTGCAACAATGTCATATTCAATTTACAATAGGAATTTCATCTGAAAAATAGAAATTTTCGGTTCAATGGTTGATGATGCTGCAATTGTAACTGAAAATCGTCGCTATAAAATATAATCTGCTACTGGCGAACTGAATCTGCCATTATTGCTATGTTAAATGCCCTTGATGACCGATGAAGCGTGTGACAAAAGCGGAAAATTGGATTTCTCTGGTTTCAACTTTATCTTAATAATTTCGTCTGATTTGATTTTTGGTGCTATCAATTTTTATTTAATTTTGTTGAATGCTAACTGTGTTTGCTGATTTGATAATTTTGCTAAATTAACACGCATTTTTTATGAACTGGTTTCTCAGTTTCAAAGTTGGTAGCCTGGAAATCCGACTTTTAAGTTAGTGAGATCAGAATGGACTGTTTGATGGTCATTTCAGCCACTCATTTAGGAACCGAGTCAATGTTGGATGAGATCTTAAGCAGAATCAAATTACTGAAGCATGCAACAGTTGTAGAATCGTGCTACGACGCAATCTGTCGCAAGGTATTCTATTAAATGCTTTTTGTATCATGAGAAATGATAACAGCTGTGAATATTCCCAAATTACACTAATATGCTGCCCGTACCTTCCCATTGTCAACCAATGGAATCCGCCATCGCTTAGGCACCGTTGTTATGACAACGTATTTCTACAAGGCACTATTGTTTTCACTGTCCATGCCCATTATAGTCCTTTATTATTGTATAGATTGTCATGTTTCTGTGGTTCGTACATGATTTCTATTTTTAACTGAGGAGCCGTATACGTAGCAATTTCTTTAAATTCCAGCGTTGTGCCATTCAAAAAGAAATCATCTTCAACGTCGTAAGCTAACATCGCACGCATTTGATAAAACATCAATCAGTTTCACTCTGTGCAAGTGCACGCGTTCCAAATATTTTCACACTGCAAAATTTTATGATAAAACAATTAATTAATGTAATCACAATGATCATCTGTGAAATTTTTTCTACCCACCGATGTGAACGATACATGTCTATGCGGAGGAGAGACAAAAATTGACTAAGACTGTACCACCAAAAGTCATGATGCTGTGATCTGTTTGTTTCTCTCTGCAAGACTTATTAATATGTCGGTCAATACATGGCAAGGTTAGTCTTCATCAACAATAACTATTACTGAAAATTTCAATAATTGTGATATATTGTAGCATATTCCTCTTACTCATTTTTCAATTGTGTGACGCTTAAAGTTGCAGAGCAATTTTAGTAATCATGGTTAATATTTTGCAGCAAATTGTCTGAAGGATGGACAACAGTACTTGAATATTGCAACATAGTATATAATGATAAAATAAAATCATAGGCATAATAATGTTATATCTAAGCTGCTGTTCGCTTTGATTGATTGGGTACAACACAGCCAACTATGAAAAGTGTTCACTGGTCAGTCACTTTCCACATGTGCACCGATTCGTTTTCATTTCAAGTCATGCTGTCAGTTGTGAAACTTCGCACTGTTGTTTGAATATATTGCTTCACCATTATCCCAAGTTTACCAAGCTTCTGCAGCATATAGAGGACATGAAAAGGCATTATGCATATTTCTGAGAATTAATTAATTAAATGATGCGAGAATGAGACAAATTATCGGTCACTGTCCGTACCATACGATATCATGAATTATCTACAAAACTTTTCACACAGGATCTTTTACCCACTCCAGTCTAACTTGTGCCAAGGCCTGCTTCAGCTGCATTGATTGCAGAATACATCCTAAATTAAAAAAATGTACTGCACTGAACAAATATTTGTCCTTTGGTTCCAGATAGAAACGTGTTCAATGACTCAACTGCAGCATTCTCCGCTTCGTCAGGTGGTTGGCTTGAAGGATTTCCCTTTGACAAAGACAGAGACTGCTTGCGTGGATGATTCGAATTCATTAAGAACAAAAAATTGACCTGGTCATCGATTTTAGTTCGCCTTTATTATATTTTAAACTTGCTTGGATTAATCGCTTGAAATCATAACAATATAGAAATGTTGCAGATAATTTTCTGGACGAGGAATCCACAATTTCTGTTCCCATGTTTCACCGACTTTCTGAATTCTTGCGCCAACACGAATAAATCAGCAAGAAAATAAAAAGCAATGGGTGCAAATGCAATTTTAACTTCCGTGGTCTTGGCAATCGCTGATGCTTTACATAGACAGCAACCAAAGCTGTCCTGCTAGGACTTGGCTTATCTTTAAATTCAGAGACCAAAGTAACTCGCACTGGTAGTGCCAATGTTGTTGAACATTATCGGCCTTCATCGCAATATCGTACTTTCGACTTTTTCCTTAATGCAAATAATACAACGTGTTTTCCGATCCATCACCAGCTATATCAACCAAGGATTCATTTTGCAAGTTCAGCAATATTTTATGCAAATTCTCTTGCCCGAAAGCGATGCTAGTGCATTCACCAGACCACATGACCTCTTATGAAAAATGGTCATCCATGTTTCAGTGAATTGACAGTATTCATCACATCACATTTGATGGTCAGTAGCAATATTTCACAATCTATCGCGATAAACATTCACGGTCACAGAATTAGATTGTTTAAGCGTTTCACTTTGCTAGAAGTGCAAACTGATTCAAACAGATGGCACATGCAGGGACTTAATAAGTGGGCAAAAAGAAATTTTTAATACCTTACAGAGATAGGAAAAATAGTCGTGCGTCGCTTGCGGATTACTCTGAATTCCTTCAAAATGCTCCGATCGCCACGACTCCTTCAGATTCGAAGAATTCAGATCATTGCGCAAAAGTTTTCTCGATAATGTTGGGTCCTCCCAGTTAGCAGGCGCATGAAAAAACGTTCACAAACTTCTCTGTAGAACTTCACATCGACTGTGTCTCTTTGCTGTGTGATCCGGTTGATAACAGTCACTGAAACTTTGCACAATTTGGCGTGTTTAATGTTGAACTGGCTGGTCATTGTTCGATTGTTATGGTATTATGTCAGCAGATTGTGGCATTTCATTAGCGTTACATGTTCCAATGTTTCCCTTCTAGTCAAACGGAAGATGAGACGACCTGTCTAATTCTGTGTTCACGGCCGTCATTTCCCTAGCCGTCACTTACTCTTATTCTCTGCTTGTTGTCGGTTGAGCCCTAGATTTAAGTTGTGAAATGAAGAAATTATTTCCATTTTCTAAATTGTGACGTAAAGACTACTTAATTAGCCGATTCTCAACATTTTTTCTGTCATCGTATTAACTTACCAATATTTTTCATAAATTATCGTAATGATGGTAAGAGACATCACGACTATTAATCAAAGGCATTTTATTCAAACAATGAGCAATCTACAGCAAAGCTGAATAAGTCAAATTAGTCATACTTTTCAGAGTACTTCGCCATTCGTCTGATGCATCGATTCAGCGAATTTCATGCAGACATCAATCATGTCTTCGGCTCACATCATAGAGTCCAAGCATTGCTTGATTATGTCTTGTCCTCACATTGTACTCGTCACTTTTCTTTGCCGCAAGCTTTTATGACATTGAGGTTGGGATTGTTTCCTTGGCCGTTCTAAATGCAAAATTGATTGACCTGCAAAAACTTGTTCAACTTCGCAGCATGGCAAGTTGAAAAATTTTGTTGCAAAACCCATGGTACTCTGTAGCTGCACTCTGCTTTCTAGGACAATTAAATATTGTGCCTTATTCATGTATCCGTGAAGGACATGGACTCTTCCTGACACACGTATTGAAATCATCACTTTCAAAGCATCCATTGTACCCTATTTTGAGCATGATCATTCTTCTTCAGCGTAAGCTTGCTCAATGATTGGCCACAGTTCTCATTCCGTGGTCTTATTTTATACGGGCATTATTTTCGATATTGATGTGGGATGGAGTAGCCATGTCAATTTGACAGGAAGAAAATGTTGTACATTCTCCGGCGAATGAAATCCGTCAATAATAATCATGAGTTCATTAGGTGCAATCTAATGGAATCCGCTTTCATTAGAGTTGTCGATTAGAGATCAACAAGTTCAAAGCATCTTCAAAGTATTCAGAACTGTACATCACTAAGATATAATTGACCTCCCAACTTGACAAATAGACAAGAAATTTTGTCTCCGACTTTGTTTCACAAAATTGCGGTTTCACCCACTTAGCGGTGGGTCCTTTCACGGAAACTCACATACCGAAAAACTCCCATAGCGGAAAATCTCGCTTACTACAGAGCTGATCATAAAAAACGGACCACCTACAGCCCGTTTCATAAATAGTTAGAAATTAGTTAAAACAGCAACATTTCATAGTAAACAGCAAGTTTTTAGCTATATAATTGAATGAATTTGTTTCCTATATCACATCAAATATTTTTCTTTGTGATATGTTGGCTCAGTATGGGCAGTCTCCTCTGAATTCTATTACCTTTCGGATGCGATTAGGCATACTGCCGATCAAATTTCTGATCATCTGTTGATCAATCTGATTCCACTCCTGCCTCACTAAAGATTCGAACCGATTCAAATCATTGCAAGGACAAATCGTCGACGAACTCGCCGTTTCAAGATAGATCAGACATGCTCGATTGGATTCAAGTCAGGACACCTTGCCGGGCAGTCTAAGGTTCGTATTCCTGCCTGTCTTTTATACAATTGTGTTGCCCTGGAACGACTTTCAGTACAGCAGTTCGCATGTTAAAGAAAGTCAGCTGTTCGCGTAAAGAAATCCATCTGTGTGAGGCAATGTGTGATCTATCAGTTATTCATGCGTTAGAGTGATGAGTCATACTCTCTGGTTAGCGATGAAAATGAGAGTTGAATTGCAAACAAATTGCAAAAGATTGAAACATTATTTAGTCTACTGACAGCTATATGTAGAGTATAGTCATGAAATTTTCACAGGGGCAATTTCAGAGCATGTGTTTTCTAAACACAAAGTTTGTTGAATTTGGAAACGACTTTCTAGACGTAATTTACGTTTACCCATTTCAATTCTTTCAGAAGCAATCTGTCAATTACTTTGAAGTTCAATCAATTCTCATGGCTTCTAATCGCGTCGCACAACAAAGTGACATACATCATTCGAGAGCTTGCATTCTTAGCTTTAAAATGAGCATGAACTATGATAAATTTGTATTCATTATTGTATTTGCCATGCAATGCTCAAAATGTGAAAATCGCTCAATTTACAAAGCGCAATTTTTCTATAAGAAAGCATGTGAGCATGATAATTATTCAGCCATGGGGAGAATGAGCATTTTCTGAGCTTTCTTTTGATAAACTTGTCGTCAAAATCAGTGAATTAGGAAAAAATCAGTGATATCGTGAAGTTATCTCAAAATTGTAAGTCTTTTGACTGAAAATGCTATATTTTCACATTTTCATCAAAAATGTTAATATAAAGGGTTCAAAAGAAAAGAATCTTCGGGTACTTCCAAGCGATTATTATTGCGTGAGCGACGTTTCGCCCCAAAGGCTTAATCATGCACGAAATCATTCGTGCATGATTAAGCCTTTGGGGCGAAACGTCGCACACGCAATAATAATCGCTTGGAAGTACCCGAAGAATCTTTTCTTTTGAACCCTATATATTATGGAACCGGGTACGTGGAGGACTCGGCCTCAGGGCCATATCAAAAATGTTAATGTTTGGCATCTTCATTATCCTTGTGATGTAAGAAATACGAACATGTAAGTGCTATTCAAATAAGTTCAATAGTTCTTTTACAAACTTATTTCATATTTTCCTCGTTAACGCGAAAGTACATAAACAATCAAGGTAAACAATCTGCAGTCGTGGTCAGAGAACAAAGCCTTCGCCAACTGTTTTGTTTTGAACCTTCGTTCACGTTTACATGTTGTTTGTGTACGTAAGCGGTTATAGAAAAATTGCAATTTGTAAATTGAGTGATTTTCCTTTTTTGGCCACTGCTCGCCAAATACAATAACGGATGCAAGTCTATCATAGTTCATTTCAAAGCAGAGAGTGGAAGCTCTCGAATGATGTATGGCACTTTGTTGTGCGACACGTTTAGAAGGCATGTGAATTGATTGAACTTCAGCGTAATTTAGGTTGTCTGTTTTTTATGATCAGCATTGTATCTCATCTATGATCAATCGATCATGTTAACAAGTAATGGCTAAGGCCTCAGCAACACTGCCAGCTTTTCCAAGCGTTTCCGAGCAAAGCGTTTTGCAGCAAATATAAAGTCATCATTACAGCAGTTGTAAGTAGCCAATTCTAGCCCCTTTTTCCAGCATTTGCACTTAAGTACATGCCCTGCTCTTTTATCGGAGCACACGCCCACGCATCAGTAGCGAAGAAGACAGGAAACAGAGCACACGCCCACGCATCAGAGCACGCATCGGCGCACTTGGGGGTTGAGCACGGAGCACCAATCGGAGCACGCGGCGCCGAGCACGTGTGATGAGTCACCGCACGGTATATAAGGAAAGGCGCTGTCAGAGAAATTCATTCTCATTCTAACCATGCAGTACGCGTGTGAATTCTGCCGTCAGTCCTTCTCTCGCTTTCAAGACTGTATTGCCCATGGAGCAGCGGAGACGGGTCGCAACTATTGTTGGACATGCTGTAAATGGTATGGAGACGAACACGATTGCCGCGCGTTTAATTATGGTGATGACAATGACTTGCTGTGTTTGGATTGCGATGGAAGTTTCGACATAGAGGCATACCATAAGCATGCGTGTGTGGGACGGTGTCGCTACTGTGATGTAGCAGTGAATGCTGAAGCGGAAGGATGGGATGAACATTTATGTCCCTACCTGTTTGAGTTCATACAAGAGGGCGGTGCAGCTGTGGAAGAAGAACGGATCATGGACGGTCGCGGATATAATTATCGATTTACCCCTCATCAAGCCACGAATGAATGGAAGGTCTATTTAAATTCAATCTATGCAGACTTGTATCGCGTCATTGTACAACAACACCCCCACGAGGATGTGAAAGTGTTTGTGAGTATGAGACTCAGGTTTGCCAAGACGGATATGTCGACGGGTGAAGAGGAAGTGAGAGACATCACCACACCCCCATACATTCACGAAGGCGTCCAAGCACGTAACTTTGATTCATGGTTCCGTGACATGGTGTCAATGTTTGAAGAATTTGTTGAAGACTATCGAGAAGATGGATCAGGATTTGCGGTGAAGGAAGTATTGGAGTTACTAGTTCAAACAAGTTCCTTCCCTAATTTTCGCATGGGCGCACCGATTCCTATTCACCGAGATATCAAGCTCTGCAAAGGCATATGTGTGTTTCACCGCAACACGTATACATCACATTGTTTTCAAGACAGTGTCCTCTATGCACTGGCCTACCAAGACAATCGCATTCCTCGACGTGAACGTGCTAATTCCCGCACCAAGACATCCTATGACATTTATCAGAATGAGCTTCCTGCAGTGCGCAAGTTGAATTTGAACCAGTATTATCATCTAGACTTTTCCATGATGACGTCAGAGGGGTTGATGAATACACGGGATATTCAGGAGTTTGAAAAGAAGAACAATATCATTCTTCGTATCCACGTGCATGACAGTAAAGGATTTGTGGGTCAATTATATCCGGTCCGTCAAGCTGTGAAGGAGAACACACGCATTGTTCATCTGGTGATGGTGACGCGGTACGATATGGAGGATCAGTCTGGACATTTTCTTCCCGTGACGGATTTTCAGAAATGTGCTCGCATGTGGTATCGGAATATGAGCCAAACGCAAGTAAAACGATTTGAAACATGCGAGTTATGTAGCTTACGATTTAATTTCTACGAAAAGGGGATGAAGTATGGAAAGACAAAGGATATGGCGCACAAAGAACGTGTGGAACATCAAGCCAAATGCGATGGAGGATTTTTTCAGATGGAAACGACCCCGGAAGATACGAAACCGCACGAATTTATCGACCACGCGAAAACCACTCAACCCCTCGCTGTGATGTATGCGGACATTGAGAGCATGATTGATGCCGTGTCCAAGAAGCATACGGCAGCGTATGTGGGATCCTATGTGGTGTGGCATCCGGCGCTGGACAAGAAAGAATCGGTGGTGATCCATAAGGGGAACGAGTGCATTCCTGCCTTTATTACACACATAAGACAGGTGGTCTGGTCGATGTTTGATCACATGAAAGCGACAAACCGTAACATGAAACTGACGGAGGATGATATGCGGGACTATGAACAGACAGCTCAATGTAACATGTGCGGATGTGATGTAAAACCCCAGAAGCAAGGTGAAAAGAATGAGCCTACGACCAAGGTGCGAGACCACGATCATATCACGGGCAAATATCTGCAAACCCTGTGCAATGCATGTAACCTGCGACGACGTCAATCCCGGAACACATTAAACATCTTGTTTCACAATTGGAAGGGATATGACAGTCACCAGGTGATTGTACAAGGGTTTACCAAGCTGGATCACAAGTATAAGATCGAGCCCCTTTATGTGTCAGGAGACAAGACGTTGGGAGTGACCATCGTTCTTCCCATGCCATCCAATACCCTATATAAACTCCGATTCATCGATTCATGTCAGTTTTTGAAAGACTCTCTAAACAATTTGTCAACGACCATCAGTGACTTTCCTCACTCAAATCACATATTGAGCAACATCTATCCGAATTGCGATCACACATCTATTCGGAAAGGATATTTTCCCTATACATATTTTGACTGTTGGGATCGTATCCACGAGACTCAATTGCCTCCGAAGGAAGCATTTTATAATGATTTGAGTGAGAAGGAGTTGGAAGAGGATGAGTATGCTATGGCACAAAAGGCGTGGACAGAGACGGGATGCAGCACGTTTGAAGATTATATCCACTATTATTTGACAGTGGATGTAGCCTTGCTCGCAGACATCTTCGAACACTTTCGAAGTGAAATACGCGACGTGTCTGCATTGGACCCCATCCACTATTTCGGCACACCTGGCTTGACCTATTCATTTTTCTTTAAAAAGACACAGGTCAAGTTGGAGAAATTGCATGACGTGGATATGTACCGCGTGTTTGAAGCAGGGATTCGTGGAGGGATGACATTTGTGAATCAGCACCGCGCGCAAGCAGAAGAAGGGACTCACCTGTTTTACATCGATGCGAACAATTTATACGGTGCGGCCATGATGGGACCTTTGCCGAAGGATTGTTTTGCCTGGGTACGACCGGAGGTCTTGGTGGACATCAACGACGAATGGGTGAGACGATACAATGTCAATGGCACCACGGGTCATGTACTGTGCGTCGATTTGGAATATCCCCCACACGTCCAAGATGCTACGGAAGATTTACCATTGGCTCCTTACCGCGGGACGGCGAAATGGGAGGACATGTCTCCCTATATGCAAGAGCTATGGCAAGAGTTGAACGGGAACCGACCCTTTCACTCAGCCAACAAGTTAATGATGACGCACGAGAATCGCAAAGAGTATGTAGTACATATCGCTGCTCTCAAGTATTATGTGGAGAAGGGTTTACATATCACCAAGGTTCATTACGGGATCTCCTTCAACCAAGAACCGTATATTCGCCCCTATGTTCAATACCATACGCAAGAACGCGCCAAGGCAACCACGAAAATGCGCCGCAATCTCCACAAGTTGATGGTGAACGCACTGTACGGCAAGACAATGGAGAATGTGCGGAAATATGGGAAGCACTATTTTGTTCGATCACCGAATGTATTTAGCAAATGGACACGTCATCCCTATTGCCAATCTTTCTTCAACATCAGCGACAAAGCCGTGGTGGTGAATGTGCGCAAGACCAAGGTAGACTTGAACAAGCCCATTTATATCGGGCAATGCATCCTGGACAACAGCAAGATTATTATGTACAAGCTGTTTGACCAGTGGAAAGCCAACAAGACGTGCACCTCAGTGGAACTCATTGGTGGGGACACAGACTCCTTCTTCCTCAAAGTCCGCAGCCGGTATACACGCGAAGAAGTGCTGCGTTCGTTTGACAACATCCCCAATTTTATTGATACGGAGGCGAAAGGTGTTCTCGATACCTCAAATTACCCCGTGAGTCATCCAGAGAGACGTACCGAGAATGCGAATCGTTTGGGATGTTTCAAGGATGAGTGTGTGGGGAATAGGGTGAAGGAGTTTGTATGTTTGAGTGCCAAGATGTACTCTTACATTGTCCTCAAAGGCAATGAGGAAGAAATCCACGACTGTCGCATGAAAGGAGTGTGTCAAGCAAAGAAGCGACAAGTGAAACATCAGAATTATGTGGACGCCTTCGAAAATCATTCCGTTACCACAGTGTTACAAACCCTCCTCCAATCCCAACATCACGTGATGAGAACGGTGACGCAAGTGAAGAAAGCCTTAAGTATCTGGGAGGACAAGCGGTGTTGGTATTTACCCAATCGGAGCCTTCCCTACGGTAACCATCGGCTATATGAAGAAGGGTATCTACACCCCGCTCTCAAAAATGTCAAGGATCTGCAACCGCATGGTGGAGCTCAGAGCATCCTCCGCAATACCACTGCAGACATTGTTACCGCAACTCCCTCTGGCCACCTACCGAGCATCACGCCCTTGTCGAGTCTATTGGAAATGGAACTCTTCGGTTGCTGTACAGATTTTTCCACGGGGGTGTATCCAAATTTTGGGCAACCACTCTCTGGAAACCTACGATCGTATTTGTAAAGAGATGCGCCAATTACTCGCCCCCTACGGATTGGACGTGAGCGACCCAATCACAAAATCCTGCACCGTTCAATGTCAATGGAACTATACAAAAGACCGCATGCAAACCATTCAACAGTTGCCATCGACATCAGTGATTTCCAACGAGCGCGAGCTGTTTCCCGGAACGTTAATACGCAAAGGTAATTTACACTGCTCCTTCTTTTCCAACGGAAGTGTGATTGTGACGGGTGTTTTATCGATTGCAGAAGCGGAATCGTTGGTGGAAGACATTCTCAAATCCCTATTCGAAGGAGATTCCCTCAATGAATCGGACAACAGCAACTAATATCCCAACGTCGTGGGTTGTCGCAAGAGATCTGGGATATTCATTCAAAGCGATAGAAACGGTAACACATCTCAATGAAACGATCACTGCTGGTGAATTAGTGGATCGACTCATGGATCTCGATGAGCATGCTATGAATCACCATTTGGAGCGCAGGTGGATAGAGGATGTCTCCCTGCCACATTGCAATACAATGACATTGGCGCGATCTGGAGTGAAAAAAGTGAAAAAAGTGAGATTTGCAACGGATGTGTCAGATAACTCTTCCCATAAAAGTGACTTTAGAAAGAAATTAGAAGAAGAGACATTTCAATTATTATGTGAACGGAACTGTGTTACATGTTTTAAACAGGAACGGTCCCTTCTCTTTTTACCATGTTCTCATAATGTTATGTGTTCTACATGTTATAATCCCTTTGAAACGTTATCTTGTCCCCTTTGTGATGAAGACATTGCTTCAACAGTGACTGTCTATCGTGCATGATGTATGGAAAAACTCTGTGAATAGTGTATAGTGTACTATCACGAGTGACTGAACCTTGTACAAAACCTTGTAGTATTACCCTCTGTCTGAAATAAAAATACAATCATTGACATGATTCATTTCTTTATTGACTTCAAAACATGGGATAATGTAGAATACAAATAGGAATAGACAATTTTATCATTGAAGGACAAATAGGTTTGAATGAGTTCTTGATCTTTCTCGTAAGCATCCAATGTTCGAAAGAAGGTCAGTGTTTTTTCCATAGACGTGTTAAAAGGGCGTTGGTTTAAAAAGTAAATACAGTAAGCACCACAATAGGCTTTAGGTCCTTGTATACGCAGAGGGCGACGATAGTTTAGAGGATAAGGTGTTGTCGATAACCATTCGGTAACATGTGGATAGTGAGATGGAGTGAGTCCATAAGAGTCAAAGAATTCGCACACGCGTTGATCCGCATTTTGATAAAAGGCCAACCAATGCTTGCCAGGTTGATGAGAGCGATCACTATTGACAATAAGTGTCTTTGATTCCGGGGAATGAGCAGGAAGTAGATCAGCAGGAAACACACCTTGGAAGGGAACGTAAGAAGATTGGAGGAGACGATGAGCAAACGTTTGACAACTACACTGAATAGCACAGAGAAAATCATCTTCGCACATGCAGGCATTGAGTAAATGTTTCTCTTGTAATTGATTCATACCCTGCATGATTCCTTCGATTTCCGTGTTGCTTAACCAGTCTCCCATTCAGCCAACGCTGAGCTTTAATGAGACGATGTTGATAAAGAGATGTCCAAGCGATAGGAGGCACGTGATTCTCGGGCTCCTTCACCATGACTTATGAGGATGTCCATGCGCACCAACACTTAAATAGCGGGAGGGATATACGCACTGGAGATGACAGCATTCTCCGGTGTGACGGAGAATTGTTCGTCATGAATGACAAACATTAATAAATCCAAATTTTGCGTGGTCGTATTCTCAAATTGCAATTCCAGTCCATATTGACGTGTATTGGTGGGTTGAACACTATCGATTTGTTTATCCAAGGTACAGTCAAAAGCGATAAAGTAACAGTATTTGGTAAAACTCTCCAAATCAATACCACATGATTCATTCGTGTTATAGACTTGAATCGCACGATTGAATTGACTGTAGGCAATCACGTCATCTTTGCAATTGATGGTGCCTCCTGTCATGATGGCTCCATTGGTGGTCATGGTGACTTGAGAGAGTCCATGCCTTTCAAAATAGAGTTTACGGCTTCCTGGATCAAACCAAGAGTTACTGGGAACAACCGCGAAAAAGATGAGTTTAGGACTCAATAGAGCAGCCACATTGGAAAACGTCTTCTTTTGTACTCCACTTTCAATCGTTTGTCGTTGGACGGTCATGCCATTGTAGCGATAATAAATGGCTTCTGTCTTGCGTCGATTCGCAGTTTTCAATTGCAGTTCTGCATTCGGGGTGAGCATGGGCATATACAATTGGAAAGAGGTGATTTTGAACCTGTACTTTGTAGAGGTCGTCCCTGCAGGATGTTCCATATCATAAATGGCATATTCCGGTTTATTCAAGGTGAAAATGAGATCCAGTTGCATGCCTGGGGGCAGAGCAATCACTTGTTGGAACAAATTACATTTCAGGGGAAAGTCAAAGGTACGTTTAAATTTGTGGTCTGACCATTGTTTGAGAATGGCTTGATTGAGTGCATTCTCTTTATCTGTAAACTCTACCGCCTTAGTCTTTATCGTCTTCGTCGCTGCATCATACTCCGTGTCATACATCACTTGAGGAACAGTAAATCCTTGTGTGACCATGTGTGTATTCTTCACATCATTGGTATATTGTAAAAGATTGCTAAGGTAAGCTCTCAAATAATACAAGTCATTGCCTCCTTCAATGGTGCGTTCATTCAAGCGGATAGTAATGTCGGAAAAGAGGGAGTGGGCCGTATTGTTGATAATAATCGCCTTGTCTGACGCCTCACATGGCACGTCTGCTCCTTTAGCCGAATCATGTTTCATGAGTTGTACTTCCACGCGAAAATAGGCATTGCATACATCCATCCAATGAATGGCTAGTCGAGGGACCGTGAATTGAATGGTACCGGGATTTTCCAATCCATTGACTGGTGTCAGAACGCTCGTATGCTGAGACGTACTCGAGACATCGACTTTATCACTTTGGAATACATCGTAACGCGCATCCAATAAGGCAGGGGTTTCCGCCATGCTTGATGAGACGGATGTTCTAAGATTGCTTAGTTCTTAAAAGAGCATGCGTTGTTTAGCACCTCCGCGATAACGCCCCATCAAACTTCCTTTTCCCCATTTCGTATGATGGGCAACGGCCACATGACCACGGCGACGTTTAGGAGCAGGTGCTTCCACCCGATCTCCTTCTTCATCCGTGAAGACGCGTTTCCGACTCACTTTATTTTGAATAGCTTCTACAACACGTTCGGGAGCAGTCTGTAAAGTGCGTTTGGCGAGTGCTTTCACACCCTTTTTGAGATGGTGAACTCCTTCTTGTGCGGTAGAGCTGACAGCATCCGTGACAGCTTGTTTCGCAGCATTGAGAAACTCTGTCGTACGTAACGATTTTCCCAACGTTTTCTGTACCGTATGTACAAGTCCCTTTTGCGAAGGTTTTCGTGATGCTTGTCGAGAGGGTTTTCGAGAGGGTTTTCGATTTGTTTTTCGAGAGGGTTTTCGAAATGTTTTTCTGGGAACACTCTTTTTGAGTGATTTGGGCAAACGGATGGATGGTTTCTTGACACCAGTGACACGGGGTCTAATCATGCGTGTTTTCTGTCCAATCACTTTATTCCATCCACCGCGTTGCATAAATGATCCTCTTCCAAACAATCGTCCAGAGGAATGTGGTCGGTGACGGATTAAAAAGAGATTCGTCATCGTGTCTTGATGTGCTTGGGAACAGACAATTACTTAATTGCGCGACGTCGAAGATGCATTTTTACATAGGACCGTCCGTCTGTCATAGGGATGGGATGACCGTCATCCGACATGAGTTTGATTTCAATATCTTGCACCTGTTGACTTTTCACAGGGAGATAGGTGACATTCTGGAATTCATGATGAATACTATCTCCATAATCTTTCCCCGTGTAGGGAATCACACACATACAGTTTGTTTTCATACCTCCTACATAATGATAACCTACAATATTACAATACAGGAGAATATTGTAGGTGAAGGCATTCAAATTCAAAGGGGCAGTCGCTTGCTGTGAGGAAGTGAGTAAGTCTGTTTTAAACCCAAGAATGTCTTTGAGCAAAGGATGGAGTTTCATACTGCAGTGTGGGGGTACGACCACTGAAACAACATGGACATGAGGCGCCAATGTAGTGATAGAAAAGTGGAAATTGTGTCCATGCTGTCGATTTTGATTCAAACACTGCATCAACGTCTTCTCCGAATAAATACCGCGTGGAATGTTGAAGCGCGTAAATTTGCCTTGTTCTCCCTGTTTGCCTTGTTTGTCTTGTTTATCTTGTTTGTCTTGTTCACCCTGTTTGCCTTGTTTGCCTTGTTCACCTTGTTTGCCTTGTTTGCCTTGCTCTCCTCGCGGTGAATCCGTTTTGACAGGAAGGATAGAGGACGTAAAGACGGTCGAAATCGTCTCAGGATGATCCTTCAATGTCCCCACACTAAAGCTGACATCCACGGGTATTGTCTGAAGGGTATTGATAAAGTTGACGACGGAGATACCGGCTTCCCATTGATCCCCATGGACTATGGGGATGGAAGGAACCAAGCGATTTTTGAAATGATTGGCTCTATTTTCAGGAAACAAATTGGGCTGAGCATTACTCAACAAGTGAATCGTTTCCTCATGCATGGTTGAGTGTCACTCTGTCCATAATTACCTAGTCTCCTTACGGCGGAGATGGAGTTTGAAATAGGATCGTCCTTCATGAATCGGAATAAATTCACCATCGTCACCACGCAACTGAATTTCAATCTCATCAATAGCGGATGTAAAAATGGGGTAATAATCAATATTGGACACTTCATACGACACCATTTCCCCCAAACGTTGTTTCTCTTCAATGGGGTGAATTTTCAAGATTTGTTCACGTTGTCCTCCCACAATACTTTCCGCCACAATATTACAATAGACGATAATGTTGAAGGAATTGGGAGTTAGGCTGAGCGGAGAGAGTGTTGTCATTTGTGTATTGGGTCCATAATAGGATTGGGGTAGACCTATACGATAACTCAACGCTTCTCCAAAATCAATAAAGGCATGTTCCGCGGTTTTCACCGTCAAATAATGATCTTTCGAGAGAGAGAGGGATACATCCGTCCACATCTGTAAATTCACTTGGAGTTTAGAAAAGAGTCCTTCCAAGGTATAACTCCCTTTGGGAATGCGGACACGATGAAACGAGGTAGAAATGTCCAGGGTGGGGTTGATGTAACCTTGCCGAATCATGTGGTCATAGATGTGCAACGGTTTCATGGTCTTGCTATAGAGATGAAGAAAAGGGCGAGGTGTGGGATGTGTATTCACCATCACCGATTGAATATCTTGTTTTCCCACATCCACTCCCAACACCATACCATCCACTAGATAAAACATGTTTTCTTGCCAGCGTTCCATCATGGTCGTCATGAGCTGTTGCATATCCTCACTGAACCATCCAATAAAGGAAGTCAATCTATCTTTACAGACTTTCAGGGTGGATCCTTCTTGATACGCGACAGCGGGTGAATACAATGTCTTATCAGAGAGTTTATCTCCAAACAAGTAGGATTGTAAACACGTATTGGCCAACAGCTCTTTCGATTCGTAAGCATAAGGGAAATAGGATTTCTGAAACAAGCGATCCAATTCCTTCCCTTTCCATGGGAAGAGGGTGTCGAGGGTGTGGTTCCATCCTTTGGCATAATCAAAGGTATATTCCGGTAAACCATAGATGTGTAATGTCATCCCATGGGTGACATGTTTTGGACGTTGTTGATACCGACGGTAACTTGCAGAACAATGTTCCGGCGTTTCCGAGTGTATACAGGTTTGTTCATGATAGGTGAACATACCATATTCATGACTATGATTCAACATGTGTTGCCAGAGTTGTGGGGGATTGATTTTCAACCCATACCCTTCCGCGATTTTAAAGTGAAGCACGTGAAAGACGCCCACTGTTGTATACGTCACCCACACCATATCAGGCAGGGGGATGGCTTGATTGAAAGCTTGCACAAACGATTGAAGGGTATAATATTTCGTGGGTAAATTGAAGCGTAATGGACTAGGGAGATGAGATAGGGTATGAAAAATCTCAAAAGAGTCGCCATGTTTGATGTTGAGAATATTGGGATGCTTCTTATCCTCGGTCTTATACTGTTGTGTCGGTTTTCCGTTTCGAAGCAAGACATGGGTCCCACTCAATGCATAGGGGACACTCTTCTTTTCAAAGAGAGCGTCCAATTCCATGGTTTGTTTCTGAAGGATAAAGGAGGGAACATGAATCGTGCTGAGGGGGATTTCCAAGATCCATTCTTCCCACACGTAGGTAGTCACTTCTTCTGTTTTGAATATCTCATAGGCTTTAGAGTGCCGGTCCATCTTGATTTCCATATCGTCCGTGCAATCGATGGTCAGTTCATAATGATAGGACATGGATGTGATGGTCCATGTCATGGGGGCGGGGAAGATGGTATTCAAATAGGATTCCAACGAATAATAACCTGTGGGGACGATAGAACTCCATGTCTTATCACTCTCTACATTCTTGTAATAAAACGATTCAGGTCTAGACACATAAAATAACAGTTTGTTCCCCTTGATGAATTGACAAAGATCCGATGTCATTACAGTCACTTCTGCATTCACCCTATCTCGTTCACGAACGATCTCGTCAAGATTGTCAGTTCCTGCAGTGGGTTTGAATTCTTTCACCCTCCTTCTTAACGTAGCCAACCGTTCCTGTTTCACTTCAAAATCATGGAGAATAGTCCCATACATCTCCATCAAATCCACCAAACTATGATAGGCAAATATATTATACGTGTTGTAGATATGATACTTTTCCGTAGATGTGAAGGGAAAGGCATGTTGTCCCGTTTCATGCTGCATATCCGCACCACTGGCCAATACATTTTCTTTCCCATCTTTAGGATGGGAATGAACTAAATGATGATGATGAATGATGGGCCGTTTTGTACCTTGTTCCTTTTGAATCGATTGTCGAACATTTTTCAATAAGACCGTATCAAACAATCGCTTCTTGGCTCCGAATCGTTTAGAGACTAAAACACCTTCCATCTTGTGTTGACGTAGGATGCGCATCATGTTGCGGTACTTTGCATTCAGTGTGTTGATATAGGTAGGCAAGAAACGGGAGGTGACTAAATCAGGAGCATCAGCTATATGAAGGGTAGGATCGATCTTGTGTAACTGTGTATCAATCTTGTCATACAATTGATCAATACGGTTTCTGAACCATGATACATGTTTTTTCTTGGGATGTGGATACTCCTTTTCACGTTCTTTTGGGGTGAGTGGATTGAGAAACTCCACTGGGAAAATAAATTGATTTTTCATGGTGCGTGTTGGTAAAGCAATCCATTTTTTAGAGGCCAAATGTTGCATTCGGAAAAAGGTGTGTTGATACATTTTCACGGCTTTCATCAACGCTCTCAGTTTAGGAAGAAGGATGCGAAGATTATGAAACAGACCTATATGCCCTCTGGGAATAGGAGGAGCCTTTGCATTGCGTTTGAGAGAGCTCACAAAGGTATCGGTCCTCATCCACACAGCACGTGTCGTATCATCACTCAAGGGTTGTATATCCTGATAAGTCACTGGGGAGCCATGGTAACAGTGGCTATTTTCTGCAATTCGGAGAGGATCCCATAATCCATCGCAGACAATGTATAACTGGAAGCATGCTTTACATGAAAGGACAATCTGTTGGATGAATGAAACACTAACTTCCCCACACCAAACCATTCTAATTGTTTGAATAAATTGAGCACTGAGATTTCATTTCCCAACATCCTTTCAATCCCATGTTTGGCAAAATGACAGCGGTGTAAGGGAATCACACTGAACCAATAGTCATGAGCGGGATATTTCTTTACGTCACATTCCTTTCGATGAATGGAGAGTCGTGTATGGATCCGAACGACATCCGTCAACGATAAATGATAGACACATTTGTCCAATAAGAGTGAGGCCGCCAAATGAGGGGAAAACACAAGGACGTAATGAAAGGCGGAGAATTCCTTGATTTGAAACAGGGAAAATGGGACAATGTCAATCACATAGACATCTGCTTCCTCTATGCCATTGCCTCCATAATACAAGTAGGATGGATGTGTCGTGACAGTCATCATGCTGGAAATGGTGCGGCGTGTATATAATTCCAACGCTGTGATCATGGGGACTCGTTTCACTTCCTCATCGGATTCAAAAATGGTGTGACGACGGACCACATTGGTCCCTTCCATCGTATAATAAGGCAAATAGGCCTTCAAATCTTTCGTATCCACCATTTTCCCCACGGTAATATAACAATCTTCGGGAATCGTATCCACATTATTCACATACCCAAACTCTTTCAAGCCTACTTCCCATGTTTCTCCTTTAGGAATAAAAAGTGGATTTTCCAGTCGTGTAAAGAAATGATTGGCTTTATTGTCATACAAATGGGGTTGAGTATTGCTCAACAAGTACACATGTTGTTCCTCATGCAGTTCCTGCATGATTACAAATCAATAGCGGCGTACATTACCTAGAGGTTCTAAGTCTGTCACCCATGAGTTCATCGAGGCCGGATAACCTTGCCAGTGCACAAAATATTCTGGTCGTCCATTCCGACGTCGGGTCTTGAGCACTTTGTCCACTTGATAGACTTCTTCCTCCCGATGAATCACTTGTAATTCCTGAGCATAAAAGGATCCTTTGATCTCTTCTCCACTCAAGTCTTTGATCTTGTACATTTTGGTACCATGAGGGTTCTTGAGAATGTTGGAGACAATGAACTCTTCCGTCGACCAATTCGCTTCATACCCTCGTCCAAACGTTCCTTTATCACGTGAAATACGTACCCGTGCTCCCACAGGGATAGACTTTCTGGGGACTGCAACCTTTTTATAGTTTTGTCGGAGACGTTTCGCATTGTTTCGTTTCACTTCCTCGGTATTGGAGGCATTCACATCCATCGGGGTGAAACCTGTGGATGAATGGGTGCTGTGATTGTATGCATACATGACATCTGCGATATAATCCACCCAATTCTTGTCATTGGTGGCTGTAAAGATACGTTCCAATTTATTCTTGACCGTACGATTCAAGCGTTCGACATGAGCACATTTATAGGGACTGTAGATGGAAAACAATTCAATAGCGTGCTTGTCCAAGACGTCTTTCACCGGTCGGTTATAAAATTCACGACCTTGATCCGTTTGCAGTCGTTGCGGGGTGGGAATGGTTGCGAAAATGGCTTCTAAAACCCCCGACACTTCTTTGGCACTCTTGGTCTTGAGAGGGAATGCCCAGGCTTTGCGTGTAAAGATGTCCATGACCATGAGAATATACTTGTAGCCACGATTATGCTGTGCATACTTTTGATAATCGACAATATCCGCTTGAAATTGAATTTGCGGACCGCGTACACGATACGGGTGCAAGGGTTTAATACGATGCAATCGAGATTTGTGAAGGGTGTAGGTCGGTTGACGCATTAACCATTGTTTGACTTTTGTTTTTGAATAATGTGAAGCAGCAGCAAGTGCATTGACGCTTCCGTAGCCAGCGGGATGTTTGGGATTGTAATAAATCTTGTGCAACACCTCCTCCATCGACACAATCTGCTTGGTATTGACGTGGGGGTTGAAGATAGGCGGTATTCCCGTTGGAACAACAATTAAAGCTCGCCGTGATGGTGTACTGTGTCTCTGCGCTGTCGTCTGCGTTGCCTTGGCCGCAACAACGTCCAAAGATACGCGATAAGAATGAGGAGGCAATTGGCGCGGCTGCCGTTGCCATTACCTGAATGGTGAGCCATAGGATCCCAATTCAAGAACTCCTTTTTTACTTAAACGAGTATTGATGGATGATTTCAAGGGAGAACGCTTCGTCTTGGGAGAGGTGACAACCGAAGGTTTGACGACTTTCCCTTTCGATCGCTTGAGGACGGGTGGATCTGCGACGTGCGTGAGCGGAGGTTTTGCGGCGTGCGTGAGCGGAGGTTTTGCAGTGTGCGTGAGCGGAGGTTTTGCGGTGTGCGTGAGCGGAGGTTTTGCGGTGTGCGTGAGCAGAGGTTTTTCCATTCGCTTCCCATGATCATTGTCCAAATTGAAAAATTGGCGACGAAATTTATCGAACAAATACAACCGGGCGTTCCATGCAGCGATATCATTGGCGGTAGGACGGTGACGCACAATATCTCGTGCAATACGGTCAAGATGGGCTTGTTGAGGAGTCATCATCATGGTTCTCACCCTCTGATCTTCCGCTTGACGTTGCAACATGGTCGACATCAGTTGGGTACTGTCACCACCACCGCCCATTTGCTGTCCGCCACCGGTGTGTTCATTCATGTCAGATTTGGGAACCACCACTAATTCACTAAAGTCCATTTTCGTTTTATTGGGTCTTTTGCTTAACTTAAACACAATCATCGGTGGATTAAATAAGTTGGTGCGAAATCGGTACTCAAACGGACAATTTGTAGTGAAATCAATAAAGAGGTAGGCATAATTCCCATACTTTTGAACCAATGTTGTTAATATATCATGCACGACGCTCATATTGCCTTTTGGGAGCATTTTCCCCATGAATTGAGCCAATTGTTGTTGATTTCTCGGATTATTGAACGCGACCAAATAATGGACATTGCCATTACGCATACGTTGTTCTTTATCACCATACAAATACTGTGTGATTTGTACTGCGAAAAACCGTTTATGATGAGATCCTCTTAAAAATAAGCCCGTCACAGTTTCATTGTTTTGAGATTCCTGTTGTAAATCATCGAGAACAATTAAATCATTTTCTTGCAATTGATCAAAATCATCTTGGGTAGGGACACCCATTTTCAAGATCACCTCTTGTAACTCTTTATGAAATGGACTTTCTATCCCATAATACCACCAGACTTTACGAATGGGCTTTTTAAATAAAGTATGACGGTTCTTGATCATATTCGCCACAAACGTGGACTTTCCCGATTTACTAGGACCCGAGACAATCATGGATGAGTCATTCTCTAAACGGAAATCCATCTTGTCAAATCATAAAAGTCAGACATATATTCCATGCATCATGTATTAAACATAACTTAAAATTGTTTCCAAAACATAGAATCATTTCCAGAATAAAGAAGAGGTGGAATAAAACGTCCACGTGTACATGTCTTAAAGAGTGAGTTTTCAAGAGCAGTCACCATTTCACTCATCAATGTCCTTTCCATGTCATGGGTAAGAGGATTCATATTGTACCGTGCAAATGCTTCCTTCAACATGTTGGGAAAGGCGCGACGATGGATTTCGTAGGCACTACGCACAATGAAATAATGTTCAATATAGTTCAACACAGACCACTTCTCATTGACACACTGTCCTGCTTTGTACCATGAGGATGACACATACCACTGACTCTCCTGTTTGTGTTCCACCATATCCTTGAACATTTCGAGGAATCGATTGATCCATTTCTCGGCTTGTATTTGATCACCGTCAAAGATATGCAGCGCGTGTGACTCTTCCCGGATGCGAATGTACACACCGAGTGCTTGCGCCTTGGCATAATCCGTCCGCATCGTCCTCCAATCCTCCTCTTCCGTGGGTTGAGCACTCCACCTCTGAGAAAGCATGTTTGTCATCTCATCCTCCTTTTGTTTCATAAGTGCAATACTGTCCTCTAATTGGGAGAGATGATCGAGATCATCATTTATAAAGTGTTTGAGTTCCTCCCAATCAATATCCTGTTTAGATTGCACCATATGTATCAGATCAAATAAACCACTGGAGGGAATGTGTGCCTTCTTTATATCGAGTGTCAGCTTTGTCTTCTTCTTCTTCTTCTTTTCCCCCACCGCTGTGCTCTGACCTTCCTCCACCTGTTTGATGCGGACTTGGATTTGATCCACAGTAAAACACAGTTTCAGAGTCTTTGTCTGTGGATTATAGTATATGCCTGTGGCGCGGAAGATGGTATTTGCTTGAAGGAAGGTATTCGCCTTGAGATTGGCAAGAAGATGTCCAATAGTGGCCAAACTAACCTTCTTGTTCTTTCCATTCTCCTTCATCAGGAAGATGGGCGTGTCCTGCTTCAGCTTCATAAAGACACTGTCGTAGGCCGATTTCTTGTGTACATAACCGAGACAGGAGATAAAGTTGTAGGCAGATTCGGGTTGGACTTGTTTGTAGAGGGATTGTATCGCATCTTCCAACGTCTCCAGATCGCGTGAGACGGCTTGAGAAATGGTGAAGAGGGAGGTGAGTTGATCGGAACCGTACCCAGTGTTATTGTACGTTTGTGCACGCCATCCATAAAATCCCGTGGCAAACACGAGTTTTGAAATGTCTCGTCGTGATTGCCAATCCATCGCATCCATCATCGCATTCTCTCCGCGAATGGGATAATATCCAGTGTTATTCCATTTCTTGCCCAATACCAGACGTGTGATGGGCAGAGGCTCCAACTGTGGTTGTGCCTTGGTAAGGTAGTTCTTCTCGGCTTTCCCATTCGTATGGAAATAGGGTTCCGTCGCTTCAACAAAGACTGGCTTCGATGTCGGTGTATCTGACGAATACGTGACTTTCACCTTCTTCGCGAGAGGAGCTTCCAACGTGTTCGTACGTTTACCCATGACTGAATGAAAATGACTGAAATGGCTCAGTTTATATAGAGTTGAGCGTGGGAAAATTTCTTCTCATTGGTTGACGCCCACGCCTACAAGTGCTCTGATTGGTGCTCCGTCAAATTCACGATGAATCATTCATTTTTGGTGGTGTACGGGGCTTGTCCCTTTTTGTAGGTCAAATTCACGAGATAACGCTTGATTTCATGGGAATTTGCTGAGTCATTTTACGATAACATCGGTCGATTTGGTGTGGAAAAGGACCTCAGAATTCTCGATAAATCACCTGATTTTACGAGGATTTGTAACAGAGTGTGTTCTTCAAAGTCACAGTGAATCGATTGATATCATGGGAAAATAACACATCAAATCCGTAGTATTTTTAACGATGTCATGGGAAAATCATCCTTTAAATCTTCGGTATATCGTTTGATTTCATAGCAATTTTACTGTGTGAACGTGTCTTATTCACACTCTTCGATAAATCGTTCGATTTCATGGGAATTTCATTGTGCGGTTTGGTGGGGTTGAGTATAGGCGTTTTGGACACATCATAATTGATGACTTCCACATCGAGTAAGGGTTTTCCACTCTCTTTACGTTTTTTGATATCTTTCATCATTTTTCGACCAGATAAGAGGGTAACCAAAATGAATATGACGAGTGTAAAGAATTGTGATAGGGTTTCTTTGAATGAACCAATGAGTGAACATTTTAAATCTCCTCCGTTGGCTGTTGAAAGTGTGTTCACTATGGATTGAACATTGTCCATGATGATAGTATTGATGACGTGGGTATGGTTTACTTAGTGTTTGGAACCGATCGATGCATGTAAGGCTTGTTTGAAAGCTGCTGGATTATCGTGATATGCCATGGCATAGGCTTGTGCGAAGGGGATTTGTTTCTTGTTAAATTTCCGTTTTTGGCCCAAGTATTTGCGAGTTTGAGGGGGTGGTTTCACAAATTTGCGGAGAATGCCTTTGTAAGATTGAATAAATTCGTGCTGTAAAGGTGTTAATTTCCCTGGATTCTCTCGCATTCTGCTCATGAGTGCTTGCATATCCTTGACATATTCCTCAGGCAATTGATCGAGATGACGGTTAATTTTCTTTTTCGAGCATCCTATCCCTGAACTTAGGGATTTCAGTACATTGGTAAAGTCCTGACGTCGACTTGAACATGATTCACACTGACACGTCATTCTTGTCTATCATCCTCTATCCCACATAACTTAGTTTACATGGCGTTCACCAAATTCATGTAGCGTGCGTGGACGTCTGCATTTTGGTTGGTTAAGTGGGCAATAAACTCTTCCTTTTGAGTCAGCAAGTCACGCATGCTTTCCAATGTCTCATCCAAATAGTCTCCATTGCCATCTGTACGATTGGGTTCATGAATGTGTTGATTAAATGCCTCTTCCAACACGTGCAAGATGCGTTTGCGAGCATTTAAATGACGTTCATGGAGACGAATAGAATCGTTCAACAGTTGAACAATGGCGCTGTTTTTCAAATTGTTCAGTTGAATAATGTACTCGTGGGAGTTGTCAATGACAGGTGAATTGACTGGGTAAAACATTCTTTCCTCCACGGGGTGTGCGTCCATGGGTTGTTGAGAGGTTCCTACCCCTACTGAGTGTTGTTGTTGAGGGGTTCCTACCCCCACCGAGTGTTGTTGACGAGGTTCGCTTGATTCTTGTACCTCTGGATTTCCCACTGTGTTCGACATGGCTTGGACATAACTGTTGTGATCATTGACAGGACCTGGGTAGTTATCAAATGTCACATGACTTAGTGTAGGTTGAATATTCTCTAACGATAGAGGACTCATATCAATCTCATTCGCAGCCATGGCTAACACATCGGGCGGCAATCGATTCCATTCTTCTTGTATTTGATGGACCGTATGGGTGGGATCCGGGGGAGCATCCACTCTGGCTCGATCGTCAACCATACTTTTCACGACAGCTTGTAGCATAGTGTGAGATGGATCAGGTGTTGCTAAGGCGCGATGATCCGCTGGAGAAGGTTGAATGAGTGCTTCTAGACTATCGTCTGCATCTAAATCTGTATTCATAGGTTGAGGGGGTCGCAAGGGGATTGCACGACGTGCGGTGGGTGATAATTGACGATCTTGTCCTGTCAACGTAGAGGACACCTTCAAAGAGGATCTCGGAACATGCTGTTGAATAATATACTTGAGTTTGCTCACATTTTCTCCCTCCATTCGCTCGTTTAAAATATGGGTATGTTGACGCGCAAATTGTTGAGCTGTCTTCCTATCCACCGTTCCATCGAGGGTTTCCCCGCATAGACATGCATAGATGAACTCTTCACTTGCTTTGATCTCTTCTTTTGATTTATATTTTAGATGGTGTGAATTATAAATATGCCTTCTCAGACGATCTTTTTGATAAGGGCATTTACAGATAGGACATAGGGTTATTCTCAATTTTCGCAACGTCAGGGTCTCTTCACTTTCACGCGCTCCTCCCTTCATGGTTGATTTTTGTGGTGTGTTCCTGTGCATGCTTAAATACATTTGTTGGCCATTGAAACAAAATACTGAAATGAGCACAGATACGATTCAATGTCTCTTTGATATAAATAAGACTTGCTGCTGAAATCACACGTTTATGATACAGCTCTTGTACATAGGTCAAATGTTTTTCATTCATAAACTTCCATAGTGTGTCCTCATACAAAACGTCATCCTCAAAAATAGCCATGAGTAAATACACACGTCCCACGATGGAATAGCGGTCATTCAGTACCAATTGATTCAAATAGACGGTGGACGTGTCGGTAAACTCTTCTAATGTGGGGATATCATTGCCTCGGATGCGTTCATCGAACCAAAAATCAATAAGAATCTTCATCCGCGCTTGGTGCGAAGGAGTGGTCGAACTGTCTGTGGGCGTGATGTCCATCTTCCACGCGATCGTCTTTTTCGAAGATGTCTTGTCCGAATAGGGCGATGTCGTCTTTTTCGATAATAGGGTAGGAGTAACATGATCTTATTTGAGAGAGCGTGAGGATCCATAACTTAAATAGTCACTCATCGCGGTGAGTATGCGTACAATCTCTCTCAGAAGAAAAAGGAGTACCAGTAGCATGTTTTTCCAAATCTATCAACCCCAATAGCAGAATGCTTATCATATGGAAAAGCAACATGATTCATAAAACGACATTCTTTATTCATACTTAGTCTGCGTCGCTTACATATTCTTCTTCTTCTGATGTCCATCCAACAGAGAAATATTCAAAATTAAACGTTATACAATAGACACCAAGAATCTCTTTGTTATCACTGTCCATAAATTCATAGTCCCATACGTTCTTCAGTGAGGCTAAATAGTCATCCATTTCTTCGACGTCACTTTCATAATACCGTTCACTGGCACCCATCAATGGTGGAGAACCATTTCTTTTGTATTCATAAATCGTGAATGTATCCATGGAGAGTTCACATTCAGGCTTCACTTTGATCTTCTCCTTCACATAGGGAATCACTTTCTCCAACATCGCGTGCGGTTGACATGTCGTTTTCGGGTAAATAATGAGCTGATTTGGATAGGTGTACACGTGAAAGTCTTCCATCATGTATGTGTCTTGATCGTTTCTCCATTTTTACCTAGTTCTCCAATCGATAGGTGCTCCGACATGGAATGGGGCACGTCCAATGCTCTGTTCTGTGCTCTGAGCATGGAATGGGGCACGTCTAATGCTCGGAGCAGGGGATGGGGCATTTGCAACACTATAAAGCCAAGTCGAAAATGTTCCGCCTTCATAACACTCGTGAACATACAAGAAGATGGTTGATCTCAGCCGACTACCAAGACCAAGCACACTACCTTTATCGCCAGCCAGCCCATTACCTTCGATCAGTGATGACGATTTTCCTACGGATCTCCCATCCCACTGGGGCTCCTTTCCCGATCTGGACGGACCATATTCCCTCCCGCCAACACCACCCACCTTCGAAGGACCGTTTCACATCCCACCAACCCCTGAACTTTCTACGTCTAGTTTCAACGATCTCGGACCACCGAGTATGAGCGATGGTCAGGTGGAGGACTATTTGACAGCTGAGAAGGAGAATACCCCACCGAATGCAGCTGGCTATCCCGAACTGGATCTTAATCGTCATCCATTTCGCCGTCCACTGACTAATTTGAGTAGTCGGTATAACGTTAGAACTGAATTGCAAAACTTGGATGAAGCGGTTGCATTTTGGGACGACGTAGACTTTGTTGACGATTGGGTGTTTTAACTTGTGTATCTTTCTTCTTCTACTTCATATTTTGATACATGTATTCAATAAACATACATGGTAAGCTATGACTATTTTATTCAAGGGTGAACTGGGTTATAGGACATATCATGATAGAAGTTAAAATGAATGTTAAAGATTGAATTTAAGATTGGAAATCGATCATAAAATTTTACACGTTAGCATTATTTTAATGTTGAAAATGATTCATACAATTGAGAGTATTCCCAAGTCAATGATCATCAAAAATAACAGGTCATTGGAATAACATTTTATTATAGAGATGCACTTTCTTGAGTTATTTCACAACATGCATTATTCTTGCACAAGGTACGATGTTCGGCGTAGTCACTTAAGTTACAATAATGAACAATGTAAGACTTGTGGAGTTGTCCATTGTCCACCGTGGTTGATTCATGCATCACAGTGATGGGGTCAATCTTGGTCCAGGCCCATGCAGCTTCACAGGAATCATAATTTAAATACAGTGTATGCACATAAAGTCGATAGTGTAGTTCAAAGCAATAATGAAGAAGAATCTCGACCACATCTGACAGCGCACAGTGGTACCCATACTGTACTTTGGCAGCTTGCGTTTCTGTGAGTGCTTTCCCTCGGCGTAAATGTAACAGGGCTCGACGGTACGCTTCTTTCCCTTCATACTGGGAATGATTCATCCAGTGACATCCGCGACGCATATGTTCCTTGTAGCCAAGTCTATACACTTCACTATCCCGCATACATGAGGTGAAAATATTCCAATGAGAGTCAATGCGTTGAGACCATTCGGGGAGAGAAATACTATCCATGGTCACTTTTTCCAAGAGTTTTATGCTTTTCAACCAAGTTCTTTCCATCTCCGATAATCCATTCCCTACAATCAGTTCCGCGTCTCCATACTCGCGTGTCATTTCATGGACCCAGCAATTAAAACGGTGAATAATCACATTCTCTTCTGCACCACATTTCCCAATCACACGTGGGTTGAGACCATGAATAAATTGAGTCGCAAAAACATCACACCCCGGTGTCTCATGTTTGATAAAGTCATGGAAGCGCGATGTAATGGTCACATATCCAGTCGGTTTATCGTCTCTGGGCGTATAATGACACCAAATGGCAGCGACTTCCTGCATGGGATCTCCTTCCGTATCAAATACGATGAAATTGCGCACCGGCTTCTTCTGCTCCACCCACCATTGTTGTACTTTAGGATGATCAAATGTAATGGTATAAGAACCTTGCATGAGCTCGCCCAAGTGCTGAATCCGACGCATCGTGAAATGAATCTCGTCTTGTGTGTCTCGACTTATATACCCGTCCCTAGGGTGGTGTACAACATGATTGGTTTAGCGATGATGACGTCTCCTTCGACGTTTTCCTCCTCCTGATATTTTATTCGCTAAAGCACTTACGCCTGCGGCACCGGCTGCACCCGCTGCTCCCAACGCTGCAGCTTTCCCTGCGGCAATAAGTGCAGGGACGAGGGGGAGTAAAAATGGGAGGATGCCTCCTCTTTGTTTACGACTCCCGCGGTAGATTCCACCCTTTTGTCTTCGACTTCCACGGTAAATACCCCCTTTCTGACCTCCGCCTTTTTGACGACGGCTTCCGCGATAAATACCTCCACGTTGCATGATTGCTGTGTTAGGATAGATGACTCTACTTAGTTCTTACGCTTCCCAATCAGAACTTAGTCACAACAATAGGAGAATGATCACTACATTTATTCATCATCCAAATCTACATTATACGTGAACCAATTCAATTGGTTCTTAAAAACAATGGGATTCAGAGGTCTCCCTCGTTTCTTACTAAAGTCAAATGAATATTTGCGTGGGTCCCGATTTCTATTCTCTGGTCGAAGCGAGGCTTGGGGGACACTGTTCACTTCCTTGGGTGGATTCGGTTGACTCTCATATATCCGTTTCAACTTTTCGCGCTGATTTTTCCATATTTTCTTGGCCATATGCTCCTTATGCAGCGAGATAAATTGACGGACCTTCTCTTCCTCCACGTCACGGTGCAGCATCTCACCACAGACACACATATAGACAAAGTTGTCGATTGCCTCATTCGTCTTGCTCCACGACGGATTCCATCCACACACCTCCTTATGTTTTTTGCAAACATGTTCCCATAAGAAAAATGCTTGGTACATGTTATGACACCAGGGACAGCGTGCCAACTTCACTTTTGACAAGTCGTACAGATATGAATTCGTACTCTCCGGCTCCACTGAGCGATTCGGGTCCAAGGGTTCGGTGGGCATATACATGCTCAAATAGGGACATAAATGTTCATTCCATTCGTTCTCCTCCTCCTGAATCTTCTCATCACAGTACCTGCACCGACCCACACATGGATGTTTATGGTAAGCTTCCATATTATAGTCTTGTTTGCAAAGCAGGCAGGTGAACTCACTCTCCTTGTCGCCCCAATAACCTCTATCCAGTGAGCACTGATGATCGGTAGTCCACCATTTCCCACAACGATCGCAATACTCCTTCCCTATCTCCTTGCGTCCATGACGGATGCATTGTGAAAACAGTCGGAAGCGTTTATTGCAAAACTCGCACTCATAATAGGGTTGAGGGCGGGGACGGACTGTGGTTCGCCTCTTCTTTGTTGGTGGCTCCATTATATCGTGGTTCAATCATGTATCTTACGTAAACAATGAACCAAACCCAATGTCAATCTGCATACACAAGATTCCTCCAAAATAATGACACTCCAGTTGAGAACGTAACTTCTTCTGCAACGAATCGATCAGTTCTTCCACGTCCCAATCGTCACCAATGTTCAAATAGCGATAGGACACGTCCAATGCATCTTTGGGGAACTTTGCAGATGTTCGAATATCAAACAAGAAGCGTGGTCCATACAGTATTACATTCAGCAACTGAATACGAAGCTCTGCAATAATCTTCTCCAACGACACACTCTTCTCCTTTGTCGGAATAATATACAGTGTATTACAGTCTCGTTCCACAATAAAGTCTTTCGATGAATAAGGTGTATAGGATATCTCCTCTTTGGGATGACGTGTCGCAGCCAGAGAGCGTAACGTTGCTGTTGTCGGCATAGGATGAGAATGAATTTCTCTGACAGCGCCTTTCCTTATATACCGTGCGGTGACTCATCACACGTGCTCGGCGCCGCGTGCTCCGATTGGTGCTCCGTGCTCAACCCCCAAGTGCGCCGATGCGTGCTCTGATGCGTGGGCGTGTGCTCTGTTTCCTGTCTTCTTCGCTACTGATGCGTGGGCGTGTGCTCCGATAAAAGAGCAGGGCATGTACTTAAGTGCAAATGCTGGAAAAAGGGGCTAGAATTGGCTACTGTTGTAGACTGCCACACTGCGAGCAAAGCAAACCAGAGCGATTAATACCTCACGGACATACGTTTGCTCGAGACGCTCGGTGCGCTCGCGTTTGCCTTGCTTTCAGTGTGGCTGAGGCCTAATGCACGACAGCGTAGAGACCGCGAAGCGGTCGAGACGCTTAAGGACTGTTTCACATATGAGACTTTTTGCAACGCGATTGTCGCTAAAGTTTCGAACTGGCCTTTCACATTGGACTTCGATTTCTTCGACTGTCAATCATCATACAAACCATTTCAATCTCTCCATTTCATGAGACATAGAAAGTCGATGTGCCTTAGCCTATTGGAGAAGGGTGCGAACCAAAATTACTCTGAAGGTAGGCTTCAGTTGTAATTGTTCTTGTTTTCATCGAAATCAGTAGGAAATTTGCTTTCAGAATATCTAAAATTTATTACATAGTTCGCTATAATATTCAAAATCAGAATAATATAGTCATATATCAGCAATTTTGTCTCGCCGTCTGCTCTCCGTAGTAGACATGTAAGCTCATTTGATAGACATAGAAATTTCAGCAACCCATTCAAACTGCTCATCGATAAAAGTGGTCGATTGCGGCATCTATTCACAGCACAAGTCAACAAATGTTCACGAAGAGACCACTTTCATCATATCAATAAGAAATTAACAGCTTTCACAATCTACTGCATCTATTGTCAATATCCACTTCTTTTGCAAGTGTTCCAGTCTTGTCAATCAATAAAGCATAGTGTATTGGCAGGGCCCTCTGGGAGTCTTGCATGTTATGAAAATAATTCTCTCCATGGTGGAAGCCATGCGAGTCATCAACTTCTTCATATTCTGGGAATCATTTTGGTGCATAGAAATAAACTGTTTATCTGAAACTCGCTAGAATGGAAATTGACTCAAGGTCGCGGCACATCCGGGGGAACTAAGTTGGGGCATGAAGAACCAATTAAAACCTTCGACTGACCTTCGACCTTTGACTGATTCTAACCCAATGATACAGACGTTGGCAGGTGCATCTAAGTGAAAATGCGTGCGATTTATGTGCCGTTATTGTGCATTGCATGAAGCTTAATTTCCATTCTAGAGGTTTTACTGTTGTCAATTTCTATGTTTTGGTGTGTGAATCACCAAAATCCGAGCACTGACGGCTGAGAAAGAAGTCAAAATGTAAATTGGTGACATGAACTGTCTTCAGTCGTCGTCGATTGCACGCGCATGAAAGACACTATTGTTTGACGTTTGCGAAGGTCAATAACCTCAACACGTTCGAACTTCAAATGCATTACTTGTGATAGAATCTGTTATACTTAATGAAAATTAACAATTCGGAATGCGTTTTAATCACCGTAATATACAGCCCGTTTCATAAAAAGTGGATCATCCTAAAATTTGACTAAATAAAACATAAGCATGATACAGAAAGCATTTTTCATGTTATTTCATGTTCCTAATATATTTAAATGTCCTTATATAATCTGATAAGCTATGAAACAGTAACGGTTCTTAAGAAGCTAATATTTTGTGGCCCTACCCTTATTGTCAATGACATTACCAATTCGTCTAGGCATTGATTCGATGATATCGTTGATTTTTGAATGATCTAACTTTCTCCACTCTCTTTTTAACAGTGACGTAAGTTGTGATACGCCATCTGTAGGTAGCAGTGAACGACGGACGTTACGTTTTAGAATACTCCATACATTTTCTATGGGATTCAGATCAGGAGAACGAGCTGGCCAAGATAATGTCCTAAGCCCTAATTGAGACTCGCATAAGTTGACTCTACTACTCCTGTGACACGTTTTGCGTGGACGGCCAGAGCCCTCTTTACGACAGAGTCAAAAATCATCATTATGCCATCGATGCACATTTGTGTAAGGGACATTTAGTCGCTTGCTTGTAGCTCTCAGAGAAAACCCTAGTTTTGGCAAGGCTGACACTTTGCCTTTTGTGAATGCGATCTCGTTATTGTTCATTTGTGCTTTGTATTGTTTTCAACCGGTAAGAGATAGATTTCTAGCTGAAAGTAATCAGGAGTGCTGCCAACACCACCGCAACGAAGTCAGGAAGCTATGGAACATGAAGTCCAGTCAATCACATGTAGCAGTTACATTATTGTTGATGAATAATGGTGCTATACTGGCTCTGATTGACCGATTTTCTTTATTTTTGTTTTGCTTGATAGAACTTGCTTGTAGAACAACATATTACATAACAAAGGAAACAAATGTAATTTTATAAGAGTGAGGTATGATTTTGTGTAACATTGCTAAATGAAGATCAAACTATCTACTACTTTTTTTATCTATAACAGGAAAACAACTCAATATTCATGCTTGAAATTTCAAACAATGATATTAGTAAGCACAACTGACGTATCTTCCAAATTTCAGAGAAATTCGTTCAAGATTGGCGGAGTTAGACAAAGTCGAAGTTAAGACGATGTTTAAGGGTGATCCATTTTTTATGAAACAATCTGTACTACACTCAGAAATGTTCTCAGATTGACGCTATGTTCTAGATCGTTAGTCCGTCAAAACTCAAAATCACCTCAAAATCACGCGATTTCCAAAAGAATTCTTGCGGCAATTTATTCGCTTTTAAAACGCGCGACATGTGTGAAAGGCTCCATAGGCTGCAATATTACCCTGGCAATCGCGCGACTGTGCTATTGTCTTCGATGGACATGGCTCTCCAATTGTCTCTGTTGGCCATTATTCCACGGAAAGGGGATTGCGAAGGCTATAATTTCTCTCCATGGTGGACGCCAGGAGCATCATCAGCTTCTTCATACTATGGAGATCAGTTTGGTGTGTGGATCACTGAAATCTGACCACTGACGGCTGAGAACGAGGTAAAAATGTAAATTGGTGACGATGATTGACTTCAGTCATAGTTGTTTAGTGCGTGCATTGGCTACTAAAGATAAGCGATCCTACCCGAAACCCTACCCGAACCCGAGCCGACCCGAAAACTCGAATGCTCGGGTTCGGGTCGGGTTCGGGTAGAGAAATTAAGAAGTCGGGTCGGGTAGGATTATCTCTTTTATCCAAAACCCGAAATAACCCGAAGTCGGTTTTTTTTTCGGGTTGGAGCATACAAATTTGAAAAATGTTTCGAACTTTAAAAATCATTTTCTGTGAAGTTAGTACTGCTTCATGTGTACCTGTAGTGTAATGAAGTTTTTCAAGAAATTGTGGCTTATCACATTATTCTCATTGTGAATTATTGATCTAATAAAATACGCGATAAATAAAATAAGAAGCGCTACATATTTTGCTTCTAAAGCAACGAAAGATCATTATCAAATTAATTGAATCTGTTCTTGTGGTCTACAAATGCCTCATTCTCATAATGACATGTAGATCGTGATTCGCAGGATGGACGGAAAGAAAGGAAAATTAATTTGAGACAAGCTTTACACACGAACGGAAGCTTAACTATACATCAAATACACATGTATTATATAATTGAAATTTTAGCATCTATCTGCAGAATTATGCTCGGACCTTGACATCTTCATTAACATTGAGAATCAAAGTGTCTCAATCAGAGTTTTGAACAATCACAGTATGCTGCAATACCTATAATATATCGCGAAGTAGTCGACTTTTTTGTAAGGATTCCTGATTTTTCATGTATTGTAGGTTATATTAATTTCGTGGGTAATTATGCTACTTATTTAGTATTTGTTTGAATTCTTTATTAGCATAGAGAAAATAATATACTAACTACTACGCATTTTAATAAAATACTAAAATAATACCGCTAAAAAGTTTGACTACCGCCCGGTATCACATTAGGATCAAGCATCAGCTTTATATATAGATATGTTTCTGATTTTTCGAATATAATCGGGTCGGGGTCGGGTTCTCGCACTCTTTGTCGGGTTCGGGTTGAAATTTTGTTCGACTCGGGTATCCGAATTTTTGGAACCCGACGCTCATCTTTATTGGCTACAGTATTGTTGATTTACACTAAGTTCAAGAACATCAGCACGTTGGAAATCAAAGATATTATTCCAGATAGAATCGGTTCTACTGAACGAAAATTAGCAATTCGGAATGCGTTTTCATCGCCACATCATACTGAACTCAGACATGTTCTCATTTTGACACGATCTTAAAGATCATTTGTAAGTCAAAAACAAAATCACGTGATTTACTCTCGGCAAAATGAAAACGCGCGACATGTGTGAAAGGCTACATAGGCTGTAATGTTAAGCAAACAACCTCGCAACTTCCGTGCTGCAAAAAGTCGCATGTGTGAAACAGTCCTACTGCGTGCATCAACTAACTAAATGCTACAGTCCACTGTGCATTATGACGCCACGCTGCGCAGTCGAATCTGTAGCGATGGACATCGAAAACAATGGATCATGTGCTTTTGCATGACAACTGATTAACCTACATGTATTCATGAAGTCATGAAGTAAATTGCTTTTGAATGTTTGCTTTCAAATAACACATCTGTGACTAATTTATGATGTACAATAAGTGCAGACATTGTAATGCGTCACATGAACGTCGTGCAATAATATTTATCAAATATGCACGACATTCTCTTATTTCATTAATGCACGGCATGCGCTATTATAAGATCGACCAAGGAAGGTGTTGGACACCGAAGATCTGAAGAGGATCTGTAGAAGAGACTTTATGATGAGTGGGTTCCCGTAGTGAGTTCCCGCTGTGTGGGTTCCCCTAAGTAGGCTGACACCGAAATTGCTGCATCAGCTTCTTTCATGAAATCTTTTCTTTCTCCCAGTCTCCATGTCGGTCGTTTGTCTCCGCATTTCTGCGAGCATCTCTTTCATATGTCGAGTTGTCTAGCTACTTAACTTTCAATTTTCTATTGATGTTTGAAATATGAAACTGGGCATCATTTATGGAAGACAATTCAATGTATCATAGGAGAATCTACTATTGATACTTTATAAGTGTAATATGCTAATACACGTTATGTGCTTCTTTTTTAAGTCTCAAGGCATCTGAACAATGTCATACTCGACTGGTAGTACAGATCTAAATCTTATAGAGAACATATTGAGTGTTAATAACGTAATATTCGTCTGCTTCAACCCGCGGATGGTAAAGAATGGCACTGACCTCATTGCGTTCTAAAGAGAGTGTGGAGAAATATGCACCAGCAACTTATCTCATTGATCATCTAATGCAGGGGTGCGCAACCTTTTACATTTTTCGTCCAGCATTTCGAAGGCCAAACAAATCACGGCCGCACTTAATATGTTTGCAAACAAACTAGGTCAATAACCAATCCTTTATGTATGTCACCACTCAAATTAGCTTTCCCTGATGAATGACGCAGAAAAAAATTGCATAAAGGCCTACTTCGTAAAGAATGAGTTAGTAAGTTACCCACATACGATCGACGGTCATTTTTTACCTGAAAATTTTTAAGCTTAAGGTGTTATTAGCACTTAAAAAGCTGAAAACATGTTTTTGTAAGGGCAACCGAAGGAGAAAACACTTTACTAAGCAACTGTAATAATTCATAAAGGAATCACGAGCCATACAAAATTCATTCATTCATTCATCACTGGGCATTCACTCGTATATAGGCCTACGCATTTCTAGAACCTCGTATATAAGCCTGCCTACCTTGCTTTCTTATTGAAGTTATAAAGTATCTTATTATCACTAATCATAGAGTTCTTTCGCAACCCAAAACGTGAGCTTTGAATTTAATAACAAATGTGATGAAGGAAAAACACAACTGAAATTTTAACATATTTTATTTCTGAAAATGCACAAAATCTAAATAGGTAGAAACACTATATCCGGTAAAAAAAGTTACAATTTACAATATCTTACGATTCAATCCGTTGTTTCACAAAAGTACACAACACTACCGCTCCAGAAACTGATCTAGCAGGCGTCCTTATTGACGTCATGGACTTGAAGCTAACGCGCGCGCGAACGATTCGATCAAACTACAATTGTTACTTTTGTTTCTTTTAGCTGATGACTCTAGCCATGAATGCACATGAATGTAACATCCCTAAAATATTCTATTCATGAGTTATCGAACTGCTTGACCGCTTTCATCGCGCCTGCGGACGCACATTTTTCCAAGCAGCATGGGCATAAAGGTATTCGACAGTTACAAGGTGACTAGTATGCTACTATAATGACGATTGTTTTTCGATTGCCTTGAACTCCAGAAATGTTTGCAATATTCTTTTTCATTTACTTCTCATTGTCACGGCCGCACTTTGCCTCTGCTACGGCCGCAGGTTGCGCACCCCTGATCTAATGGAATCAATTTAGATGCAAGTCAGGGTATAGGATCATAAAGTCAGTGCAGTAATCCATTGAGTATTTTGCTTTTAATTTATTTTATGAAATATATTTTTCATTTCGGCATACTTCATTCAGAGAGATGTTATTCAATACATTGACGGACTCTTGAGCACACTTACATCAACATTTCGATCAGCAAAGACAACACCCCTGAATAATTTCAATCGAGATTTATAATAAACATTCTATGAGTCAGTGTTGACTTTCTTGATTGGAAAATGCACAATCAACCTTTTCTGTAGTCTATTGATAATATATCCATCACAGTGATTTACTTCGGCAAATTCATTAATCATTCAATACTGTTTTCTTGCTTTGTTTTGCCCAACAATTATCACGTTTGATCCTTTCAAATGATATTTTCTTACTAATGCATGAAATGACACATCATCACATCATCCCACCTTCGGTTGAACTGGTTGACAAATAATAAGCCACTAAGTAATGCTATGAAAAATAAGGTAGTAGTGAATAGGTTTGTGACGGAATATTAAGTAGGCTAAGACAATGCCTCTGAAAAAATCTTGTATTTTCAATATTTCGTGAACCTTCTCAACATGTTGATCAATTTACAGGAATTCCACTGCAAATATCGATTGTTGAAGTACAGAATATAATAACTACGTTATCAAAGTACATTTAAGTGAACTTAAGGGGAAAACATCAACCAAGCATGTGAAAAATTAGTTTATTTTAGTTAAATTACATTTTAAATTCAGTTTTGTAATTGTGAACAATTAACAAGATTATTTCATTTATTGATATTTTGTTAGAGATCCACTATCAATTGTCAGTTAGCCTGCTCAAAACGTTAACCTGATCAAAGCGAATTTAATTTTAAGGTCATGCTGCTCCCTTGATGACGCACTTCCAAATAAAGAAAAGTAATACCGCAACATAACTTTGCGTTTTTTCAAGATGAAAAATTATTTTCTTATTATGAAGGAAGTATATTCCCTTTCTAAGGAAGCATATGAGATGGACAAAAATATTTTGCAGAAGGTGAGTTGTATCAACAATTGCGGTCCGCAACAGTAGATACAAGCTTACACGAAAACAAAAAAAGTTAAAATTGTGTCGTGCTGATCCTATTTATTATTTGAAGAATCACCTACATTATTGAATAATTCTGAGAATTAACTGAGAATTTCAATTCTTCAGAATTTTATAACATGATTGATGCAATCAATCGAAGTTTGCCTACTGTTAAACACGATTTTATTTCATGCGTGTGTTTATATATTATATATTATATATATGTAATCATATAATCATATGTAAGTATTATATATTATATCATATCATACTAAAGATATGATACTGTATTCAAAAATATCAAATATGTAAACAAAAATGGGAAATTGCCGTCAGCCAAAAACAAAATGGCATAAATCAGCTTCAATATATCATGTATATTTTGCATAGTAGCTAATAAATCTTTATCGCTCTGATGAAAGTGACTGCATTGAGTTACATTGAGTTACTACTAAAATTTCTCCGTATGAGCAATATGCCATATAATGTTTGTCAGTTAACTACGCACACACGGTCAGGAGATGCCAACCCTTGATGCGAAAAGATGTTCGTAGATCAAGACTAGATTATCGGTAATTAATATGTTGCTACTTACAAAATTGGTGCCTTTACAACATGGCAATGGTAACTTACAGGAGTAGGCATCATTTTTTCATTCATTTTGCCATATCATTATTTTAGGACCTATGCCTTCCTCTGGCATGATCATGATACAAACAAACATATGTGTGCTTTGCGTGATCTTAATTAAACCATGTATCTCAAAAAATGATCTTAAAATTGCATGTAAAACCTTTTATGAGTAAACTTTTATTAAGTCTTTGAACATTGTTGCCCACTATCGCTGGGTTGTCATATAGTGATGCTGCTCCTATTGAATCACTTCAACGCCAATGTCATCATCTGCTGTAACCACAGAATTAGATTGTTTAATCGCATCACTTTGCTAGAAGTGCAAACTGATTCAAACAAATGGCACATGCAGGAACTTTAATAAGTGGGCAAAAAGAAATTCTTGATACCTTACAATAGGAAAAATAGTCGTGCGTCGCTTGCGGATTGCTCTGAATTCCTTCAAAATGCTCCGATCGCCACGATTCCTTTAGATTCGAAGAATTCAGATCATTGCGCAAAAGTTTTCTCGATAATGTTGGGTCCTCCCAGTTAGCAGGCGCATGAAAAAACGCTCACAAACTTCTCTGTAGAACTTCACATCGACTGTGTCTCTTTGCTGTGGGATCCGGTTGATAACAGTCACTGAAACTTTGCACAATTTGGCGTGTTTAATGTTGAACTGGCTGGTCATTGTTCGATTGTTATGGTATTATGTCAGCAGATTGTGGCATTTCATTAGCGTTACATGTTCCAATGTTTCCCTTCTAGTCAAACAGAAGAAGAGACGACCTGTCTAATTCTGTGGCTGTAACGAATACCGAAGCGCCTACCCGGAGCGTACCCGTTTTAGTATGGATGACTTGACTGATAGATTTTTCCACAACGTGATGGAAGCCGGCCTCATTTTTCACGAAATTTGCCAACCATGTATCGTGCAGGTTGCTAGTTGCTTTCCAAAATTCGTTCCGTCGACGTATGAACTCGTTTGTGCTGTATGCCAATAGACGCTTTAATGGTCATTCTTGTCGCTGATCTCATTCTTCCTCGATATACTGTATTTCTCCATATGTCATTCCTTATGTTACTTTGATTTATCTTCCGATTTTCGTTTTGAAGAATAAATATGCATATTATATTATCATAACTGTGAATAGAACCTCATCAAATGGGATGTATAATCAGCTTAGATAGCGGGCGTAATATGTCATGTTTTTTATCGAATTCCAATTCCACGGATACCAAAGTCTATCTATATCCACCTCCGGTGCAGCTTTCATGCTAAGGTAAGTTGGGAAACACCAGGTTCGTCTCCCTGCTGGTATTAGGGTAACCTGTAACCCATTCTTCAGCTTTAAGTTGGATAAATCCAATGAGATCGGACTAAAACTGATTTTAGAGAGGTACTTAACTATCTACCATCGGTCAATCTTCTCGAGATTATGAAAATGCCCTAGCCAAATATACTGTTTCCAAGTGGGATGCTCATAATTCAAGGTAATAATATTTTCGGAAAAATGCCACTTGTTCTTATAAAATAGTTGGCTTTTCGCGAGCCTTCGACCGCTGCCTGCTGTCTTAATCATGCAAAGTGAATTTTGCGTCTATATACTGAGCATGCATTCAAGACTGACTTCGCATATCTCATCACGTGATATAGAATTACAGGTTTGCACCGTTACAGTTGACGGCAAGTTAAAACCAAATGTCTTTATGTTGCTACTTGTGAAAGTAAATGTAGAAGTGTCACAAAGCAATACTTGTGAATGTAAATAAGTAAGATGAATGAATAATAATAAAAAGTAAGAGTCAATGAATAACAGAGTTATTGCTGCACAAAGAAATCAGTGGATTCCAAATATCACTGAATTGATAGCTACCATCTCGGTTGGAAATCGTGTCACGATTTGAGTGTATGTAGATTGCCTGCTTGATTTTTCTGCGATGCAGGTTGGATTCAGTGGAAATGATTTTTGCAGGAAAAGCAGGAGCATGGGAGTGTTCATGGACAATGTTGGGAAACTGCTGACCGGCAATTAATTGATTTTATGTCTCTTTGGTGCTCCTAGGGCAAAAGACCGTTCCAGGACACCATAAAATTAAAAAAAATAGTATCTTTAAAAACGACATAAATTCATGAATTTAGACCCTTTTTCAGGTTTTTAAGACCTAAATTCATAAATTTAGTCCATTTAAAAAGTATCATTTTTTGAAAAAATAGTATTTTTAAAAACGCCCAAATTTATGAATTTGAACCCTTTTTCAGGTTATGAAGACCTAAATTCATAAATTTGGGCGTTTTTAAAAATACCCAATTTTCAAATTTTCCAAAATCTCAAATTTGAGAATTACAATTTTCTCGCTTAAATCATGACCGTTCAAGGACACGAAAATCATAAAAGTTGAGAATTTCAAATTTGAGAATTACAATTTTTTCTCTCTCTTAAATCATGTCCTATAATTGATGTGCGGGTCTCCGATGTATTCAAAAATTCTTCTCATATCCAAGTGTAAGAATATTTTACTTTGTGCTTGCAGATGTATGATTTCCCTTGTTAACTTCTGAATTCTTCTCCGCTTTGTCTCCAATCGAACAGATCTTTCAGTAGATCCAACCATTGTGATGATAAGATTTAAACTAAGATTGTAATGTGTCACGTTTTATGAAGTGTGTGTGTTTAAATAGCAAGTGAAAATTATGAATGGTGATCTAAGCAAAGCGGCATTGTAGGTGTATGAAGTTTGCTTGACAACATACGGGTATGACATGACGCGTATGATTAAATGTACTTGAATGACAATGAGGAAATTGCACCGCATTGTAAATCATTTCATCGGCCATAACGCGAGCCAGATCCAAAACCAAACTACCGACCAAAACCAGAAAAGTTGTGGTTTTGGTTCGACAGTCGGTCTCGACTATCGATACTGCGATATTGTATTGAATGCTTGCTATAACAACAGAATATTCCCTCAAAGCAGAGAATGAATTAATAGATTGCTTTTATGCTATTAACGCCATGTTATGAATGCACAACCCGTATGATCCCTAAAACAATCATGCGGTTTGAGAAATGTGGTAACAGATGTTGCCATTGTCTTAATACAGATAAAACAAACAATATCCTCTTAATGAGAGTTCATAAAAATAAAATGTAACAATGTAACGTTTTAATTTAGATTAAATTAAATCATTTCAAAACCGAATAAGTAGTAAGGAAAGTCATCATTAGAGAACAGTTTTAAATCAATACCCCCTCCCTTCTGACTAAGTAGTAAGGAAAGTCATCATTAGAGAACAGTTTTAAATCAATACCCCCTCCCTTCTGTCTTCTAGGGGTCCCTTAAGAAATTTTTTTATTATAAAATGAGCAACATAAATGAGTTTTTTAAAATTATATGGAACACAAACAACAACGAATTTCGATTTAAAGAAAATCGCAAATCAATTGGGAATAAAGAATTTTCATGTTCTAATGAGAGACGAATTACAATTCCTAAAAAATAAGCCAACAGGAACCTTCAGTTCCCAGAACAAAGTTCCATCAATAACTATAACTTTCATAACAAACCTTCATACGTCAGATGAAAAAGGAATACATTGGTCTGCAGGTATCCTTAATAAAAATCGAGATAATTACTATTTCGACCGACCGGAGGCTGAGAACTATTGGTTCGACTCTTGGACTATTGGTTCCACCTACAAACGAAGTCAAAAAATTACTTGGCAATGAAATTTATAATACATTTCAAATTCAAAAACCAGGAACTACTTACTGTGGTCAATTATGTCTTTATGTTTTATTTAAATTACAAAAAGGAGTACCATTTCTTGATATTATGTTAGAATTGAACGAACCGTAAGTTCTATGGCTACGCCTAACAAGGGAATTTCATTCCCGAAACGTTAGTTCCAATAATAATGATAATGATAATTAAAAATCAGTTCGTTGTAATTCATTTTGATAAAATCGGCCTCTGATATTTTCATCATCTAAATCTTTGATTTCGTAAGTAATCGGATAAGTTTGGTTTATTTTACAAACTTCAAATATTTCTTTAGTCCAGTATCCGACGAAGCCTTTTTCAAATTTATTCTTATATTTAAATATTCTAACTCTATCTCCAATTTTTAAATTTCGGCTTAAGTTTCTGCAAATTCGGATTACTCTCATTCAAATTATTGATTTCGTTCGAATGAATTATTTTCGAATATTTTCTTTCGTATTAAATCAGAATCGTCAGAAGCCTTCTTTGGAGTTTCCTTCAATACCTGAATGAACTTTTATTATTATACTCTTCTACAACTCCTGGTAATATCTTCAACCATTTCTGATTTCTTTGCTCAGTCAAATAAATTCTTGAAT
>CAJQUW010010683.1:0-22872 GCA_907163375.1 Prostheceraeus crozeri
CCACAAAGAAGAATATTTGTGTGACACTGGTGGTGCATTTTCTGTTATGGAAGTGATAATTGAAAAGTGCACTTAATAGGCTTCAACAATGAATTACGGTAATTTTTGCCATGAATCAGTGTAGTCAACATCCTAAATTGAATTTGGCATAAGTCGATTTTGTCAGCCAGATGAACCTCAGAGTAGGTTCGTACCGGTATGGCTTTTATTGTTTTTTCTTCACTGGTATAGCGAGCTTGATTTTCATTGTCTGCCCTTCCACCCAACAAGACATTTGCTAATTTGATTTTGGAATGATAGCTGCACTTAACACATGGATGAACAAAGATTCAGTGTGGGATGATGGTGTTTTAAATATATTAAACAGAAATTATATTACCGAAACAACCGAATTAACTTTGTGTGAAAATGGCTCGCCGGGAAATTTCTTTAATTGTATTGAGTAATCTCACCGATTAACATTAGCATAGAAGTTAAGGCATAAGTTAGATACATGGTTAAAAAACTCAAATTACGCGCTCAATGATTCAGCATGACGCGAATGTCTGTGATTGGTCAGTGTCAAGGTCATTGAGATTGATGACAATAAACAGTTACGAATACAAACAAATACATGTAACTCTGACAAATTCTCCCCCTTCAGTTAAGGATATAGTCTTGAAGGTGAGAAGGAACACGAACTTTTCTTCTTTGGGAAGTTGTCTCCGACGCATCATCTCGTGGCTGAGGATTAACCAACCGAATTAACTTTGTGTGAAAATGGCTCGCCGGGAAATTTCTTTAATTGTATTGAGTAATCTCACCGATTAACATTAGCATAGAAGTTAAGGCATAAGTTAGATATGTAAAAACTCAAATTACGCGCTCAATGATTCAGCATGACGCGAATGTCTGTGATTGGTCAGTGTCAAGGTCATTGAGAGTGATGACAATAAACAGTTACGAATACAAACAAATACATGTAACTCTGACAAATTCTCCCCCTTCAGTTAAGGATATAGTCTTGAAGGTGAGAAGGAACACGAACTTTTCTTCTTTGGGAAGTTGTCTCCGACGCATCATCTCGTGGCTGAGGATCTCTGTCAACTCCTGAATTCTCCCTGATGTTATTTGATGTATTTTGAGGCTTGGAGAGAGAAATCCCTATCCAAGTTAGATCTTGAAATTTGGACTTGGTCGATGTTGCGAGTATGCGAAGTCCCGTAAATTCTTCATCCATAATCTCCACCATCGATTGCCCGACTTGACGCACTATGACCCCTTTAGAAGGACGATTGTCATTGCATCGGTAGAAAAACATCACTCCAGCCATGGTATCAGTGGACAGATGAAGTCCTGAGATTCTCTCCCTTTGAACATGAACGAAGGAAGTTCTCTTGGTTGTCGCATGCTCGGCGTTCCGGTTATTGCATGAGGAAGTTGTCGATGGTCCGCTTCAGATCTTCCATGAGTTGCAGGCTGACTGCTCTTGATTGCGTTCTTGATTGTTTGAACGAACCTCTCGGCAAGCACCATTCGAGCAGGGGTGTCGCGGAGCAGTGATAAAAGCTGAATGATCCCAACTGACTTGAGGGTCCACTTATGTAGTCCATGTTCAGTGAAATGAGTCCCCCGTTGTCCGTAAACGAGTACGTTTGGGATACCTTCCCTGGAGAAGAATTTTCGGAGGGCAATCTTTGTAAATTCTGCATTGGCGGATTGTGTCACGAAAACCTCTGGGTATTTGCTGTAGCTATCTTCTATGACCAGCGCGTATTACTTGTTCAGAAAGGGGCCACAGTAGTCAGCATGGATTCTTGACATGGGCGAATATGAATTGGTCCACGGAGTCCATTTGGGATGTGTCTTGGGCTTGACTTGCAGACATTTTTCACAACTGCTTAAATGTGAGTTGATGTCAGCATTGATGCTAGGCCACCAGCATAGGGATCTTGCAAGAGATTTCATTTTATCCCGTCCCATGTGACCGTCGTGTAGATGAGACAGCATCAAGCTCTGACAAGCAGGAGGAATCAAAATCTTATCATTGAGGGAAATCACACCATCCACCGCTATTGACAACTCTTCCCGATGTCTGTAGAGCTGCGGAAATCTTTTCTTCGCACTTTGAGACCATCCATTTCGCAAACCAGAAAGCACGGAACCATAAAACGGCTTTTGTCTCTGATATGATGAAGTTACGATCGAATGGAAGTGGGTGAGTTGTAAAGCATTCGAAGGTGTCAACGGATTCAACCGGTCCAAAACTCGAATAGCGGGACAGAAAATCAGCATGTGGAATGCGTTTTCCTGGCTGATGCTGAATTGTGTAGTCATAGGCAGAAATTTCGAGTGCCCAGCGTTGCAACATATTTGAAGTTGTCTTTGAAGCCGAACTTGATGGAGAAAATATGTACTCGAGTGCCTTGTGGTCGGTTATGATCTTGAACCTTGAACCGAAAACGAACTTGTGCAGGGCGTTGGAGAGCCCATTTGAGGGCTAGCGCCTCCTTCTGAGTCTGCGAATAACCTTTTTCAGCTTGACTGAGTCGCCTCGACACACAAATGACAGGAAGATCGTTCTGTTCTAGAATAGCTCCAAGACCGACTTCAGAAGCATCAACAATGACAGTGCAGGGCAAACCGGGCTGAAAACTCTGTAACTTGATTCCATTCACCACCTGCTCGATTAGACTGTTAAAACAACTGTCGTGAATTGAAGACCACACGTATGTACTGGATGAACTTGAGGAGAGTTGGAATAAGGGTTCAGCCTTCGTGGAAAAGTGAGGAACGAACTTGCTGTAGTACTGGATGATTCCTAGGAAGCTTCGAAGCTCCTTCACATTCGTAGGACGAGGAGCATTTTTGATAGAATTGACTCGAGCTGCATCTGGTGAAATGCCACTGCCGCTGATGACGAATCCGAGGTAGTGAATTTTTCTCACGCAGAAAATTGATTTTTTCGAGTTTATCTTTACATTGAAAATTGATAAGCGCTCGAACAATTAGAGTAATTTTTCATCATGCTCTTCTTTGGTGTGACCATAGACCAGGAGATCGTCTTGATAGGATTTTACACCTTTGAGCTTGCATATGATTGCATCCATGGTTTGTTAAAATAACCCTGGCGAAATGTTCAAGCCAAATGGGAGGAAATTACATGTATAGTGGAAAAGTCCCCAACTTGTGTTGATCGTTGTTACTTCCTTTGAATCTTCGGCAAGGGGAATTTGTAGAAATGCATTGGTCAAGTCAATCTTCGAGAAGTAAGAGCAACCCTGCAGATCTGTAAACATCTCTTCCATGCCAGGAGTAGTGAAAGAGGTCAACTTCAGGCTTTGATTGGCTGTAATGCTGTAGTCTCCGCAGATACGAAATGACCCGTTGGCTTTCCGAACCGCAACAATTGGGGTAGCCCAGGCACTTGATTTAGTGGGAGACAGTATACCTTCATCAACTAGCTTGTCAATTTCTTGCTTAACTCCGTCACGAATTCCAAACGCGAGAGGTCTAACTTTGCAAAATTTCGGTGGAGCTGAGCATTCGAGGTGAACCGGGTCAACTTTCATACCACCTTGGTAGTTTCTGCAGAGATGGATTGCATTGCGGACTTCGCTGGAAAGGCAAATGTTGACTTCCGCGGCTTGTTGAGATACTTGCATTGAATTCTGAACATTTGTGGAAGGTGCAAAACTGGAAGAATTGGTGGTCTGTATTGAACTTGGATCATTGACTGAACTTGGCGGATTAACTGAGTTAGGATGTGGAATTGATGAGGATGGACTGAGTGGACTTGGACTCTCAACTTGAGGCTTTGTGGACTTTGGATTCGTAAGTAGGTTGATACAGCTGCGAGGGTTCTGGCAGGATTCCTTGATCAACTTGTTCATGTCGTACCTCAAACCATGCAACGCGGTGAGACCAATAATAGGCGGACTATCCCTAGTTATGACAAACCAAACTTGAAATTTCTGATTGTCCTTTATGATGTCAACATGGGCTTCGCCAACCACAATGAGAGCGTCTCGGGTGACACCTGTAATGCCAGTGCAAGTAGGCTGAATTTGACTACGTGGATACTGTAGATTGTCAAAAGTTTCCAGTGACATGAAGCTTACAGGAGATCCGCTGTCAAGAATAAACTCGCGGGTTATCCCAGTAGAAAATGTCACATCCTGAATTATGTAGTTGTCACCTGAAAGGACTCAGACAGCGTGGTATCAACATCTGCGCATGAGGTAGCGTGTGACTGTACCACGTTGGATCTATTGGACTTGCACACCTTTTGTATGTGTCCCGTTCTCTGGCAACTGTGGCAAACAGCGTTCCTAAACGTGCAAGTGGATCGGAGATGCTTGCCTCCACAAGAAAAGCAAGATCCTACATTTGTCGCACTAGCTGCAGTGGCGATAGGCTTTGGCTTGTTTGAACTAACTTGATTTGCTTTGTGGTAGTGCCTTTGAAAACTTGGTTGAGGTCGATGTTGGAGTCTCTGAACATCTGACTCCGCTGAGCTTTTGGTCTATTCTTGTAATTCGAGTTTCTGCTCTCGGAATGGAATAAGACAGCTTGCGAATTCTTAGGACAGACAGTTTCACTAAACACTGCATCAATATCATCATTTTCCTCCAGAATAGTCCTATCCTCTTGAAAAGTCAAATTTTTTATTCGCAGTAGCTTTTTCTGTATGCTGGGATAGTTAATGCCCGCAATAACACGATCACGAAGGCAACCTCCAACTGATCTCCAAAGTTGCACTTTGCAGACTACTGTTGTAATCTCAGCAAAAAATTTCTTAAAGTTTCATCTGAACGGCGTATCAAATTGTGAAACTTTGCACATTCAATGGCCTCAAAATATGCAGGTTTCAAGTGATTTGTGATGGCTTCCTGCAGTGCCTCTACCGCTAAGTCCTCTACTTCTTTTGGATGACATAAATCAACCAAAAGATCATATGCATCTTTGCCTACGCAAGTCAGGTAATAAACTGTCTTGTTTTTGTCAGTCAGGCTTTTAGTGAGTTTGCAAATCAATTCAAATCGCTTATGCCAGTTTTTCAAGCCGTCTACATCCTTAATGTTAAGTGGTTCAATACCTTGAGTCATTGGAGCCATATTCATTACTTTGAAATTTAATTGTATGTACTATCTCGAATTGAATTGTAGGAATATGTAATTGAAGTTACTGAATTGAACTTGGATTGAATTTGAACTGCTCGCGACGCCAATTATTACCGAAACAACCGAATTAACTTTGTGTGAAAATGGCTCGCATGGAAATTTCTATAATTGTATTGAGTAAACGCACCGATTAACATTAGCATAGAAGTTAAGGCATAAGTTAGATATGTAAAAACTCAAATTACGCGCTCAATGATTCAGCATGACGCGAATGTCTGTGATTGGTCAGTGTCAAGGTCATTGAGATTGATGACAATAAAAAGTTACGAATACAAACAAATACATGTAACTCTGACAAATTATATTTATAGAATATATTGAAGAGAACGTTGGACCTATTTATAGTCGCTGGTTTTTCACAGCTGCCATAGAAAACAAGGATTAACTTTGATGAATTCCATCTTATTTTATGTAAATAATGCACTTGCTTGACACAGACATAGTTTGAATATAAATTTGTTAATTTTTTTATTCTCTGACATTTTTGTCACTTGAGTTATACAGAAAATTAGTATTATTTTACTCAATTATAGGAACCCCAAAGACAAGTTCATGAATACTATGTTTCGTTGAGGCATTTCGACCAACACTATTGACAAACAACTAAAATGCATTGCCATATCAAATACATGGAATAAATCCCACGCAACTTTCTGAACTTAAGAGACAGAGAATAATCAATAGAGCATCACAGCTCCCAGACAAAAATGACTTCATAGAAATAGACAGTAAGACATCACATAGGCCTACAACAATGAATTTGAAATTTTTTGATTGATAAATAATAAAGATAAAAATTCAAATAATGAAAGTAGAAATTAAATGTACAGCAAAAATAAAAAACGAAAATTATGTGAAAACATAAAAGTAAATGAGTTACAGTAAAAGATTAAAATAGAAGGAAAAGTCAGAAAACAGTCCAGAAGTTGCTTCCCTCTATTGCTAGAGTTCCGGTACACACACATAGCCTCCTTCACCACACGTCTTCTCCAGGTCCTTTTCGTCTCTAAGATTGACATCCGATCGAACGCGATATGCTGCTGTTCCTCAACAGCGTGTCGAGCCACCTCAGAACACATGTTGTTCCACTACAGCACGAACAGGCTCCTTCTTCCTTTCTGCCAAGGTGGGAGATGTCTCTCTAATATAACTTAACGAGCAGCCGGAGCTCTCACACCCCAGATTGAGCTTTAGCCAGAAACGAATAGCGTAAGGGTTCTGTCTTTAATATTTTTGGGTACTCATTTTTCGTGGAATCGTGGAATGTTCATTTTATCCATCTTTAAATGAATGATGTCGCACTTTGTCAGTTGTATGTCGTTTACAATATAATTCCTGTGTCAAATCTCTTATATGGCAAGCATATATCGGTCTTGTATTTTGTGAGATTATTTTCTTTTGGCCGATCCTGTGTGACTTACGGTCGTCTCATTTTCAAAAACTTGAAAGGCTTGACCTTGTAGCCCGACGTTGGGCTGGTGTTCATGATGTGCCGCCCCTACGCTGCATGTTGCAAAGGTCATTTGCATCACTGATTAGGAAAATCGCGACTAGCAAACATTCCCATCCCCTTTCTCAGTTTTTTGTTATTTTTATATAAGTAGTCAAGCAACTCAGAACGACGGATTGATTTATTTACGACATTCTCCCAAATATCAGTTTTTTGTTATGAGACACACTGTGTCAAGTGTCCGTCACCAACGTATTATTCTTCCTCCTAAAAGAAGAAAGGGTGCCTTGTATCGAAACTCGTTTGTCGAATTTCTTGATTCACTTGATGTCTGATGCTACAGTCTGTCACATACCGCTTTCGTGTTGACAAAAAGCCTTATCACTATCATGAAGTAGCAACTGTGATCTAATGAGTAGTAGGCCTATTCTTCCTTAACATCTCGATCGCAGGATGTTTCGTATTCCCGGGATTGTGCTTATCGAGTTGACTTTATACTGTTATGTTCAAAATTTGTTGAAAATTGATTTCATCGCAGAATTCTGCTGTGATTTTTGAAATGAAATAGTTAGTAATCAGCAGGGCCGACCAAATATGCATTAACAAGTGATCGTTCTATGCGCTTAAAAAATAATTTCATGCAATGAAAGCTGTATTTATGCAATATCACTCTGATTATAGAAATATCTGCAATATAGTAAGAAATATAGGCCTATGAATGCTTAGATGGTGAATAATCTGTCAGCACTTTGAGTTCATTCCTAATACACAATGCATGCGGATGTTTTCCTTAGTCATACTAGTGCGACTGCTCCTCATAAATGCCTTGTATTCTGAAAAAAACTCTCTCAATGTCAGAACAGGTAACCGGAGATCGCGACAATAGCATGTGTTCTTCCAATGAATATCCTTCAAAGTCTCTCTCAACCAACTTCTTGAATCCTGTGTTCTTCTGAAGAACGTACTTCAGCTTGGTCCTTACATTCGCATCAAAGTCATCGCTGATGCCATCGATCAGTTGTTTGGCTTGAGACGGATTGCACTTACGGTCTTGAAGCTGCTTCAGACAACGAGGAATAAAGCCATATTTAGAGGAAATATCTACGATACCTCTTGCAATCTCGGTGTCGGATTTTTCGATTGGCTCCTTCAGGTTGACGATCGCTGAACAATCATCCTCCAAGTCAATAATCACTTTTTTCAGGGTCTGATAATTAGTGAGGTAATATTCTACTGCTTCTATCCATGTGCCCCAACGGGTGGTTATCGGAGAGGGTGGCAGTGACATGAGAGCTTCTTCCAGCTTGCGACAGGAAGGTACATTTCTAAACACCTTTATCAATGATATCAGTTCATTGACTTTTGGATATAGTACAATCACCATATCAGCAACTCTATGGAGGTTGAGCGCCAAACAAATCACGTGTATCATCTTCGGCATAATTCTACCATTGCTCTAGCCGCTTTCAACATGTATGAAGCGGTATGAAGCTTTCTGTATATGAAAGACAAAGGAGAAGAGGAAACGAGACACAATTTGTTCATAATAACTCCTGTTTTTTTTTCAAGAAATCATCTATATATATACATTTAAAAGCACTTATTTTCATGAAATGCATTTTATGCAATCAAAGCTGAAATATGCATTTTTATGCATTTTATGCATTTTTTTATAATTCCGCATTTCCGCTCAAAAGAGCCACTCATAAAAATTTCTAACTTGTCTAATACTAATATCTGTATGAAAGGCATGAAAAAATGGTCCGAGATGATCAAAGAAATTCTTCTGAACTTCTGAAGACTTCTGAAGACTTTTGAAGACTTTTGAAAACTTATGAAGAGAAATTCCGCCAAAAAGTATAACTAGTTAAGTGGATATGTATTGAATGATTTATGCATTAAGAATCAACAATGTGTTACGGGTTATTATTTTCTTAATATTCCCAAAACATATGATTGAAAAATGTAAATGAAAAATGTGGATGAATTATATTGTGAAAATAAATAAATGGTGCAAACAATCCTTACAAGGACAGATGGTACGTTCACAGTTATAAGACAGTCACAGCACCAACAGAGTCTCCAGATTCTTCCAGGACCACAAGCCGTGGTGATCACGTCCGCAGCAGTTCGATGATAGTTCGCACATAGAAGATAGGCTGCAACACCGTCAACGGCTCTCGCCGACAACTTCGCTTGGAGAGACCAGATTGCGTGAGCGGGCGTTGTTCATGCCGCGTTAAATACGTCTGTGAAGATTCGCTCACGGTCAGCTACCAATTGTTTGGTCATCCATTGTCTGATGACATGCCATGTCTGTTGTCAGTCATGTACCGTAGATAGCTGACAAGTTGGACTTTTGTATGACATTGGAACTTGAAATGCATGCCGCGGAAAAGTTATTGCTCTAACAATGGAATGGAGATTGCTCTCACAAAACAATAAAATGCATAATAAAGCAAGAAGACAAACTGCCTAGCACACAACAAAGGGAAGGGTGGAAATTGTTCCGATAGTTAATATTTTGACATTTTTGAATGGCAACAGTATCTTGTGGGGGTATATTGCTACCTCTAAATGGAAATGTTATCTATTTGATAGTAACAATACCCATTTTCATCTACATACTTAGTCGACACATGAGCTTATAATTAAGTTGATTTCCAATCATAGGATATGTTACTTTGTGATTCCTGTCATTGATGATTCAATTCTACACAAGTTTTTTATTAACCCTAGAAGAGATTATTTTGATTAATAATACTTAGACAAGCTTTAGCCTAATTAACAGATCCATGTAGTGTAGACGTTAGAAAATTATTTTCTTTTAACTGATTTTACTTTCATTGAAGATGATTGGAGCAAGCATTGATTCAAAGAAATAAAATTGTTAATGCATACTAATATGAAAATGTTTTACAATGCAGATCCTAAAATTTAAGATAAAATTCCACAGGATTAGGTCTATACATCATCCAGCGGTATTTTTTAAAGTAAATGTACATTTCTGTTCCAAAATATTTGCATTAATATTATCTTTTTTACAGGGTGTACAACGACTGGAAAACCTGGTAAAGTCAGGGAAATTTGCATTTTGACGTGGAAATATCCAGGTTTGATCGTAAGCGTGGAATAAAGCTGACTTTTTCTTCTTGGTGAATTTTTTATCAATGAAATTGTCAGCTTTGAACCAGAATAATGAACATCGAAAATCGTTGCCACTCATAAATCAAATATTTATATTTGCTCTTTTTCAGACATCGAAGGTATTTTTGAAGCCTGTGAAGAAAGAATCCATTCAAGATCATACATAGACTTTCGAAATGAATTCGTCCTGAAATTTGACACTGATTCAAATTTGATCCCTATCGCACACAATCGGTTATAGTACGTACAGCTAGGGATATGGCTTGTACATGAACTACATGTACATTTTATTAATCTAGGCTGATAGATGCAGTTGGGAATATCATTCTACACTGCAATGTTGTCGCGGTGATGTTTCAAAATATATGTGTGGCAAAGTTTTTACTGGATTATAAAAATTCGACATTCCGTTCTCTCGTCTTTGTTGTGTTTCATTCTACAATATTTTTTCTATTTCTACTCTTATATTTGGTTTGATGCGTCATAAACACGCACTTTGAAGGTTTTCTACTGTGATGTTTTCATAATACGTCCTTACATTAAATTCTTTTTCGATTAAATCATTTTTTTATTATCACATGTACCCACGATGCGTTCAGCACTATATACTCAATGTACATGTATAAGCCTACCGATCACACGTTTTACTAGGGACGGAAAAAGCAAGTTCTCATTCCATTTTGTACAATTTAGCCTAGCTTCTTTAGCAACTTTGATTGAATTTTACATATTTTATTCAATATTGTTCAATGTGAGTGCATAAACTTCTAGATTACGGATACCCAGATTATAGATGCTTCTATATAGGCCTACCCAATGATAACTCGGTAGACCTACCTTGGTCTGATTGTCACGAAGAATGCGGACTACCAGTAGGCTCTACTAATATTTCAAGAATTTTATCACATCCGGTATTATTTTTTGAGATACATGTGACTTGACTTTATGTTTGTAACCTACATGTACATAGAGTTAACATACATGTAGGCATATTCCTTTAGTGCTTCGTGACAAAAATAAGTAAACTGCCTTCCATTGGAAACACATTGGAAACTGTTTAATTTTGCATTTCAATTATATCGATTGTTATCAATATATCGATATCAAGAAGGAACTTGATTCGAAATCGTACAAAGCGATGAAGGAAATGTTGAAAGATCGTCCATCTGAAGGAATCTGATGAATCTGTGCATCTTTGTTACGGTCGCCAAAGACTTGGAAATTTTTCTTCCAAGCAGACAAGCCGATAGTAGCGTTCTTGTTTGAAGCTTTTGAAATCATCATAGATACTTTCTTGAAGCTTAGTGTCATGAACAATCGATCCACAGTTCAGAAATGGAGTATTCCGGTGACTAAAGATAGCTTCAAGGACTTGAAGGACATTGACATTGGATTTGCTGCGAAATCCGCTATTCGAGCGTGTGGCTCGCGCATCTCTGACAAGCAAATAATCGATTTCTTGAAGGCTTCCAGAGAATTTCTCAAGTGAATCTTTCTGAAGTTGCAGAAAAGGTGCCCGTTGAAGTGTCCTCTAGTGCAAGGTTCTGCATGTCTGGATCCATTGATCATGGCCTCGGAAAGTGCGCGGAAATTCGTTATTTTGGATCATGCACTGAATGAGCTGGTCAAATGGATTTCGGGACTTGATGCTGATCAAGTGAAGCGTCAGTACGAAACAGTGACAACAAAAGAACAGAAAGTGACCCTTCTTCGATCGTTCGATTCCCATATCGTGTAGGTTTCTGAGAGACCGTTGAAGTGTATGTTTCGCCAATTAGCGTCACTGGGCCCATAACCTGTTGAGGTATGCATTCCTCCCGGATAGCAGTAGTCGTGATTCCTCCACGGAATTAGTATATTGTATGAAAAATGAATTTTAAATACTGTATAGAACTGCCCTGTGATACCATGAGAACAGAGATATCACAGACTCAAACTATGATAATAAAAAGTAATAGGAGTACAGACTTGATCATAGAAAGCTCTGACTAAAATGATTGTCATAGACATAATACTGACTACAAGATTGTAATCTCTTCACACCCCCTCAATCTGAAGTCGGTGTATTATATACTCAGTGACAAAAAGAATGAAACAAGTCCTGATATGAATACTTAAACTTGGTTGTACTGTACGTTTGTTTGTTGTTTGTAAAAGGAGAACTCGAATGCTTTACTCAAAAACATTTAATTTGATGCTCATGATTTTATCAACTTAAGTTAGAAACGGGTGTGACCACCGCGAGCATCCAAACAGGCATCGATGCGTGAGGGCATGGATGAGCACAGTCGCTGGATGAATGCCAGGTCTAAGAGGTTCCACTGCTCGATCAGTCTGTCGGCCAACATCTTCAAAGACACTGGTGGGTGGTTGTACCTCTCCCTCACTCTGCGACCAAGTTCATCCCAGCAGTGCTCGATGGGGGAGAGGTCGGGAGAACGTGAGGGTCATTCCAAGGTTGGGATTCTACTGCTTGGTATCCTGTTAGAGACCACTGAAGCGCGATGGGGCCTTGCGTTGTCATCCTGAAAAATCAATTGATTCGATGTCACTGCTGGAACCACGACCGGTGTCACGATCTCGTCGGCATATCGCTGTCCTGTCAATGTTCCTTTCACTATGATTGCTGGTGTTTTTCCATTGTGCCAGATACCGGCCCAAACCATGACACTACCGCCGCCGTACCGGTCGTGTTCTTTGACGCAACATGGAGCAAATCGTTCACTTGGCAAGCGATGAACACGGATCCGACCATCGTTGAAATCGAGAGTAAACCTCGATTCATCAGTCCAGAGCACATGTTCCTACTGACTGTCACTCTACGACTGATGACCTTGACACCACGTCACTCGTCTCCTTCGATGTTCCAGGCTCAGCGGAATTCTCACAGCGGGTCGTCGAGACTGTATACCAGCTTCTCGCAATCTTCGATATGCAGTTCGAACGCTACAGGCAACGTTCCCAGCAACCTTTCAGTACACAATTAGCTTCTGGACGGACACAAATCTGTTTCTTTTAGCAGCTAAACCTAAGCGTGCATCTGTCCGCTTGGATGATACCCTTTGTCTTCCTGATCCGTTCTTCGTTTCCACATTTCCTTCTGCTTTCCAACGACACCACCACCTCCATACAACGACCCTTGAAATTTTCAATTCTTTCGCAACAGTTGTAGAACTGTGCCCACAACGCATCATCCCAATTGCCATTCCTCTGGTAAAGTTATCGTGCGCCATTTCATAAGTCAAATCTGGTCAGCAGTAGGTGGTGATTCTGTTCAACTTCTAGCTGTTACTGTGATCAATATCAAATTTTGAAATTTGATGGTCCTATATCATTTCCCTTATCATATGGAGTTCAATGGTGATACATAGAAAGCGAGATATCATCTCAAACCATAGAAAAAAATGAAACAAACTTCCATTCAAGTCAATGATAGTTGGTTTCATTATTTATGTCAGTGAGTATATTATAAAATTTTGTAAAACTAAGAGGTTTAGTTAAAAAGTCGGCGAGGTTGTTCTTGCTTTCAACATGATGAAAAGAGACGTCAGTCAGTTTACGCACAAAATGAAATCTGATGTCTATGTGCTTTGTCCTGTTATGTTGCTTTCCCGCATTGTTCAATAACTTGATAGCGCCTTCATTGTCACAAAATATTCTGATATTGTTTTAGTCTTTAGTCTTTTCCAAATGAGCTTGTATTACTACAAATGGCTTGTATTGCTCTGGCAAACCTTTGAGTATCATTGAAATTATTAGATTGTCTGAAATATATTCTCCTGCCGAATTTAAACCTGTTGCAGCTCTTTCAGCTCTTATAATGTAATGCGTTATGTCTTCATCAACACGCATTCTCAACGTTGTAAGTTCTTCGTATAAAGTAAGTACTCGGGGTTTTTCTGAGCTTCTGTAATAATCTCGTAGGATCTTAAGTGCTCTTCGTCCGTTGTTGTTGTCATCTGTAACTACTAAATGCAATCTGATTAGACGTTGTACTAGTTCTGCAAAAGCTCTTTGGTTCTTAATATCAAAGTCAGCATCATCCTTGATTCCAGCTTCAATAGGTAAAATAGCTTTTTGTAATGCAGGATCCAAACTGTAGAGATAGTTGAGGAATCTGACTTCCCATATCGTGTAGGTTTCTCAGAGACCGTTGAAGTGTATGTTTCGCCAATTAGCGTCACTGGGCCCATAACCTGTTGAGGTATGCATTCCTCCCGGATAGCAGAAGTCGTCAGTCCTCCACGGAATTAGTATATTGTATGAAAAATGAATTTTAAATACTGTATAGAATTGCCCTGTGATACCATGAGAACAGAGATATCACAGACTCAAACTATGATAATAAAAAGTAATAGGAGTACAGACTTGATCATAGAAAGCTCTGACTAAAATGATTGTGATAGACATAATACTGACTACGAGATTGTGATCTCTTCATTGAGGTCACAGAGGATGATCCTGTCAGCTAGAAACGCGGCTGCTCTCTATCGAGAAGCGAGAAAGGAGGAAGCAAAAAATTCTGCATCGTGTTCGAAAGAAAACCATGAACGAAAACGGAAGATGATAGAAATCAAAGAAAAAGAAGAGATGAAAAAGAAACTTTTGCTTGAAATTGACCAAATCGATTAAGAAATAAACGTATTGAAAAAGCGCAATTATTTTTGCTTATTTTGTTTTAATCAGGTTGCTTTACACTCAGGGTCGATTTTTTGCCAACTAAAACCAGTGGTTAAAATCACACACACCTACACACATAATGTGTCAACAATCACAGGATATCATTTTTCAAATCCTCTTGAACATTGGACGATAATTGATAAACTTAAATGTTGAATACCGTACCTTAATCAATTTATATCACAGAGGCTAATATGAGAGTAACAAATCGACCCTTGTGCAGTGTAATATCCGTTCTTGCATTTTTATACTTCGTTAACAGGGTAGTTTTTTTTGCCATCTTGTTTTCTGCTTCCCAGAGCTGCATACCAACAGGTCTGTAATTTTTACTAGTTAGTACTACTTTGTTATTCAGTTCAAATCATTTTTACGGGTTGTTTTTAATGACCGGTTTTGTATCACACAATCATGATGATTGTCATCAATATACGACCTACTGTGTTAAACATTTTTTTATTTTACGTTCTATCTTTTCATGTACCGTGCATAACTAGGAGATCTACATGGCTATTATCTGTTTCCATACTGATTTCTTTCCATCAATCGCACAGAAATGAATATATCTACATAGGCATCATAACATGGAAACTACCTTGAATTGAGACTCGATCAAACCCAAAAGGCGACCTGGAATTTTTTTTGAGTTACCTGGAAAAACTTGGAAAAGTCAGGGAAAATGAAAATCCGGAACCGTTATACACCCTGTTTTAGTTTGGAGGATCCCACTATGTTGATGAAGCAAGATGTCAGTGGCCCTCTAGTTGTTGCTTCATCAACACATTTGTACTGTATTCTCCAAAATGAAAATGAATGATAATCCCAAAGTCATCTGTCAAATCAATATCATCTGAATGTAAGTATTCTCTAAATTTGAACAATATTGTTGGGTAGGTTAATAAGTCTGCACTAAATCTAGATTACTAAACATGGCTTACAAAATTTTTATTTATAACTTTGTCAGAAGAGATCATCTACTATCATTGAATTAGTAACTTAATCAAACAACGCACTGATGTTCTTTCGCTGCATGTTGCTTCTAAGTCAGTGTATTTCTATCGGAGCTAAAAACTCCACTCCGGTGCTATAGGAGTTCTGATACAATCACTGACTCTGGAGCTGCTTCCTTCGAGTAGCGAAGCGGAGAATTTATCTTACAAAAATGGTGTCACGAAATTCATAAGTATATAGCCCCCGTCCTTTCGTCCAATCTCACACGTCAATTCCTTTATTTTGTTACAAAGGCTTCTAAAATGGAAAGGATGTCATAGAAGTGCCATATACAAGTGCGATTTCTATGATATCCTTTATAAAAGCCATACTGTGCAGAAAATTTTGGTATGAGGAATTCTGAATTATTGCAAGAGATGTTTAATTATCAATAATCCTGAAATTTAGGAAAATTATACCAATATGTAGCAGTTTCCATAAAAGTCAAACAAGTATTTGTTCAATGTATTGAAGTTAAGCAAACATTTACAAAGCACTTGTGAAATTTAGCAGAAATCTTTTTAATGTTGAATGAAAGTTTCGTGAATTCTTGTCAAATATTTATTTTTGATTTTGTAAATTAATGATTTTGAATTTTAAGGACCCGGTTTGTCCTTAAAGAAGAAGTTTTCGGACAAATTCTATGCATTGTTCAACAGTTACTTGAAGCTACTATAGATACTTTTATGCTGATCATAGAGTTTCGCTAGAGTTTTGCTGTCTCCATTTCATGAATTCCGATGTTAATATTCAATTCAACCAGAGTTTTATTCGATGAGGATATACTTGATGCGGTATTTTGCAAATATTTGTAAACTTTGTTTTGATTTTATAGCTAGGATCCTTCCATCTGAATTCGGATGAAATGTGAAGCGCGGTGTGACTCGTGTACTGAAATCATTGAACAAGTAGTCTGGAGGCAAAATTATTCAAGGATTAAAACTAATCAAGAGAGAAAAAATAGCATCCCCTCAGCAAAATCACGTCTATTAGTTGCCGTGAAGTGAGTAATCTGAAATTGCTTATATCCTGTCAGACAGGGTGCCCCTAATTTTTTGACATCAATGTCTAGGAAATTGTATTCATCAAATTCGCGTTATATTTAAGGTCTTTAAAGTCTATCTCACATTTTGGATTTCTGTAATTGCACCAAACTTTTCTTACAAGAAATTTGATCCAATTTTTCATAAGGTCCGTCTGTCCCTTTCCCCAAGTCAGAGTTGCCCATTTTCTCCCTGAATTGTTTGCAATGCAAGAATAAAGCACGGCGCATTTTTGATTAGAAATAATGAATTGATTTTATCGACTAGATAGACATATGAACCTATAACATTTTGCATCGTCTTTCAATGTAGTTTCAAACATCTGATAAACTTTGATAGTTTCTGTGTGAATATTTTCATGTCAGAAGCTCATACGTTGTAATTCATTTGATTCAATGAATAAAAATTTGTTTTGTCAAATAGTTACATTATCCATTCAACAGATATATTCGATAACTAAAGGAATTTAGATTACACTGAAATATCCTCACTGTTAGATGTTCCTTCCTTCATGTAGAATAAAGCCAGACAGAGAAAAGTTTCATTCTCATAAACAAAAAGACGCCGGCTACGGTCGACAGTTCGAAACTGCCTGTTGCGACGGCAGTACCTCACACCTTAATAGAGTTTTTCGTCGATTTGAGCAGTTCCAATATTCAGCAGTGCTGACAATTTGCATTTTCAATAAATTGAGGAGATTTCAAAAATTTCCGATGGTTATGAATGAACACATTCTCTGTTTTGCGTGTCAGTTTAGATAGCTGCATTCCACATGAAATCAGTTACTAAAGAGTCATCATGGAAAGTAAGGTGCATTTTCAACCAATTCTCACTCTCAGCATTCTCTGTAACTCACTACAGTTTGAATTTTCAGCTTCGTAAACAGGCTCCATCAGTGCCGCCATGTTTGTGACTTCCGAACTGACTTTCAGCAATTTTGATAGTCTTGTATTGTGAATGGATATTTCAGCTTAGAAGATTTTTGTATTACCCTCGAACTAAAATCTAAATAGAAACATGAATGCTGTCATTTCGATTTCTATGGTGTGCGCAATGGTGTAGTTGGATTTTGCATAACTTCATAGAAGTCTCATTGTTCTAGTTTATTTCAGGGTTGCCGTGGGTATGGGGATTCTGTGGGTTTGGGGTAGGTGTGGGTACCCATGGGTATGGAGTGGATATGGATGCTGAGGTCCCACAGCTCCCATAGCGCTTCTATGGGGATTCTGTGGTGATCATCGTGAATATTGTCATTCACTAGAAGCAATTAGATCTGGCGTTTTTCACACAATACATTATGATTTTGAATTGTCAAGAACCCTACCATCTCACCACCTAAATTCTATGAGATATCTATGCTGATTTTTAATCCATTACACAATGTCAATGATTTGAATGATTAATAATAGCTTCGGTGTGTCAACGACGTCTGAAGTATCATCTGAAGTTCCTCGGGGAAGAACGCCGCGAGCATGTTTTGTGGCGAGCACGCTGGAGACATTAGCTCTGGTTGTATAAATCACTGATGCATTGCATGGCAGATCATATCACTTTGATTCAAAATGATTGTGTGATATAAAATTATACATACGTGATAAATGCAATTGATCTTTAACCTACTGTATATTTGATATAAAGATGGCAGATAAAGAAATATATCTCTTTTACACTTTGCGTTTAAAATAGACAATACATGAGAATCCACAGAATACTTGAGCTGTTGTGTCCCAAAGCCATTTTTCAAAATTCATTATTTCGACTCCACAGGACTGTCAAGATAAAGGATGTCCGCTTTGTAACAAAGCTTTAGGCGCGCACAAGAATCTAAACGCTTTTCAATGCATACTACAGGGTGTTGAGCAGACGTTTTCTAGCAGACGTCGGTGGTGCAATCTGCTCCCATGTGGTGTTTCTCGTAGAGACACATCAAAATTATCAACAAATCCGATGTATGAGAATGCCTCGAAGGTTTGTAAGCAAAGCAGAGTGATATTAATAGGATATTCGGAAACTTTTCTACTATAGGCTTTTGCGGTTGTAGTGATGCATGAATCTGTCTTGTCCATAAGATTTTGTGTCACTGGTGTAGCGCGATGTTTCCCCCCTTCTATCATATTCTAATTTGGCACCTTATGTCAAAATTTGGTACCATGTAGGCCTACGATTTTTTTGAATTCGGGGGGGGGGGGGTAAAACCCGGTGACCAACCCTGCCTACTTCCTAGCATGCGCTTATTCCAAATCTGTGGTGTAACACACGAAAGAAAATTGATAAAAAAACTAGCATCTATCTATCCTTACTAAAAAAATATAGCCTTTGTTATGACTGAATTTCGTTTCTCACTGAGCTAAAACGATTTCCTAAAAGTCGTCAATGGAAAAGACAGTGATGTAACGAAAACTTTTAGTTGCATCGAAGACATCTCACTAAACGAGATCATCCGAAAACTTCAATCAACATTGTGATCTCATCTTTTTCTACTTTTCCCATCTGTTTGCATGACTCGTCTAACGAATAATCCACGTCTGCTTTTACCAACAACAGTCCTTACGCTAGCAACGCATCGGCGTGTTCTGATGAGTTTAAGATCGGTGCCCAAAACGTAATCAAAGATCGTAAATGTAAAACATAGTAATTTCTTTTTACTCGTTCGTCGAAAGGCAGTAAATAATATCTCATCTCAATTTGCCTGCAAGAAACTTGTCAAGAAACTTATGAACACTTTCAGTTTGAAACTTCTACAGTGGGTGATGACCATGTTCCATGCAATTACGAAGAATAGCAGTAATGCAACAGTTGCCTATGAGGAAAATTATAACCTGAGTGATCCGGCTGACTCTACATATTCTTCTGAGACCTGTGCAAGTTCACTACATGAATCCATTTGTCTTGGTCCGTTACTTTAGGCCAAGTACAAATAATGTCAATTAAAACCTGCTGTCTGACGGCCTGGTGCGACCACACTGAAACACTGTTAGGCTAACAAATCTCTAACAGTACCCAAAAATTTTAAAAATCCAAAAAATGGAAAATCTGACAAATGAGCAGTACCCAGTGATTGAAAAATACGATAAATAGCTTAACCCTCAGAGACCTGAGCTTTTTCACAATCTCTGAGACCTGAGGGGGGGGGTCCAGTAGACCCCTTTAACATATTCTTAGTTTACCTGCTTAAATCGATATCAAAACATCAGGAAAGTTGATTTTAAGTAAAACAATGATGTTTGCGTGTAGCAGGTCGGTATAACGAATCCCTTGAGTGACTTTCAGCCTTCTCAGTAAACACGTGCGAAAATATGGTGTTTTTGTAAGTACAGCATTTAGTACAGCATCATTTGTACTAGGAGGCGGCTTTACGATATTTTGTGTCACCATAAAGCCTCAGATAGTTGACTTTGATGAAATTGATTTAATTCATGCAGCTAATCCTTTCCATTTGTACATTCCTTCAAATTTATCCAAAGCTATCACAAATAGACCTAAAATGAATCAACATTGCTGTACTTCTAGAACCAAAAACAGCTGTGGAGATCTCAAACTAATCATTACTGCTGCGAAAAGTTTTTCATCAATCAGTTTTTGGTGCTCAACTATGAATATAATGATAGCTTTCATTTCGGACATCGATTTATGTCGAGTTGTTCATATAAGCCAACCAGTCACGCGAGATCATGTGCGAAAGCAAAATATTCACATTTTGCGATCTTCCAACACATTGCACATCTACGAGCATGATGCAAACAATGAATAAATGACTTTCACTCTTTATACACCATCGTGGACATGTTGGAAATCATTTTTTTCATCTAATTTCAAAAATTTTGTGATGGAATTTCTACACCCTCTGAGACCTGAGGGGGTCCAGTGCACCCCCTTGGCCTATCTGGCATACTTCTACTGATTCAATTGAAATGAAATAACACATGCAGATTCACTGTCAGAAATGATGATTTTGTATGGGCTTGAGTGGTTGATATATCGTCAGCGTAACAAATGAAATAGAAAAATGTGGCTCCGGGGTCCACTGGACCCCCTCAGGTCTCAGAGGGTTAAACCACTGTTTCCTTTCAATCATCATAACAATTTTTGGTTTACTTCTGTCGAGTGCAGTGTACAGTATCTGAACCAAAACAGCAGCTGAGATCGATGTTCCGGTTCCAGTCTCAAAGATACTAAGTCGCGGTCCTAAGTTCTACGAGTTATGCAGAAGGCCCACTCACACTGGCGTGATGCTTGACAATTACCTTGGTGCCTCATTCTGCAAAATCTAACTTCATCCAAAATAATTTCAGGTATGTGAGGGACAAATGTTCAATCGAAGAATTCCGATTTAATCATGCAGAGTATACTAGAAACGCTCTACGAATGAATCATTACTGTAAAAACGAATTACAAGCAAAACTAAAATGACCAATACAAATAAAAATCAACAAAAAATATTGAAGACTCTTGTAACTTATACATGAATTTTATTAACGACAGCGCCTTTAGAAAATTAAAGAATCTGGCTAAAAATTTTAATTACCAGTCAATATCATTCCTATGCTAGGCAAACAACTAAAACGCGGTACAGTGTAATCCGGATAAGCGGGACAGCTTCGGAGTAGGATATGTCTCCCGCTTATCCGGAGTTCCCGCTTAAGCGGAGTTGCACATATTATCATAAAATAAGTCATTTCAGCTTAGATTTTTAGTGTATTTATAGCAAAATGATGTCTACGCATTGTTTTTGTCTGTAACATTGGTTCTATAGTAGATTTATTTGTAAAACCTAGGCTATGATGTTCTTTCAATTCTGTGAGGCAGCTTATCATGCAAGAATGTATAAGTGCGAAACTGCGAAGTAAAGATCTTGATATACTAAATAAGTGCGAAACTGCGAAGTAAAGATCTTGATATACTAAATGCACTGCAACCCACACAAGTTAATTTGCTGCATCGTACTGATATTTAAGCGACAAGTATAGGCTACACAGTGTGTGGTCCATTCTAGGTCTATTAACCATCTACCTACATGTACAATTGTGCATTCAGTCCATTTTGTATTGTACGTACATCCACAATAAAACTTCCTCATTTAGAAAAAACAAGCATCTCCATTGATAATTCATTAACTGTTAGGCCTATTGAAAAAAGAGTCAAGTATAGTCTGCTTCTTTCCTTCACTCGATTCCGCGAAGATACTCTTCTCAATCGAGGCAAAACTTCTGTATGCAAGAAAATTCTTCTCGAGACAAGTACCCTGGAGAGATGCAAATCGACAGTAAAAAAATTTTTGCTGTAAAAAAAGTGTCCCGTTAAAGCGGAGGAATTTCTATGTGATGGAATTGTTTCCTGATTTTTGTCCCGCTTATTCGGATTACCCGTTTTTCCGGTTCCCGCTTATCCGGATTACACTGTATTAACAAAAATATAGAATAAAATGTAAATGCAGTATTTGCAGCTTGAACCCAAGTATTAACTGCAAAAGTAAACAAGTGGTTTATAAGTTCACTTGTAAGTTATGTGATCATATGTACATAGGATCTACCAATCGTCCTTTTCACGTCCGCTATAACGAACATCGGTCCAGTATCACTAAGAAAGATAACAAAAGTGCTCTCTCAGACCACATACGTCATAATCACGCTGATTGGAACAATATCGTATCGATCTATTCAGTATTGAAACTATTGACAAGCAAGTAATGCCATGAGAACCAGAGTTTCTGAAGCGGATTACATTAACAAACTTCAACCGAAAATGAGTCGTAAACAGTGGCGTAGCGTGCTCTTAGACCATCGGCCTTCGCTTGGCATTGGAATACTTTTTCTATACCACACATTTTTTATGTCACAACATTAATCTTTATAAAAGATGAATTTTTACTACCAATTCGATCCTGCTTCCCGAACTTCTTAAGGCCAAGTGAATGTGTACATGAGAAGCTGATTGCTCATGTCACTTCATCGCCTTACTCAAGAAGCTGAGATTACTACCCTCTGTCTGCCCAAACTCCATTTTCTAGAGAAAAGAGGAGCCGATCAAAGTCAACAAAGGAGTCTATTACGTTTCTTACAGCCGGTTAGCCACTCACACGTTTAAAATTTTGATGCATTAAAATGTCTTGTAGATTCCTTATTTCTTTCGCTGTGAGTGCTTTCAATTTTTATATCAGGTGTTGGCCTACCTTGCCTGACGTGTGTCATCTTTTCAGCATATTCCCTTCGAACGAAAGCGTGGTTATGAGCTCATCTGCAGTACTAAACATAGCGTCACATCAATCACGTAAAAACAAATCATGTAATTCTACCGAATCTGCGTGACCGAGTTAGATGCATTACTCTGCACTCATTGGCGAATGCTCATCATCTGTTGCTCCGTCTGAACACACCACTAGCGTGTGTGTTTGGCTGTTCGAAGA